>OU975470.1:5803089-6260589 GCA_918857605.2 Philereme vetulata | reverse complement strand
AATACGTATTCTATTCCAGAAATATACTTTTTAAGTAGTGCTCGATAAATAGCAAGAAATGTATAAACACATGTATAAAAAAAACAGATTGTTACGCAGTATCAGCATCATCATCCACAGCCCATAAGTACCCACTGCTGCGTGTAGGCCTCCCTTTGTTAACGCCACCCTTCCCGGTCCTGTGCTGCGCACATCCAGGAGTTACGCATAATACACCCTGTTACTAAGACTCCGCTGTCTGTCCGTCTGTCTGTCTGTCCGTCCGTCTGTCACCAGGTTGTATCATGAACTGTGGTAGTTAGACAGTTGAAATTAACACAGATGGTGTATTTCTGTTGCCGTTATAACAGCAAATGCTAAAAACAGAGTAAAATGAATATTTAAAGGGGGCTCTTATACAACGAACTTGATTTAATTGCTCGTTTTAGCTTAACGGCAACAGGTAGACGCTTGTATAGTTCACAGAATATTTATTTATATATTCACTTAAAAATAAATAATTAAATTAAAATAAAATAAATATTTAAGGGGGCTCCCATACATCAAACGTGATTTTTTTTGCCTTTTTTATAGATAATGGTACGGAACCCTTCGTGCGCGAGTGCGACTCGCACTTGACCGGTTTTTTTATTTCTTATCCCGACTTTTCGAGTATTGCAACATCCATAATTATTATACATCGATAAACTATAGTTGAAACAATAGATAAACTAATAGATAATGATATTATTACTATATAAACAAAAACGATATATAAATAACAGAGTATTGAAAAAAAAAAAATGAGCGGTGTTCTATTGGACACCGCTCATTTTGAAGGCTTCGTCCATGAGAGTGAGGTGGTGCTTGTACAATTTGCATCTGAAAACTTTAATGGAGGAAACATGCCACAACTCATGACTAAAAACTAAATGTTTAAATTTGACGTATTTGTATGAGTTGACTACTTCTTAAATCATATTTAGCCACTGAATACGTTTTGGAATCGTTGAACAAGTCACCTTTAGTATCTAAATATAATTTAGTTAGAGTAGTTGCGTAAGCTAGGCTAGGAGTGCAATTTTTATGTCTAAGTTTAATTTTAATTTTCGCCAGAATTGTTCATTTTAGTCTACGCATTGATTTGTTATAAGTGTGAACTCTTTTGTCCTTGAAAAGGAGGTGTAGCGATGCATTGTCGGTAACCTACAGATATAATATATATACCTACCTATATATCTCCTTTCTCAGATAAGTCTGAGAGTACCTACAAGGTCTGTCAGCCATCAGACTTACTTGCACATTCCCTCTTGTTCAACGAACTATAGGCAGAACTAGTTTTTTATTAGATCAACAAATTTCTATTTATTAAAATTAAACTTAGACAAAGTTTAATTTTAATTTTCGCCAGAATTGTTCATTTTAGTCTACGCATTGATTTGTTATAAGTGTGAACTCTTTTCTCCTTGAAAAGGAGGTGTAGCGATGCATTGTCGGTAACCTACAGATATAATATACATATATACCTACCTATATATCTCCTTTCTCAGATAAGTCTGAGAGTACCTACAAGGTCGGTCAGACATCAGACTTACTTGCACATTCCCTCTTGTTCAACGAACTATAGGCAGAACCAGTTTTTTATTAGATCAGCAAATTTCATAAATAAACTGGATGACTCACCCGAAATTGATTTATTTAATTCATCTCCAAATACATTTAAAAACATAATCTCAAAGAACTGGTTTGATGTGACTTCTTA
Source organism: Philereme vetulata (assembly GCA_918857605.2). Classification (NCBI taxonomy): domain Eukaryota; kingdom Metazoa; phylum Arthropoda; class Insecta; order Lepidoptera; family Geometridae; genus Philereme; species Philereme vetulata. The sequence continues at coordinate 6,258,848 of OU975470.1, read as the reverse complement.
ACTGTCCGTTACTCACTTTTGTATGCCTTGTCTAAATTACATGTAATATCTTTTCTTTAACATTCAAGCTAGCAAATAGACTCAATATGCGAAAACGTCTAAATGGTGATTAGCTATAAGTGTAAACTAATCAGCGTTCGGGAAACTTCGCATTATCTTCTCGTTCAAAATTCCCCAGAGCCTGAAGACTAAAGTCTTCAACCAGTGTGTGTTGCCAGTGATGACCTATGGCACTGAAACGTGGTCCTTTACTCATGGCCTCATGACCAAGCTCAAGGTCGCTCAACGAGCTATGGAGAGGGCTATGCTCGGGGTTTTTTTGCGTGACAAAATCCGCAATGAGGAAATCCGCAGAAGAACTAAAGTTGCCGACATAGCTCTCAAAATTAGCAAGTTGAAGTGGCAATGGGCAGGCCACATCGCTCGTAGAACCGATAACCGTTGGGGAAGAAAGGTTCTCGAGTGGAGACCACGGACTGGAAGACGCAGCGTAGGCCGGCCCCCCACAAGGTGGACCGACGATCTAGTAAGAATCGCGGGGAGCCGTTGGGCGCAAATGGCTACTAACCGCTCGTTGTGGCGATCTAAGGGGGAGGCCTATGTTCAGCAGTGGACGTACTCCGGCTGATGATGATGATGATAAACTAATTATTAAGTATTTTATCACTGTATGTTTTCCGAAGAAAATAAAATAAAATAAATAAATAAATAGAAACCTGCCATTAGATACATTTCTTTAGCTTTAATTGTGATATGAAGCCGTGGCTCTGGAAATCTAAAGAAAACAATATGAGTTAACTGAATATATATTTATTTATGAAGCGAAAGTTGTGTCGTTAAACAAAACTTTTATATACCGCGTGTCACCGCATTTACGACATTAATTTAAATCACGGGTAGAGGCTGATGGTTAGTATTGCTGTTATATAGTTTTTTTATCATATTCATAGCCATGGATTTTTTGAAGTAAAACTTCTTTATAACACATTTGCTCGTAAAGGGTCTGTTATTTCACCAATTTCAGTGTCGTAATGTATTTCATTACGTACTTGTGCATTATTGTAATGTTAAACGCACGAGTTTGGTAAAACGTACGGTTTATCAAGATGCTCCGTCTAAAACGAACGGTACTTTTTTAAATCTTAGCAAAGAGTTTATAAGTCAGAAAAGTGGACATTTTATGAATAAAATTAACTTAAGGAGATTACTCTCTCATTTCTTCACTTAGATCCTGTCCATTCAAGTTTGGCCTAGAAAAGATCACTTTTAGCGATAAGGCCGCTTTCTGTACCAATTATTTAAAACCGTATTTTCTTTTGTTTAGTTATTTTCAATAGTGTGCTATAAATATATTATCTTAGCTATAAAGACGCAAGGGAATTAATGAAATCCGTAAAAGGCTTCCACCTAATCTACCTCCGGGAACAATATGGCGTTCTAAAAGTGCACTTAGCGACATTACGCATGCAAATCTGAGTCGGCCGTCATCTGCGCGCTCGTAATCCGATTACAGCGGTGCCTGTGTCCGGCCAATCGAGAGGAATATACAGCTTAAGGCAAAATAGCTAGTACACTCAATATAAAGCGAAGCTACGCGAGTGGGTCAGCTAGTGATTTATATACTAGCTAGATTAAGATAATTTATTCTAAAACATTAAAATGGCTAAAACAAGAGAGTCGTTTAATAGATTAGTGGTGAAGATAAATAAGCCGCTTTTACCATCACTGCATTTGACTTAGGTTTGTAATGGTCATTTTATTTTTATCTTATATATATATATATATATATGTGTGTTTTTATGTAAGTATACATATTATAATTATTATGTGTCGGTATTTATAATTATGTTTAATTAAATAAATATAATAAATAAATGTAAATATTGCTGGACATTTCACACAGCGCTATCTAGCCCCAAACTAAGCAGAGCTTGTACTATGGGAACCAGATAACTGATAGAATACTTATATACGTTTTTTTTTGTAAATACATACTTATAATATATAGAAAAACAACCAGACCCGGAACACATATATGTAGATCATGCAAACATTTGTTCCGCTACGGGAATCGAACCCACTACCTCCTGCGTTTCAGCCGGCTGTTCGCCCATAGCGCCACGGCGGTCGTCAAATTATTTAGTCAATTAGAGTATGTTTTTATTATTAGCGTTGAAATAGCTTTTTTAAAGTTCCGGGTCTGGATGTTTTCTATATATGTTATGTATGTATTTACAAAAAAATGTATATATGCATTCTATCAGTTATCTGGTTCCCATAGTACACACGGCTACACATCAAGCTATATATTTCCAGTATAAGCTGACCTCACATTGTGTGGCTTTTCGAAGAATGAGAGGTCAGCTTATACTGGATATGTATAGCTTGATGTGTAGCCGTGTGTACAAGCTCTGCTTAGTTTGGGGCTGGATAGCGCTGTGTGACATGTCCAGTAATATTTATAATATTTATATAATTAAAGTTCATGGTTTAAAAGAGCCTCATGGTAAAAAGGAAACCCTCATGGTAGCTCATTTAACAACGTGCAAGTATGGTATAGAAAGGATCGCGGGAAACGTGTGGTGAGCGATATATACTTGTCGACTACATGCAACAAATATTGCAAAAAATACAAAGACAGGATTGCTTACGTATAATGTTGTCCTTATCTCTCTTGAGCGGGAGCTTATCATTACTTCTATAAAATTATTAATCCAGCTGTTTTATTTAGACTACGAAACTGATGGAGCATTATCGGATGGTAATGAAGGCAATTTAAAACTTAATTGTATGCTTTTGATCGATGCATTGCGGTTTACGCCGAAAATAATGTTGAATTTAATGCCCTTTATTGTGATTGTGTTTTATATTAGGTCTTTACCTATAAAATTGCCGTTTTGTGTGGAATAAGTGAAAGTACAAATTTTTTTTAAATTTTTTATTTCTGTTATTCAAAGTAATCACCCATTCAATCGACGCATCTTAGCCAACGCATTGGCAGTTTATTGATGCCCTTCTTGTAAAAATCAGCTGGACGGGAGGCAACAAACTCTTCAAAGGCATTTTGTACTGCCTTTCGGGAATTGAATTTTTTACCTACTAAAAAGTTGTCTAAATTTTGGAAAAAGTAATAGTCTGTAGGTGCAAGGTCTGGTGAGTATGGGGGATGAGGGAGAGCTTCCAACCCCAGCTCTTGTCTGTTGTGCAGTATGGGGTCGCGCGTTGTCGTGAAGGAGCAGTGGGGACGACCGATTGACCAAAGCTGGTTGCCGATGTGCAAGCTTCTCCATCATTGTCTCCAGTTCTTCACAGTACACATCTGCAGTAATGCTCATGCCGTTTTGTAAAAAGCTGTGGTGAATCACACCCGCACTAGACGACCAAACAGTGACCATCACCTTTTTAGGGGTAATTTTTGGTTAAGGGCATTGCTTTGGTGCTGAACCAGGATCTAACCAATTTGCTGAGCGCTTACGATTGTCGTACAGAATCAATATTAGAAACAGAATTACTGATTTTAAAATATTGCTTACGACAAACTGATCCGAATTATTCGATTTATTACAAACTACCGACCCGAAACTAACACGGGTGCAATGCTGATACTAAATATACTACAGAAAGCCTTTATATATTAATTGTATGTTTGTATATATGTATATTAAATGCACAGTGTACTTAAGGTACTTAGTTGGATAAGGATTAATGCTGTATTGCTTAAAATCGCTTCGAAATTAAGCCATTATTTCTCGTAAAAAGTAAAGGATAAAAAATGCCTATTGTGGGTTATCCCTAAAATATAGACATATACCATTGCACATTTTTTGTAGACCTTTTTAAGGTGTGTAGTACTGTAGTACATTATTTTGATCTATCTCGTTCAGCCAGCGTTTGCAATGTAAGCGCAAAAAATGCGTTTATTTACGACATCACATTAGAAACCTCGAAATTTAAAAGTTTTTATACTATATTATGCATGTATTAAACATGTAAACCTTCTTCTTGAATCACTCTATCTATTAAAAGAAATCGTATCAAAATCCGTTTCGCAGTTTTAAAGATCTAAGCATAGATACATAGGGACAGACAGCGGGAAGCGACTTTGTTTTATACTTAAAGAAATAAATATTATGACATTCTCTTGTCAATTATATCTATGAAAATCCTATGTATGTTCACAAAAATATTAATTTGTTGAAAAAAATAGCGATATTCATAGGTTTAATACTAGAAATAAAGATAAACTCGCTGTTGCCACTTGTAGACTCCAGAAAGTTAGTAAATCGTTTAAAGGGCAAGGTGTTCGCTTTTTTAACAAACTCCCAAGTGATGTACAAAAATTGACAATAACAAATTTAAAAACGCAATTAAACAAAATCTTTATAAAAAAGCCTACTATAAAATATCGGATTATTTAGATGATAGAGAAGCTTGGGATTGAAATTGCTCCAACTCGTTTAAAATGTTACAATTTAGACGTAATTTATTACCTGTATTGTTATGTAGGATCATTAAAAAAAAGAACTAGCCTTGTTTTCTTGCCTATCTTTCCTGGTTTGGTTGCGAAGGAACAGTCAGTAAAATCGACGTTTCATAGTGATCCTGGTGATTTTAATGAATATAAGATTTTGACTTTGACTATGTAGTGATGAAGAAGCTTTCTGAGCGATAATAAGATGCGGGTTCGATTCCCGATACAAATATTTGTATGATCTGCAAATATTTGATCTGGGGTGGTAACTAATACAGCGTGCAGTGCAACGAAAAACGCGAGCTGATGTTCTAGAGACCATTTTCATCTGCAGAGTTCGCCTTAGGCCGGTCATTATACAGTCGGACATCAACTTCGATTCCAATACGAAATTCTAAATGCCGGATTTTTATCAATCCTCAGTTATGTCGTCGAATAGCTTTCTAGTCTGTAAAATTATCTGTTGGTTTATCAGGCGAATAAATATTTTCTATTTTTGAATCATCTGGTAACTAGAGAATGACTATCTAAGGTTTATGCTAGCCAACTTCACACTACCTGTGTGCAAGCGAGGTGCACAGATATAAGTAGCAGCACGAAACTTTAGCGCTGACCGATATTGCGCAGAAGTAAACAATAAGGTACCTGAGGGGGCTAGCGGGATGAAAGGTGGGCGTGCGTAGCGCCGATTGGCTCTCCAGTCGCATTCCGTCCCGTTTTTAATTGTATTGCTGTTATTTGAATTTAATTGTAAAATTCAGTTTTTTAAGTTTGTTTGTGACTTTGAAGTGAATATGCGTAGAAGAAATACTGTTTTGAAAAGACAGGCAAGAAAAATGGTTTATGACGTGAATTGTTTTTTTTTTAAAGAGAATCTAATTAATTAATTGATTCATTGAAATAAATCAAAAATGAGCTTGATGAAGCTACAAGTACTTTACTCAGTCATTCGAACAGTAGTACTGCAAATTTGAGATAACACAAACTGCCGAAATTATTAAGGCGGGAAAAATTTAATTAAATGGCGATTTAGGGAAAATCCAAAAAAGGACAACAGAGTCTACAAATACGTCAACTGCAACGGTAAGGAACATCTCCAATTAAGCCAATAGTGGCTATTGGCTATTGTATTGCTTGCGCGACAGCACCCATGCGCAGCTATCGCTTCCGCGTATCGTTCAGCGCTAGACTTACATGCCGCGACTTATACTGTGTTCCACGTTTTAGAGAAGAATAGCAACACAACTGTATTTGACATTTGACGTTGTAATACAACATATAACCTATTGTCGCTTCTTTACTTATAGTTTATACTGTGTTAATTATCGATTTATTTTGGATTTGCGTTCTTTTGTGAATAATAAAACTAAAATGAATCAAAAAATGAAACAAACTAAGCAACGTGAACGTGCCACAAATTTCAGTAATTCGGTATGGTTATTGTCAGAAATAGTGACTAAATATCAGTCAGTAATTGAAAATAAGAGAACCGACGCCGATCCTAAGTAATCATAACAAATCAACGTACACACGGCTACACATCAAGCTATTATCCAGTATAAGCTGACCTCTCATTCTACGAAAAGTCTACACAATACGAGGTCAGCTTATACTAGAAATGTATTGCTTGATGTGTAGCCGTGTGTACCTATGTCGTAATACACAAAACAAATTCAAGGAAACTGTCAAACATAAAATAAAACGACAAACTTATCGGGGAGATAAAACCTAAAGAGGAAACACCAATGGCTAGGGAATTGAAAAATAAGTATTTGTAAAATCTATTGCGCCATACTGCGCCACAGGCGCAGTATATCGCAGTATGCGCAGTATGCGCGATAGACACAACTGCAGCTTGTACCGAAAATACCTATTAAAATTACACAAAATCAACGATTCGTAGTCCCCTGATTTCTTCTCCAAAACTTGACCGATTTAACTACTTTCTTCATTAAAAATTAAAAATAGGCTTCGACCGTGTTCCTATGTTTTTTATTTAATATAATTTAGTCAAATTTGTTTTCTGGATGTTTGAACACAGCGGAAAATCTGTCAATTTTTATACGTTTTTGAATGTTCATATCTCTTTAAATAATTAATTTATGAAAAAACAAAACATAAAGACATGCTAATAGTATTCATAGATTTTTGAGCAAAAAGTTATTGCTGTACTGGCATTATCCAGGGAGGAAACAGGGGACTACGTTTGTATGGAAAAACGGCCCTTTTGTTTCCTCTTAACCGGCCCTTCAAGTAGCAGGTAACTTTATTCTTTGGTTAGGGACCATATTCGACAGTTAACAGATCAGTTATCTATCTGTCCATACAAAGGTTGCCTGAAAGAGATCGTTTTTAGCGATAAGACCGACCATTGTACTTACCTTTATTTTTGTGTATTTCTTTATTTTAATTTTATTGGTGGTGCCATAAAGAGTATTCTCTTCTATTCTACCTGACCATTGAAAAACCAATAATATTGCTATTCGTCGAATAAATGATATCTGGTTGTTTATCTGAAGATAGAAAAATTGGCCCTAAAACGAATATCGAATCGGAATTTCGAAGGCAGTAAATCCATACAAAATCTCGCGTACTTTGTTTCTTTGTAAGGCATCTCGGTGTGTGATGTTGTGAATGTGTGATTGTTTGTATAAGAATCGAACCATCTTAAAAATACATATTCGTTTATCCCTAGTCCTCCAATAAAACACATTCCATACAAATCACGCACGCTTATCACCGTTTCCCTAATAAATCAGATACCCGCATAAAATCCGCAGTCGAATAAAATTCAAAATTCGAATCACGGACGGATCTGTAATCCGAAGCCCTCTTCATCGCGACACCTCACTTTCAACCCGCCACTCTTGCGTTACGTGCCAACGCTTGTCACTTCAACGCATCTTGCACTGCAATATGAACTTTATTGCTTTGGATTAAGATTAGCGATACAACTAGCGTTTAGTATTTAGGGAATGGAGGTGTGGCTTATAGGCCACTGGCAATGTAAAATTGCTAACCTTTGATATTTTTAAAATCGAGCCCAAGCGTCTCACTGTCTATTTTATACACAGAGGGAAAACTTATTTGGAAAATTCTATTTTTTTTTTATTGTAAGTTAGCGTTGATGCAGTCTACGATGGTACACGCTTGCCTAGAAGAAACCTATTCACTCGCGACTTGAAGACCCTTATGTTGTAGTTATCAGAAAACACACACTCAAGGCAAGGCGTTCCTCTCCTTGGCGGTGCGCATAATAAAGGTGGAAGAGTACTGCTTTGTGCGTATGCAGCACACTCTTAGAAATGTGTCCGATTAAAAACTGAGAGGCTTGCAACCTTTCGACGATGCTCGAGGCTGTGGATATGTGGCTAGCATCTGCTAACTCGTCATTGCAAATGAGCTTCTCGGCTCTTTTCTCAATTGAATCTAAAGCCTCTAGCTGGTATTTTTCTGATCCGTCCCAGAGGTGCGAACAGTACTCCAGACATGATCGGACTTGTGCTTGGTATAAATTGAGCAATGTCCCGGTGTGAAGTATAAGCTTTTAACTCAATGTAGGAGCCGAAATTGAGAAGGATGTTCTTTCAGTTCCTTAGAAATTTCATTAAAATCGGTTCAGTAGTTTAATGAAGTCGGTTCTTTGTTAAAAAGTGACTTGCTTAATGAAAAGCTAACTATTTAGCTGGAGTGGTTATTAGCTATGTGTGATCAGGTCAGCCGATCCGAAGCCAATCACCATTTATCTATTTTTTTTTAAATTTGATACAATACAATGTAAAATGATAGAATGATGGGATATAATCAGGAAAATGCCGTGGGATGCCGGTAGTAGAATGTTACCCCTCCTCTCATGCCCGTGGATGCAGTAAGAGCCTGCTAAGGGATACCTCCGGAAGATGGGCAGCAGCGTCTTTCCGTGTATCAACATCCCGTACTGCGCTCGCCAACCCGCCTGCCGAGCGTGGTGAGTATGGCAACTACCCATCATGGAGATCCATGGAGGTCTGTGTTCAGTAGTGGGCGTTTTACGGCTGAAACGATGAATCAGGAAAACGACCAAGTTACAGGACTCAACTCTAAAAATAAAAAGGCTAAAATGGAAGTGGTCGAGACACATGATCAGAGGTAAGGACAAATGGAGCAAAATAGTTATACAATGGTACCCAAGGGAAGGTAAAATAAAAAAAAAAGAAAAAAAAAAGATGGGACGATGATATCAGGTTGCAGGCTTAACATGGAGTACTAGAGCAGCCAGAGAGAGATCAGGGTGGAGTAGGTTGAAAGAAGCATTTTCCAACTGGCAAAAAGACTTACAGAAAGTTAAGAAGCACCAAATATTCGAATAATTTAAAAAAAAGTAAAACATTTATTTAACAGTGCAGTAGTGTAAGAAACAATTGTAAAACTTTGTCCGAATAAAAGGCTGTATTATTATTATGTATAATGAGCTCAAATCAGTTGGACTAATATTACCGTTTTCAGCTGGAATTTGGTATTTTGAAGACTTAAACCACGTCGATAGACCTTAACGACATGGTGCTTGTAATTTTGGCAAAGTGGATTGAACGGTCTGTCAAAAAACAATACGTATTAAAAGCTCATTATTAATAGTTCCTGCGTGCTATGGAGAGGGCTACGCTTGGCGCTTTTATGATTAATTATCTGGAATAAATATTCCAGATTTTTTAAGTTGGGCAGTTGCGGCAGAAAGGTTCTCGGCTGGAAACCAACAACTGGAAACCGCAGCGTAGCACAGCCGCCCTTTAGATACAAAGATAAACAAATAAATATTGCTAGATATTTTGCACAGCTCTATCTAGCCCCAAACTAAACAGAGCTTGTATTTTAAGAACCAGTTAACTGATAGAATACTTATATGCATTTATTTTTGTAAATATATACTTATACTTATGACGACCTCCGTGGCGCAGCGGGCGGATAGCCCGTAGAAAAACATCCAGACACGGAACAAATAACTGTAGATCATGCACACATTTGTTCCGCGGCGGGCATTGTACTACCTCCTGCGTCTCAGCTGGCTGTTCGCTCACTGCGCCACGGAGGTCGTCAAAATGAACCGATAAGCGGTGCTGGGAGCTGTTGGGTGCAGGCCGCATAATATTGGCCGCTATGGAAATCTATGGGCGAGACCCATGTTCAGCAGAGGACGTCATATGGCCGATATGATGATGATGATGATTAAAAGTTCAATCATAAAAGCAGAGACAGATTTCAATAAGACGTATTATTTATTCTGTGTAAGCTGATGCAAGGTATGAGCTTTTTTATAAGATAAGATAAGATAATAATAACTCTTTATTGTACACCAAAGTAATATACAGAACATAATTCTTACAAATAGATTTAGTACAATGGGCGGTCTTATCGCTAAAAGCGATCTCTTCCAGACAACCTTTGTAGGGACAGGATCAAAATGTAACACATAACGGCGGTGCATCTATATAAATTTAAAAACATATCTACATACTATAAACCTAAATTACCAGTAATAACACCAATTTAATTTAAATAAGCAACTCTAAAAGTGGTTATGATGAATTAACAAACAGCTACAACTTCAACACAAGGACAGATAATGGGGCAGCAATATAATGTTGGCAGCATTCAAGACTTCAATTCGCACGACAGTATTCAGTTCGACAATGTTGAATTTAGAATGGCTTTTAAAATTAGAACTTTCTTTACTGTTAAAGTATTTATTTGAAATAATCTTCAGAGCGTGTGAATGAAAAAGACAGTGATCCAGCCATGATTGATTTATTGCAAATCTACCCACAACTATTAATGAGATCTTGATAAACCCACAACCCCTTTATCAAAACATATTTTAAAACTAATCGCATTCTTTACCTATTTATATTAGTGTTATATTCCAATAACTACATATTTATCTTCGAGACTTATAAAGTAGGTATCAATGAGAATTACAAATCGATCCTTCTCTTCTAAACAAAATAATAGCTGGTTCCAATTTGATGTAATTTCATAGCTAACCTATCATCCTTCTTCAACAACTTCAAACATAGTAAGGCTGGTAGGTGTACGCCTAATAACACACATACAAATCTACAATCACAATCTGTATATAATCTGTATAATATAAAAATGAATCGCAAAATGTGTTGGTAAGCGCATAACTCAACAACGCCTGGAGAAGGTCTTATGAAAGAAAAAAATTAATATCGTTTGAAACAGATGCTTCGGTAGGAGTTATCTCGAGATATATTGTCTATATATATAAAAATTAATTGCTGTTCGTTAGTCTCACTAAAACTCGAGAACGGGTGAAGCGATTTGGCTAATTTTGGTATTGAATTATTTTTGGAAGTCATTCATTTTCTCTTACATAATGATGGCCGGGAACAACAATTGACAATTCTACCAGGGTGACTTATATTGACAGCCCGCGTTATACCTATGCATGTCAAGCCGATACGAAGTTCGGCGGGACCACTACGAAGTTCGGCGGTCTATAATATAAAATGAATCACAAAATGTGTTGGTAAGCGCATAATTCAACAACGCCTGGACCTATTTGGCTAATTCTTTGTTTGCTGTATTTCTTATTGTCAGGAAAAGGTTTTTATGAAAGAAAAAGTTAAGAAAATTGCGCGCAAAATTAGAAAATTAAAGAATACTTAACCACCATATAAAATTATTTATAATCTAACCTTAGCGCTTTTATAGTGTAACCTTATGACCATTATTATAAATACGGGATTTATCACGTACCGTCTTATCGGTGTTTCGACCGACAATGTTTCGGTTCAATTCGTGAACCTTCATCAGGGTGAGTGCGATCCGCTCCGAATAACGTCTCGCCTCGCACTCACCTAACCTTATGACGTTTGATTGACAGAATGCGTGCTGCAAATATCGTCAAAGAGGATGTAAAAAAATGAATATCGTTTGAAACCGATGCTTCGGTAGGAGTTATCCCGAGATATATTGTCTATATATATAAAAATTAATTGCTGTTCGTTAGTCTCGCTAAAACTCGAGAACGGGTGAAGCGATTTGGCTAATTTTGGTATTGAATTATTTTTGGAAGTCATTCATTTTCTCATACATAATGATGGCCGGGGACAACAATTGACAATTCTACCAGGATGACTTATATTGACAGCCCGCGTTATACCTATGCATGTCAAGCCGATACGAAGTTCGGCGGGACCACTAGTCTATAATATAAAATGCAATAATTGAATAATTGAATTTAAAAAAAATCTACTTACACTAATGTTTATTACTATTAATGAATATTACATTCCTAATTACTTAATTTATATAGGTACTATATGAATTTGAATGTGTTTACCTACACATTGATTTTTTATTATTTTTATATTTTATAATTTCTAAGTCAATTCGTATTGTTATCACTTAGTTTTTCCTTGTTATTGTATTTCACTACTAAAACCAATAAATCTTTACACCATTTTGTACCTACTAGAAAACATTCAAATAGTATAATTAAATAATATAGGTCGGATATGCGTTTACATTATATATGATTATTGTTATGCGTTTACATTATGTATGATTATTGTTATGCGTTTACATTATATATGATTATTGTTATGCGTTTACATTATATATGATTATTGTTATGCGTTTACATTATATATGATTATTGTTATGCGTTTACATTATATATGATTATTGTTATGCGTTTACATTATATATGATTATTGTTATGCGTTTACATTATATATGATTATTGTTATGCGTTTACATTATGTATGATTATTGTTATGCGTTTACATTATATATGATTATTGTTATGCGTTTACATTATATATGATTATTGTTATGCGTTTACATTATATATGATTATTGTTATGCGTTTACATTATATATGATTATTGTTATGCGTTTACATTATATATGATTATTGTTATGCGTTTACATTATATATGATTATTGTTATGCGTTTACATTATGTATGATTATTGTTATGCGTTTATATTATATATGATTATTGTTATGCGTTTACATTATATATGATTATTGTTATGCGTTTACATTATATATGATTATTGTTATGCGTTTACATTATATATGATTATTGTTATGCGTTTACATTATATATGATTATTGTTATGCGTTTACATTATGTATGATTATTGTTATGCGTTTACATTATATATGATTATTGTTATGCGTTTACATTATATATGATTATTGTTATGCGTTTACATTATGTATGATTATTGTTATGCGTTTACATTATATATGATTATTGTTATGCGTTTACATTATATATGATTATTGTTATGCGTTTACATTATATATGATTATTGTTATGCGTTTACATTATATATGATTATTGTTATGCGTTTACATTATATATGATTATTGTTATGCGTTTACATTATATATGATTATTGTTATGCGTTTACATTATGTATGATTATTGTTATGCGTTTACATTAAATATGATTATTGTTATGCGTTTACATTATATATGATTATTGTTATGCGTTTACATTATGTATGAATATTGTTATGCGTTTACATTATATATGATTATTGTTATGCGTTTACATTATATATGATTATTGTTATGCGTTTACATTATATATGATTATTGTTATGCGTTTACATTATATATGATTATTGTTATGCGTTTACATTATATATGATTATTGTTATGCGTTTACATTATATATGATTATCATTGACATACAAACTAGATTGTTTATTAGTGTTACACGTACATACTTTTCATTTATCTAAGTAGATACGAGAAGGTAGGTAGGTACAAGACTTAACTGCCGCGACGCGCACTCACCACCACTGGGTAGGTCCCCGATCAGGAGGTCTCACTTCCCTGCCAGAACGAGTATGATAGTTAGAAGATTCAGGTCGTTAAACTGACTTACTGGAGCTGCGTGGAGATTGTGTCAAATGATTGTTTTGCGTGCCGTTCCCCAAAATATCATCATAGCATGATGAGTACGATTGTAATGGATCTATACGATTTACTGAATCAATAATAATATGTTTCCGATTGCGTCTCAACAAACGTCCTGACTGCATCTGAATTATATAAGATCGTGAATCTACAATATCATGAACAACACTAGGTTCCCACATATTATTATTCCTGACTTTTACCTTTTCACCTATTTCCAATGGTTTTAAATGCCGTGATCCTCGAAATAATATTTTTGACTAATGTGACGAACTTTTATCTTGCTTTGTTTATTCTTATGTATTAAAGGTTTAAACACATTAGGTAACCTCGGAAATTTACTAAATACGTAATACGAAATTTTCTACTGTATAACAACTCGGCAGGAGATGGAATATCTGCACTAATAGGTGTATTTAAATATTCTAAATATGCTAAATTAAACTCGGAACCCTCATAATCTGATTTCTTCATTAATTTTTTTATTGTTTGTACGGCACGCTCAACCTGCCCAGGAGAAGAGGTTTTATGCAAAAACTTCCACTCTTCAGAAAAAAACCTTAAAATAACTGGATGAAAATTCTGGACCATTATCGGTCATCACTGTTTGAGGAATACCATGTCTAACAAATATTCGCTTTAGTTTTGCAATTACTTCCTTTGATTGTAAAGAGTATATTTCTTCAAATTCAACAAACTTACTGAAGTAATCCACCTCCAAAATAAAAGACTGATTTCTAAAATTAAATATATCGGCACCTGTTTTCATCCATGGTGCTTCTGGTATTTCATGATTTATTAATGGCTCCTTAGTATTCTGCTTCTTATAGGTCAGGCATGCCTGACAATTACTTACATACTCGTAATTGTCTAACTGTGAATTAATGTTAGGCCAAAATATATTTTCTCGTCCTCTTAGTTTGCATTTTTCTAATCCCATGTGACCTGTATGTATTGTTTTTAACATATATTGTCTCAAACATGTCGGAATCACTATTCTAGACCCCTTTCACACAATTCCAAAGATTTGTGTCTAGTGCTTGTCGCTCAAATTTGCTAACATCAATACGAGAAAAATTTCTTTGATTCAAGATTATTGGCTTGGGTTTGGGAATTTTTATTTTAACAGATACATATAAAAGATCACGGTGACAAAATGCAGGTGCTGATAATTGGCCATAGGCAGATACACGGTCAGTTTCCGAGCAAATAATCAAATCAATTAGGGTGTCAGCGGTAGAGGTGTGGTGAGTGGGGGACAATTTCAGAATGTTGAGATTTGAGGACTCAATCATAATGCAAAGTCTTCTGGCACGGGGCTTCATTTCAATCATACAAGAGTTAAAGTCACCCATAATGATAATACGGTTGTAGTCCGAGGAGAGTTCTTCGATGAAAATTTCTAGTTTTGTGTGCTCAATCGTTGGAGGAACATACACAACACCAAGAGCAACATTGACCCCAACATCAATCTCTATAAATAGAAATTCAGGGGATGCAGAGTAAGCTGAGGGGGATTGTACAATGATTTTAAACGTAATGTGGCCCCTCAGGTAGATGGAAACACCACCACAACCTGACCCAGTGCGATCATTGCGTATGAGAGTAAAACCTGGTATTGGAAAGGAGGTGGAAGGCAGTGTAGGTTTAAAGAATCTCTCTGAGACAAGTATTGCATCAAGAGATTTAACATTAAAAGTATCAAGGGCATCAGTGTAGTGCCCAGGTATACTTTGGGCATTAATGTGGCAGATGTTAAAACTCTTGGGATAAGGATCGAAGACAGCCTTCAACTCATCACATAAAGTAACTGGGATTTCACCTGAGCTATCAGACGAAAAATCATCAGCAGCGGTTACAAAGGACTCATCACCTGAGCTCATCAGATACTATCTGTGAATACTTAGCTGTTAGTAATATAATATCTACAATAATATCCTACAGTTATGTTATATGTATATGCCTAATATATATATTTACTTAATTAAATAAAATATAAAGTTGTACAATAAAAAAATAAATAATAGGAAGTGGGCAACTAAAATCCCTAAACTGGGTGAATAATAATAAACTTAATTTACACAATCTGCTGGCTAAAAATAGTCAGAATCTAATTAAATAGCTACTTACACAATAATGTACCTACTATAACATCATTAACGAGCATTTTAGCAAAATAAAAGCTATTCTCAAATACTGTTTTGTTAGTTTGTTTACAATGCTCTCTTTCATGATTTAAGAAATAAAAATATAAGAAACAAAAAAATAAATTACAAATTATCAACTACTTAAGAAGGGTGATACTGACAAACAGTATTTATGCTACAAATATACTGCTCGTAATGAGTACCGAAACACGCATGACTGACTTGCATGCAACAGACACAAGATATCAGTCTGACCAAAGTAGTTGTCAAAAGTTTAGTTGGTTTGGTTGTCATGTCAAACGTGTATCAAACTGTCAAACATTACAAGCGATTTCCACTTCACCGACTTCGCATATTTCCGCATAAAATGGTATTTTTGGTTATGAGGGTGGCACAGTATTACCAAAGTCAGCGGAAAAATTACAGGAGTACAAAGTCCAATGCGGGAATAACTAGGTTTTACTTCGTGGGCTTGCTCTTGCCCGCAACGGTCCTGCGGGTCTGCGGAGGCCCGGAGGTTGCGGCAATGAGGTCGACGGTCTGTTTTGAGCTCGCCTTAGGGCGAACCGCAGCCACTGCAGCGGCAGCAACCAGCGGAGCCGATGCCGACGACGATGGAGCGCGAGTGTCGATGCCTACCTCGTTAGGGAATTTGACCATCAAGTCACTGAGGTCCTGTGCACTGACAACCCGTTTGCGATCGCCGTCGGGCAACTTGATGAAAACTGTTCCACTATTGGACCAGCACGACGTCATCCCGAAATGTTTTCTTGCAGTAACAAATAGATCGAGTCTTAGTTTAGTTAGGAATTCACTCACAACGTAGGAGCTAGACTTAAGTTTCTTCTTATCGCTCCAAATAGCATTCCGCATGTTAACATCCGTATACCGAACCAGTATAGGGTGGGCACGCTTGTCGCTCCACGCGCCCAGGCGATGGCACAGGAAGATGGATGAAGCTCGGACATTAGACATGCTCATGTTGTTATGGATAATATTCAACACAAGTGTAATGCAGTTCTCACCGTCCTTCTCGGGCACACCAGTGAACAATAGTGCATTCCGACGGTTTTGATTGTCCAATTCGTCGACTTGTGATGAAAGCGAGTGAATTTGTGATCGAAGATGTTTTAAGACACTCAACACAAAGCTCTTAAAATCTTTAAATTCTTGAGATAACCTCTCCAAATTGGCTTTGTTGTCTGGCCCAGAAGGCGATTGTAACTGTTATTCAAAGTTGGCCATTCGCAAGCCAAGGCTATCTTCAAGGAGCTTCTGGGAGTCCAGGACTTCTTGTAGATTGGGCATTGTTGAAGATAGGCAGTGAAAATAAATGTGTAATGTGATGTAGCACAGTGGGGTAGGGCCAGCAGGTAAGTGCAGATATATTTACTGTAGCATGTGTACACTCAGAAACTGTCTAGGGCACAATTTATAGACACTAATAGATGATAAAAATCACTTCACTTTACTTATTAGTGGATATAATAATTTAAATATAAGTAATATTATGAGGAGCGTATGTCGGCGATGTTAGATTTTACGACGCCTACCCGCGAAAAAAAAAGAAAAAAAAATAGTTCTTATAGTTTCGGAAAAAAGTGTCTGTGACATACGAACGGACAGACAGACAGACCGACATGATGAATCCATAAGGGATCTGTTTTTTGCCATTTGGCTACAGAACCCTAAAAACGAATGATTACAAAATCGGGGGATACAGTTTAGTGTTGCCACTATATATCAATCATCTCCATCCAAAATTTAATTACACCATTGGATAGCTAAAGGATCAAAGAATTCGTTACGCGTGAAAACTGTGACGGAGGGGTAAGTGTTGCCATTTTGAGGTAATTTTGCTTCGCAGCAAAATGACCTCAAAATGGCGGCGCTTCCATTTACCCACGGCCATACACCAATTTAAGGTCTAAACTCGAATTTAATTGAAACTCTATGAATCAGATCGTCCGTCCCTGATACATTTATTTGGAAAAAGGACTTGAACCTAAATGTTTGTCACCGTACGTGCTAGGGCCCACTTCTACTTTACACATAAATTCTTACTACAGAATGCGACACGTATTCCTTGCCAGCGTACGAAAAATGGCTCAGGGCGATGACAGACTGAACGGCAAAATATCGAAACGCGTAGTAAATTATAGTAGGTGCGTGCTTTTTGTCACTCGAACGTTGATGTATTCCTGTTGTCCCTATTGACTCTGTCCCCATTCAACGGGGACAACGGAAAAATTTATTCATGTTGTCCCCATTGACGGTGTACCTGTTAATGGGGACAGCGGAACTCAATAAGATAATTAAAATGTATTCCTGTTGTCCCCGTTGATGGTATATCTGGTAATGGGGATAGCGGAACTCAATAAAAAAAATTAAAATTTATTTTTGTTGTCCCCATTGACGGAAGCTCGATAAAATAATCAATGTTTGTCGTTACATCGAGCGACGTTATTGTAACGGTATGGAATAGTTTTGCAAAGCTCTTACATTTTTATTGTAGTAACATGAATATGGAGTATTCTTCGTGTTTTATTATGTGCGATATTAAATGAAAACACGGAAAAGGCTAATAGCTAGTATTGTCGTATAGTTTTTTTTTCGATATAACTATGAAATTTTCAAACAACCTTATTATCAAGTCCTGTATCAATAACACAGCCTGCATAAAATAGTTAGACAAATCATATTCTTTTATCATGTACCTACTAGCTGACCCGCCCGCGGCTTTGCACACGTTTTTTCGTAAAACAATACTTTCCTGAGCAGTCAGGTAATCGATCTTTTTATGATATCACTACAATTCCGTAGTAGTATTTTGATCTATCTCTTAAGGTTTAGCCAGTGTTTGCGATTTTAAGCTTTTCTGTCATCATCATCATCATCAGCCTACATTAGTCCACTGCTGGACATAGGCCTCTCCCAATAAGCGCCACTGAGCCCCTAATACTTGTACTATGTACAAGTATGTATGTAATGTACATATAAACCTTCTTCTTGAATCACTATATTGCTGAAAACTGCATTAAAATCTGTTGAGTAGTTTAAAAGATCTGAGCGAACAGACCGCGGAAGAGACTTCATTTTGTACTATGTAACTAGCTGACCCGCCCGCGGCTTCGCATGCGTGGTATTTCAATAAAAACATTATTCTCCTTTTGCGCACTCGGGTATAAAGTAACCTATGTCTTTTCCCAGGATATATTATATCTCCTAGGCAAATTTCATTATGATCCGTGCAGCCGTTTAGTTATGAAAAGGTATCAAACAAACTAGCAAGTAACCTAATAAACCTTTCTCTTGAATCACTCTATCTATTGCTGAAAACTGTATTAAAATCGGTTGAGTAGTTTAAAAGATCTAAGCGAACAGAGAGCGGAAGCGACACAATTTTTTACTATGACTGTAAAGAAGATACAGAAGAAGTAGGTACTGACTAAGCGGCATCGTCGCAAAGGCGCCGCCGATTTATGACAAAAATTGTTTATTGGAAATGTATCGATTACTGGATAAATATTCAAGCTATCGGTATTAAAACCACCTTTAAAATCAATTACTGCAATTCTGGATGTGTGTTTTAAATTTATATCGTACATAACAAAACAGGTTGAACACTTGTGGGGCTTCATAAGAACGCTTAAGCGGGCTATGCTTGGAGTCTCTCCAAGAGATTGAATCATCAACGAAGAGATTCATAGACACACTAAGGTCAGTGACATAGCCCAGAGGATTAGCAAGCTGAAGTGGTTGTGGACGGGGCACAAAGTGCAAAGAACTAACGGCCGTTGGGGCAGTTCCATCTTGGGGCGGGCCATCCCACTCATCACTTTCCAGTGCGTGATCTTCACTCGAGAACCTTCTGCCATCAGTTTTTCGAGTTATGTAGCCCGCTCACTACCAGCTTGCTAATCCTCAGGAACACCAATACTGACCTTTTTCTTGAAATTGATCTAACTGGACTATTTGTCGTAGGTAGACGTACTCGTCAGCAACTTCGAGATACAGTTCCCAAGTGATACCGGGGTGGGCCACACATAGACATTAGACTTGATCTTTCGTTTTCATTCTTCAGCTTACTAATCCTTTAATTTTTTTGACAACCTCCGTGGCGCAGTAGGCGATGAAACGCAGTAGTTTGCGGGATTAATTCCCTCCGCGGAACAAATGTTTGCATTATCTAAGTACACTTCTAAAGTTATCTAGTTCCCATAGTACAAGATGGGGTTTGTTTTGAATTAGCTTTTGCACGGCTTTAATTTCACTGCAATCACAAGGCCTATTGTGTTCGCCCCTAGGTTATAGTGGCGTTTAAAGTTCACTAAGTCCTACAGCTGCTAAAAACTGTAGAATATTCTTAGGGGTGATAACTGTTAGCTCAGGGCTAACAATGTGTTTGCCCAGATGAATGCTACGTTTGCGCATTAGTGGAGCACACTCACCTAACAGATGTAGGGTTATTATTATAAATACAGGATTTATCACGTACCGTTTTATCGGTGTTTCGACCGACAATGTTTCGGTTCTATTCGTGAACCTTCATCAGGGTGAGTGCGATCCGCTCCGAATAACGTCTCGCCTCGCACTGCGCGCCGCTGCCCTCTACGCGCGACCGTCTTTGTTATCATTATTATCATCACTGCTGCTCTCTTCGGTAGTTCTTGGTACAGGTAAACACACAACACTAACTATGTCTCTACCAGGTTCACTCACTCTTCTGTCACTTGCATCATGAAGACATGGCCTCCAGGCTGGCGGTAAAATGCGACGTAAAATGACGTGTAAAATATTATTTTTATTAATAAATTCTTGTATTCTTGTATTCTTATGGCGTATCAAGTTTCCGATCTTATCCGTTAATCCTTTCACAAAAGGTAAGTACACTACTGCTCTATTTACAGTTGTTATGCGTGATCTTGTGGATGTGTCCGCAATTCGATAGCTCTGTCTCCATCCGTAGCCGTTTTGCTCCAGTACCCCTTTTATGTGTGAGAGCTCGTGGTTTACATACTGAGAGTCACATAGCTTTAGTGCTCTATTAATCAGATTATGCGGTACCGAGGCTAAGTCAGCTGGATGGTGGTGCGAGTCAGCTCTAAGATACCTGTCTGTGTGTGTTGGCTTACGGTATACTGTATGTGTAAGTCGTCCTGTCTGTTCTTGTATAACCAACACGTCCAGGAACGGTAGACATCATCTTTTTCCAGCTCTACCGTGAAGGATATCTTAGGATGTTTACAATTGAGATAGCTAAATAAGGTATCTACGTTTGTGCATTAGTTTGTGCAATGGCTTCCGATTTGTCTTCGTCGGAATACGCATATCCTTTCTCTTCTCTATTCTATTCTTTTCAATCCCTTCTCTCCTCACTATCTGAAAGATAGATTTGAATTTCTCCATTCTTCAAATAACTATACTCTTAGGTCATCAGAAAACTTGATACTCAGAACTCCTTCGCACAGCACTTCCTTTTACAGCGCTTCTTTTACTGTCCAGGCTGTTCAGCTGTGGAATGCTCTGCCCGAAGAAGTAAGACGGTCATCGTCCTTACACGTCTTCAAATTGAAGGTGAAACATCATTACCTGACGATGTCATCTTCCTAGCGTTATTTATTTACTATTTATGTACTTATTTTATCTGTTAGTATAGTTTGCTATATGTATATACCTATATATTAGTCTATTTTATAAGTATATTAAGTATTAGGATTAAAACTTCATATTATTATTATATCTTAGAATATATTATGTGTAAATGTAATGTATCCGCTAAAGTACACCGCACTCCGTAATTTTTAAAAATTTCGCTCCATCCAAAGGTTGCCTGGAAGAGATCGCTTTTAGCGATAAGGCCGCCCATTGTATTGCCTTATTTATTTTAACCCAGTACTTATTTTTTTTATTATTTCTGTTTGTGTGGTAATTCAATAAAGAGTTATCTATCTATCTATCTATCTATTAGTGGACCACACTCGCCTAACTGATGTAGGGTTGATTCTGCCGCCTCATTACAGAGTCTGAAGGTTTGTGTATCACATAACTCTAGCTGGAACATGTGCTTATTGGGGCTAGATAGCGCTGTGTGAAATGTCCCGCAATATTTATTTATTACAATGCTTAATACTACGCTGGCTGGTACCCCCCAGTAAACTGTGTTTACAGAAAATTCTTACTGAAACTCAACCAACGATGAAAGGATATCCGAAGGCCTCAAACAATTAAAAGTAGTTGGAAGTTCTGTCATGTGCACGTCTGTTCTACACCACTTTAATATCTCGCTAAGTGCCTGTCTGATACTTAGCGAACTAAAACCCTGATTCCTTGTAAGCGGTGAGGGTTATTTGATGGCCGTAATGGGTGAAAGTAAGTACTTACTCAAGAACCTCTATAATAGGAACGATTTTTCTGGGAATAAATAAATAATAAATAAATATGGCTGGACATTTCACACATCGCTATCTAGCCCCAAACTAAGCAGAGCTTGTGCTATGGGAACCAGATAACTGACAGAATATTTATATACTTCTTTTTTTTTGTAAATACATACTTATGTTATATAGAAAAACATCCAGACCTGGAACAAATATCTGTAGATCATACAAACATTTGTTCCGCAACGGGAATCGAACCCGCTACCTCCTGCGTTTCAGCCGGCTATTCGCCCACTGTACGACGGAGGTCGTCATAGTAATGAGTGATCCTTAGTATTATTATAATAGGTTGGGGAAAAAGTCTTTTCGCGTTATATGTGGTATGAACTTGTAATAAAATCTCTTTGGCTATACTATTTGTATCTGGCTGGTTTTGGTATCATTCAACGTATAAATTTTAAAGAAGATAATTTCAAATTAGGTAAATGTGTGATTTTTATTAGTTTTTCTGTACGTACTGTAAAGATGAGTGAATTTAATGAAGAAATTCGATACATTTAAAAATTTTACTACAAAAAAGGTAAAAATGCAACGCAAGCCACGAAAAAAATTTGCGATGTTTATGGACTTAGTGCAGTATCTGTGAGAGTAGAACAAATTTGGTTTAAGCGTTTTCAATCCGGAAATTTTGATGTCAAAGATGCACGTCGTTCTGGTCGCCCTATTACGGATAAAATTGATGCCATTTTTAAAAAAGTCGGCATATCAGTAGTTACGAAGTAGCTGAAGAACTGGGAATTGACAACCAAACTGTTCTGGCGCATTTGAAAAAAACTAGGTACACAAAAAAGCTCGATATTTGGGTAACCCACGAGCTCATTGAAAGAAACCTAATGAACCGTGTACTCATTTGTGATTCTTTATTACGACGCATTGAAAACGAACCATTTTTGAAGAAGCTGATAACTAGTGATAAAAAGTGGATCACGTACGACACGAACGTACGAAAAAGGTCGTGGTTAAAGGCCGGTCAGGCTTCACAGACTGTGGCGAAACCCGGGTTAACTCTCAACAAGGTGATGCTGTGTGTATGGTGGGATTGGAAGGGCATTATTCATTATGAGCTGTTACCACCAGGAAGGACCATCGATTCTGAACTCTACTGCGAACAACTGATGAGATTAAAGCAAGTAGTTGAGAGAAATCGGCCGGAATTAATCAACAGAAGGGGTGTGGTTTTTCATCACGACCGCACACATCTTTAGCCACTCAGCAAAAATTAAGATAGTTTGGCTGGGAGGTGTTAATGCATCCGCCGTATAGTCCTGTCCTTGCACCTTTAGGTTTTCACCTGTTTCGGTATCTTCAGAATTCTTTAGGTAGTGTCAGGTTAACATCACGAGAGGACTGCCAAAACTACTTGTCGCGGTATTTTGATCAGAAGCCCCAAAATGTCTATAGCAATGGGATCATGTCCCTACCTACAAGATGGAAAAAGTTATCAAACAAAATGGTACCTACATACTTTAGTTAAATGTAAATAAACTATATTCAAAAATGTTTTGAATTTTCTTAAAAAATGCGAAGAAACTTTTTCCCCAACCTAATATTTATTTATATAATGCGCTGTATCTTTCTAACTAACTATATATCTACAGTTTTCAGCAGTATGTTTATTTATAACCTATTAATAACTTTTTATATTTTTTTTTAAATTGAAAGTTTAAAGTATTTTATTGATGACTGCCACAACACGTTCATCGCTTCTAAGTAGACCAAGACTTTAGTGAAAGTTGGGGAAAACTTCCTCATTTTACATGTGTGGGGGTGTACTTTCAATATTCCCATAGTCATCAGTGTTTGGTAAGTTGATGGAGCGTGGAAGCGATTTTGGTTTGATCATTCGCTGGTTATTTAAGTAAGAACTTTTTTAGGTGCGTTAGGCATTTTTTTATTTGGAAAAAAACCATTGAACTCGCGACACTGTTAACGTTACCGACACCTATGTATATGAAGTGAAAACTTTTTAAGGCAAGTTGGGCATTTTTTGAGATGGGAAAAAACCATAGAACTCGCGACACTGTTACCGTTACCGACACCTCTGTATATGAAGTGAAAACTTCTTTAGGCGCGTTGAGCACTTTTTGAGATGGGAAGAAACCATTAAACACGCGACACTGCTACCGTTACCGACACCTCTGTATATGAAATGAAAACTTCTTTAGGCGCGTTGGGCATTTTTTGAAGTGGGAAAAACCCATTGAAATACCATTGAACATATATTACTCGTGCGCGATAACTTGGGACCTGCTAGGAATGCGGCTCCCCGACCGCTTCCCCTGCACTTTCCCGATGGCGCCCGTATTGTACCGTTCGCATCACTATTTTTTACTAGGGTTTTTAGTCTCGTACTGGCCTACGTCACGTAACGACGCGCTCTGGAATTCTTTTAGTTTTCGTTTGTGTTATTGTTTTGTTGTCTGGAAAAAAGAAGTCAAGCATGTGGACAGGCTTCGACAAAAGTATTGGGACGATGACCTCTTACAAGAGACGAATGAATCGCAATTAATTGTAAATTTATCGTCAAATGATTATAGTGAGACTGAGGACGAAGAACAACCTCTAGAAGGCATAAATCCACTAAGAAGTGACGAAGATGAGATAATGTAAATAAAAGATAAAATAAATGTATAAACTTAAACATTGTATTTTTATTTTATTCAAATAGTGTAAAAAAGATTAGATAAAAAGCAGCGTCCTCCCTGAGTAACATAATAAATTAGGTTAAAAAAAACAAAGACGAAGTCGCGGGCGGCTGCTTGTTATGTTCGCTTTTTTGTGGGCGGTACAAACACGCCAATATGACGTCACCGCGCTCAGGTCCCAACTTATCGCGCACGGGTAATACGCCATTGTTTAGATTCACACTAATAACACAGAAAAGTAGTGATGCGATGTAAAAAGACCGATACAATGAATGATTTCTAATGAATGAAAGAGGCGTTCTTCAAAATCATATAGGTGCTTTTCCTTTTTTTATAAAGAGTTTGTATGGCGTTATCTCTAAAACTACTGAACCGATTTACAAATTATTTTAAAAATAGAAAGCTGTTGTAGTAGCTATATAACACTGTTGTTGAATAATATAGCTATATTCTATCTACGCAAGTTAAACGCGGTGCGCTAATAGTTATTTATCTCATATAAGTATCTACTTATATTATTATTATTATGCCTGCGACGCAGGAGGTTGCGGGTTCGATTCCCGCCTCGGAACAAATGTTTGTACGATCTGCAAATATTTCTTCAGGGTGTTCTGGTCGTTTTATATGTATAATAAAAATATCTATTTAAGTACCTAATGTATTCTATTATGTATATCAATTATCTAGTAACCATAACACAAGCTCTGCTTATCTTGAGGCTAGATAATGCTGTGTGAATTGTCCAGCACTATTTATATAAATTTATTTTTTTATATATATAATTAATTACAACAAATGTTATGCAGTTATGTTCCAAACTTAGAGTTCTAAGACTGAACCGATTTCGATGAATTTTTCATGATATATTTTTTTTCTTAATTAGTGAGGTGAGAAAAATGAAGAGCAGGCGAAGAATAGCGGCTGCTAGCAAATGTACTGCCCCACACGAATTTGTTAGGCTAGAAATTGAAAAAAAAATTGTTATTGTAATGTTTAATGTAGACGAATATTACCTACATATTTTGTCACTATTGGTTTTTAAAATGGACTAATTTATTTTAAATATGACGTACACATTTCTGTGGATCTGTTTTTTTCATAAGAAATGAGATCCTAGTATCTGTAAACTTTTGCATAACCAATCTTCCTAATTCCATATTGTAATTGACGAAATCATTGTCATAGACATGTAGATCAATATTTAGAAATAGGTCCTTTCTTTGAAAATAGTTCAATGATTTTGAAACAATATACGTTGTAGTAATACTAGGCTTTACTCTATTATTTTCGCCCAGATGTCTTCTTGATGATCAAGGTTTCGCACCTTCTACACAAATCTATAGCATCATTCGATGCATAAATAAGTCGTCCTCTACTTTTCTGATTTGTGAGACTTAGTAGGTTTGTGTAATGGTGATTCCGAAGGTGCCATGCTTGGTGATTGTGTAATACCGCCACTTGAGAGGGTATTTAATTCAACATTCTGAAAAAAAGAAAATTACGTTTTTTCAATTATTTGCTTGCTATTTATTTTGGTACATCTTTCTTATATCAGAAATATAATAAGTACAATAAGTAGCACAGAATGTTCACCTTAATTAATAATAATAATAATAATAATAATCCTCCTAGCCGATTTCGGCTACAGAGACTTGACTTTGTGATTATTGGCCTAGGTGTTTAGCCTGTATGTGGCTGATGTACCCTATTTTTGCGCTAAAAGTCCGGTTACAATGAACACAAGTTAAGGCGCCATTAATGTAGTTGTAATTGATATTAGCCGGCGGTCGACTTTTAAGCTGATCTCGTTTTAAGTCTAGTTCTTGCCTCCTTTCTTCTTCAAACTCGTACACTTTGTCCTGAACATGACGCCTCCATTCAGGTCGTTTTTCAGCGAGAGCCTCCCAGCGCGACGGATCGATACAACACCTCTTCATGTGCCTCTTCTGTACGTCTTTGAAACGTAGGAACTGACCTCCGCGTTTCCGCTTACCATGTTCTAGTTCACAGAAGAAAATGCGTTTCGCCCTTCGCTCATCAGACATCCGAGACAGGTTAATTAATATAGTTGGCTTGGCACTATCGTTCTATTCTTCTATTATTTTTGGGTGATTGGAAACTTAAAGGGTCAAAATGATCGGAGAAAATAACACTTGTCCTTGTAGGAACCCAACCATCGCTTCTCTGGCAAAAAGTAACCCATTGTTTTCCCAAAAGAGGTTTCCTCGGGAATCTATAAAACAGATAATTTATTTTAATATCATTTGAAGTAACAAATAATCAATGTGTCATTTAAGCATTAGGAGCATCTTTGTATTATAAATTTAATCTATTATTCAATATTAATCTACTTGTGCTGTATTGAAATTAATGTATCGATACCGATCCATCCCCCGTGTTTCGTTAACTAATTTGAAATAACGTTGTAGTTATAGCTACATACATTTCGAATCCAATACCGAACAGCCTTTTTTATAAATCGGTTAAAAATAAAAAAAGATCTCATTTTAAACTAATTTTACATTCATTCTATCATTCATTCAATAAATTTCACTCAACTAGTCCCCACACTACGCCTTCTACCAAGGAATACACCTCCTACCAAGGCGTTAACGTCGTTAAAACTGTCGCAACTGGTATTGCATTTAAATCTACATTATACAATATTACAAAAACAATTGACAAAAGTAAGTATATTGTAATAGGAAATACCGTGTTCCCTTAAGTTTGATGTCTCTAATCGCCTTTTACAGCGAAATAACGAACAATACACCATTTTTACTGAGCACTACTTCGCAACACGAAACGACAGCAAACGACCGCGCGGTTTTTTTTTTTCGAATGGACTTATCTCGCTGTTGGCCTCTGAGGCCGTTGCAGCTTAACCGAGCTTTTGGCGAGCGCAGAAGACGCTCAGCCCTATAATTTTATTTTTGATGAGGCAACTAGCGCAAGGGCACCACTTAGGTACGAACCTCGGCTTGGGCTGTTGCCGGGACGGGGATAAGAGAGAAACGCTCGGGTACGTTCTTGTACCTCGTGTAGGCGGCGACTAAAGGGACTCGTCGACCTCGCCGGCGAGGTCGGTGTATTTGTGGAGTGTTTGCTCTGTCTAATGTGGATGACTCACCCGCATTAGCGGAAATGATTTCGTCATCCGGGTCTCCGAGAAC
This sequence comes from Philereme vetulata, assembly GCA_918857605.2. Lineage (NCBI taxonomy): Eukaryota > Metazoa > Arthropoda > Insecta > Lepidoptera > Geometridae > Philereme > Philereme vetulata. The sequence goes on along the minus strand of OU975470.1, from coordinate 6,231,031 downwards.
GTGTCTCGGACGACGGAGGGTAATTTATCTTACGTGCATGGCCAAGTAGAGTCTTATGGCCGGCAGAGGGGTACGCCTTGCGTTAGCATCTCCCGTTGTAAATGCTCTAAGATTGAGCCCATGGAAATTTCATCAAAATTGGTAGATCAGATTGGTTTTTACTGTTATCTGAAATCGATTATATTTTTGTTAAAAAGTTACTTGTTGTTATACCACATAATATATTTGAATATATTTCACACTATAAGATATTTTTACGGAACCCTCGGTGCGCGAGCCAGACTCGCGTAGTACACACGGCTACACATCAAGCTATACAATTCCAGTATAAGCTGACCTCTCATTCTACGAAAAGCCTACACAATGCGAGGTCAGCGAGGCATTCCGTGAAAAGCAACCAAAAGCAATAAACATAACTCTCCTTCAGCAGTCGCTCCAAAATCAACTTAACAATTCAACACTCTGAGACTTGGAAGTGGCGCGATTGCTCAACTTGGAGCGCAAAGGAGTGGACTAAACAACACCTTTTGTTTTCCACAAGAACTTAACGACACTACAATCTTTTATTTAGCTTACCTTGTATGTCTATGTGTAATATCATTATCAGGATGGCCACTGCTAAAAATAGACCTTCAGAGTGACCGATCTTTTGCGGCATGCATCCAACGGATTTCCCAACGAAACCCTGAAGTTGGGAGTTGTGTTACACTTTGTATTTTCTTGGCACGATTTATTTTATCAATTTTTATTCTGGCTAATAAATATTGCCCCAAAACTCAAAAACTAGGTAAATAATGTAAGTTTTCCCAGCACCTGCTCGACAATGTTAAATTATATGTGATGTAAACCTCACCGAAAGCAGGTCATTAAATCCCTGCGGCTTAGCCGGGAGTAAAAATGTAAGTATTGAATTTCATTATGCCTTCGCGGTCATAATGTGATTTGAATTTGGAACCTCATCAGTATTAAAATTTGAACCAAATAGAATAAGAACACAATAAGAATTCGTAAATCGAACTAACCTCTGCACAGAATGCACCAACCTAGATTTGGTTTTTATTGTCGCGTGAAAAGTGTTACCGTTGTTAGTGTGAAAAGTGGAGTATTCTCCTCGTGGATAAAGCTGTCTGTATCTTGGGCGTGCTCTTTTCACTCAGGATTGTAGTAACTCCCTCGCTCCGCTCTTGAGTTAACTCTAAAATCCTTCCTTACGTTTGGGATTCAATATAGCGCCCGTGACACCAGACACTGCTTTATCCCCTTGTTTAATAATCTTTAATTTTTCCAGTCAGTGGGGAATGCAATACAATTTTCTGCGTACCCTCTAATTTCCCTATTCCTCCCTTCACGCTATGCCCAAGCAGATTGGATGGACTAAATTACTGAATGCAGTTACTGAATGCGGGTTCGAATCTCACGGCTCGCCACATCTTTTTTTTCTAAAACCCCTTTGTTTTCAGCTTTTGGACGCATTCACAACTAAAGCTGGTAGCTGGGTTCATTTTTTAACACTTTGTTACCGGTCCTTGTAAAAACAATTATAATGAAGTATTTTTAACGTCTGTCATTTACTTGATACCCGAGCTGAAGTATTAGGTGTATAAATCCAAAAATAACCGATGCAGTGGTACTTGAAGGTAAACTAAAGGAGCTCCAACTGTGTGAGAGTTGTGTGATGGTTATGGAGTCCATACACGTCAGCAATTTCTTTGCACAAACCTTGCGCTAGTATAGAAATTTGAACAAACTCTTCATAAAGAAGCTTGCGCAGACCTTGCACTTGCCTTGCCTTGCAGAAGCCAGGCTTTCACAAAGAATGCAAGTACAAAACCTTGCACATTTTTTTACACTATTTTAATAAAATTAATTATGTTTACCTGTGGTTGCCTTCACACACAGTAGAGTGAGGCACAGGGAGCGCTTCTATTGTAAGTTATCTAAATGTGTATTACTCATTGGAAATCCTTATTAAATTAATTAAATTAAATATCATTGTTTTGTTAATGTAGGTACACCCCCCTCCATTATTGTAATGTCACAAAAGTCCTATCCATCCAAAGGTTGTCTGGAAGAAATCGCTTCTAACCGATAAGACCGCCCATTGTACTTGTTGTTTGAGTTTTTTTTTATTTTTAAGTCTGCTTCTTTGGAAGTGTACAATAAAGTATTTTCATTCATTCATTCATTGTCGTGTGTTGTCATTGTCGTTGTCATTGCCATTAGACAATCAATTGCTTTCACGTTGATTGTCTTCCAGTGAAGACATTTGCTCAGCCTTAAACGTTTATTGTATTTGATTCATTTATTTCAGATAATAATATTCCAAAATTGACGACCTCCATGGCGCAGTGGGCAAACAGCCGGCTGAGACGCAAGAGGTAGTTGGTTCGATTCCCGCCGCGGAAGAAATGTTTGCACGATCTACAGATATATGTTCTGGGTCTGGTTGTTTTTCTATATAATTGGTTGGGGAAAAAGTCTTTTCGCATTATAGTATGTATGAACTTGTAATAAAATCTCTTTGGCTATACTATTTGTTTGGTATCATTCAAAGTTTAAATTTTAAAGAAGATAATTCCAAATTCAAGTTAGGAAAATGTGTGAATTTTATTTGTTTTTCGTACTGTAAAAGATGAGTGAATCTAAAGAAGAAATTCGATACATTTTAAAATTTTACTACAAAATAGGTAAAAATGCAACGCAAGCCGCGAAGAAAAATTGCGATGTTTATGGACCTAGTGCAGTCTCTGTGAGAGTAGCACAAAGGAGAACGGGCATCCTGGTCTACAGTCCAATAAAAATGAGCAGCACATTTTCGAATTGGCATACAATAGTACATCAAAATATACTATTGGAACTTTCCCCAAAAGTCTGTCCGTTTTGAGTTACAGCCATGCAAACACCAGCATTTTTTGTTTTAAAGAACATAAAATAACGGTTTCACGATTACTATATCCATACATAAAGGCTACTATACAATGCAGTAGCAAGAGCGAGAAGGGAGAAGAGCGATTTAAGAAAGCGGAAAGGGAGAAAGCGGTTTAAGCGTTTTCAATCCGGAATTTTTTATGTCAAAGATGCACGTCGCTCTGGTCGCCCTATTACGGATAAAATTGATGCTATTTTTGAAAAAGAGGAGAAAGATCGGCATATCAGTAGTTACAACGTAGCTGAAGAACTGGGAATCGACCACAAAACAGTTATGGCGCATTTGAAAAAAACTGCGTACACAAAAAAGCTCGGTATTTGGGTACCCCACGAGCTCACTGATAGAAACCTAATGAACCTTGTACTCATTTGTGATTCTTTATTACGACGTACTGAAACCGAACCATTTTTGAAAAAGCTGATAACTGGTGATAAAAAGTGGATCACGTACGACAAGAACGTGCGAAAAATGTCGTGGTCAAAGGCCGGTCAGGCTTCACAGACTGTGGCAAAACCCGGGTTAACTCGCAACAAGGTGATGCTGTGTGTGTGTGGTGGGATGGAAAGGGCATTATTAATTATTAGCTGTTACCACCTGGAAGAACCATCGATTCTGAACTCTACTGCGAACAACTGATGAGATTAAAGCAAGAAGTTGAGAGAAAGCGGCCGGAATTAATCAACAGATGGGGTGTGGTTTTTCATCATGATAACGCTAGACCTCACACATCTTTAGCCACTCAGCAAAAATTAAGAGAGTTTGGCTGGGAGGTGTTAATGCATCCGCCGTATAGTCCTGACCTTGTTCCTTCAGATTTCCACCTGTTTCGGTCTTTTCAGAATTTTTTAGGCAGTGTCAGGTTAACATCACGAGAGGACTGCCAAAACTACTTGTCGCGGTATTTTGATCAGAAACCCGAAAATTTCTATAGCAATGGAATCATGTCCCTACCTACAAGATGGCAAAAAGTTATCGAACAAAATAGTATTTACATATTTAAGTTAAATGTAAATAAACTATATTAAAAAATGTTTTGAATTTTCTTAAAAAATGCGAAAAAACTTTTTCCCTAACCTAATATTATAAGTATGTATTTACAAAAAAAATTTATATAAATATTATATCAGTTATCTGGTTCCCATAATACAAGCTCTGCTTAGTTTGGGGCTAGATAGCGCTGTGTGAAATGTCCAGCAATGTTTATATATTTATTATTATTTTATCACAATAAATTAAAGTAAATTAATATTATGATATGAGTAGGTAAGTTAAAATTAAAAGAATCAACAGACAAATAACAAACATTTACTTTTTTATTTTATTTTATTTATTAAATAAATTAAAACTATGCATCGGTGTACGCACATGCTGGAGCAACAAACCGGACGAAGTGTGTCCATATATACACACACACGGACACAGAACGTCCTGTCACAGTTTGTAGGATGGGGTTGATGCTGGCTCACGCCTTACTCATCAGAGATGTTGTGACTTACTCATCAGAATGATGGCATGAAAGCCGATTAGATACTGAGGAAACATCTCTGAGGCACTACAAAATCGGGGGAGCCTCAACATCATCCCAAAGGTAGGTTATGTAGCGCTGGCTCAAAAAGCGCTCGGTTATTGTTAGCAAAATTATCCTTTTTTACGATGGGAAAATGCTTTACGCAAGTTCTTCAACTCGGGGAGAGCTGAAGGGGTCTGTCTGACTCTCCGTAGGCTATCAACCAACGGCATACCGACTAAAAACCCACCGATATTCCTTCATTCACCTCAGTGCCAGTGTATCATCAAACTGCCCATCAGATGAGCGGTTCAATGCTGCACTAGCACCTGACAAGGTCACGGGGTCCCGGTTGGATTCAACCACGGCCCCGTCGGTTAATGTCCGCCTTAAGCGGACCCCTCTGTCCTCCTCCTGGGAGGGAGAAGAATGTCCTGGAATATGGAGGACATTCCTTAGCGTAGGAGGCCGGTGCGATGCTGGGTCGGAGCTCCCTGCACCCGATCCCTGCTGGCCCACATCGAGCTGAAGAAGGCGAAGAAACTGTCTTCGCCTCCTTCCGGTCCTTCGTCTGCGGAGCGGCTCAGCGAGAGGTACAAAATGATTCTAATCCAACCATAACTATCACAGCACCTTCTTCCTAACCTGCCTCGTATCCTGATTTCTACATAAATCTGGCCTTTGTCTGAATAACGGTCCAATGTGCACTAGCCAATGTTTCAAAGGCAATACACATTGGAAAGCCAGTCACGTGGACGCGCGACCGACAACGAATAATGCCTGTATGACTGTAGGATGACAATTGAAAATGACAGATTTTTTAGACTACCATCCTTTGTGTGCGATATAGCTTGCTGGTTAAATGCAACGCGTATACGGGGTATAGAATTTTCTGCACGACTTAGAATTTACACGACTACACCAAAATAAGTGTATTATTGTACACTACTTAGTTAGTGGGTGGATAACCGTGGTCTACTCAAAGAGGCTCTAACGGAAGACCAGCGCTGGTTAGCCAGTGCAACCCAGCACATGCTGAGTTAGAGCCTTTTTGTGACACATGCAGTGAGTACGATGAGACACACACACTGCAATATTTTGCATTTTTATTTAATTTTAATCTTTTGGTTATCGTTTCTTTGTTCTTTTTGTTATGTCTCCTGTGTGTGTTTGTTCTGTTGTACTATTGGCGTTTTACTTAGAAAACTTTCGTGATTGATTTCAATACGGGATGTATCACGTACCGTCTTGTCGGTGTTTCGACCGACAATGTTTTGGTTCAATTCGTGAACCTTCATCAGGGTGAGTGCGATCCGCTCCGAATAAGTGCGAGGCGAGACGTTATTCGGAGCGGATCGCACTCACCCTGATGACGGTTCACGAATTGAACCGAAACATTGTCGGTCGAAGCACCGATAGGACGGTGCGTGATGAATCCCGTATTTATATTAATGACTATTGGTGTTGTTCACAAATAAATGTTTTTGATTTGATTTGATTCTTTATTTTATTTTATTTCGAACAAAATCCACACCTCTTAGTATACAGGTGTACATTATGATAAAACTTACAGCCATTAAAGGATTTACATTTGATAAGTCAAGTACTTATAGATTAACGACGTAAATTACTTATTGCACTAAATAGGACAATGATTTTAACAATAAAGAATTACAATAATGAAATCAATTTTAAGATAAATATAATTTACACAACAACCATAACCACACACGCACTCTAAACATTAAAGATATATCGATACCTCCCACGTAACTTGTTGTATCTCCAAAACTAGAATTTTACAGGAGAGCGTTTTAATGATTCAAATTAGCCTAAAAACTGCATTGATTTTCATATCTTTATCAAATGTGGTTTATGAATTTAAATTATAGTATTCTTGACTATTTTGAAAGATAATTAGGAAAATATATATACTTTCTGAGATATGGTTCTTACAACAGTTGACTGCGGAATAAAGGCTGCCCCAGTAGTTGTATCTCATACCTACAACATTATTCTTCGGAATCTAGATTTCTTCAGTTGTTGTATCTCATACTTACAATATTATACTACGGAATTTAGATTACGTTCATTGTTGTATATGATAGTTACAACAATATACACTGAAAATTTTAAGCCTTATTCCACCGTATGTGACAATAACAATTTATATAGATTAAACATTTGAGTGTGTATTACTGAACGCGCGATTCCCCCCGCCCCGCGCCCCGCGTAAACTGTTGCGAAGGACTATACAACGTTTTAGTCCGTTGTCGTTCGAAAGTTACAAATTACGTTTGAAAAATTCTTATCAAATCGTGTTTTTGTTGTTTTTTCACGTCGAATGCTTATATTACTACAAATTAGGTTATTTTTTAGCAAAAACGCAAAATGGCATTTTTGTGGGATACAACAACTTACGTGGGAGGTATCGATATATTCATATAAGTAGCCAATGCAATATATAATGTTTATTACATTAATCACCTATATACCTACAAACACACATATACATACTTAATTAAACTATCCAATGAAAAGAGTTCCGAGTAGTTATTTGTTTTATTTTAATTTAATTATTTATTTTTAAAGTGAATATATAACTTAATAATCTGTGAATATTTCAAGCGTCTACCTGTTGCCGTTATCAATATCGAGCTAAAACGAGAGAAAAATCACGTTCATTGTATGGGAGCACCCCTTAAATAATTATTATATTCTGTTTTTGGTATATGTTGTTATAGCGGCAACAGAAATACATCATGTATAACTAAATACTGTGTCTTATCTACTGCACGATAACTACCGAACGCCTGAACTGATTGATCGATCGAAGCGAGATCTCTAAATCAACTTAGGCAAATCGGCGTTGTATGTAGATAGATTTAAATTTCTCCATTCTTCTAATAACTATATTCTTAAGTCATCAGAAAATTTGATACTCAGAACTCCTTCGCACAGCACTTCCTTTTACAGCGCTTCTTTTACTGTCTTAGCTGTTCGGCTGTGGAATGCTCTGCCCGAAGAAATAAGACGGTCATCCTCCTTACACACCTTCAAGTTGAAGGTGAAACATCATAACCTGACGATGTCATCTTGCTAGCGTTATTTATTTACTATTTATGTACTTATTTTATTTGGTAGTATAGTTTGTTTTATGTATATACCTATATATTAGTCTATTTTATAAGTATGTTAAGTATTCGGATTAAAAATTACATAATTTTTTTATTATACCTTAGAATATATGTGTAAATGTATCCTCTACAGTACACCGCACTCCGTACCTTTGTAAATTTCGCTCCACCCAAAAGTTGCCTGGAAGAGATCGCTTTCAGCGATAAGGCCGCCCATTGTATTGCCTTATTATTTTAGCCTAGTACTTATTTTTTTTATTATTTCTGTTTGTGTGGTAATTCAATAAAGAGTTATCTATCTATGTGTATGTATGTTTGTTTGTCCGAGGATAACTTTCGAAACGTTTATCCGACCATCGTCAAATTTGGTCTATATGTAGGTAGTATTGGCAAAATTTCGGTGTGACTAAATGAGCTTAAAATGTGGGGGGTGTGGTGAGATATTAGAGTTCGAGAGGGGTAAAGAAACAACAAAATGAGACCATCCGGTCAAATGACACGTCTACTAAAAGGTGCTTGTAATTAGATTTCGACCCCGTTTTTATTTGTAGTTGAAACCTTGTTGTTTAATAAGTTATTAGCCATAACAAAAACTGAACTTTGACAAAATTCACAGGGTACACCAGTGACCCCACAGTGCTGAAATTTGGTATGCATGTAGCTTAAATGACACAAATAACTATAACAACAAATAACCTAAATAACTGCAATTTGTACCCCAAAAAAGTCCTACCACACAAGACATGAACTCCCGTTACCTGTAATTTGAATGAAACTGTAGGTCAAGTAAATTGGTTTTTTCGTGGCACTATTTTATTAGTCAAAGATTGAGGCCGGCTTGCACAATGATCCCTAAACGTATTTAGCGACTAAACATGTTTAAATTTTACGTATTCGTATGATTTGACAACTCCTTAAATCATATTTAGTCACTAAATACGATTAGGCATCGTTGCGAGAGTCGCCCTAAGAATATTTTTTATGTGTTTTAGAAGACTCGCGAGATTTCAGTTCGGGGCGAATCACTGGTTTATATGAGTTTTGGACAGCAATTAGGACCGGTGCGGCGGCAAATTCAGCCGCAAAAATACTTGAAATTTTCGTACAAATATTCTTCTTTGAATCAAGAGTGACATCTGAACAGTTGATTTTGTTCAATACAAACTCTGTGAGCTTTGAATTACGGTCCTCTTTCTTGTGTTTACGCCATTCTTCAAAGAAATCGATTTTTGAAATCGAAATCACAACTTCTGAAAAAAATAATTAAAAAAAATGGGGTGAGTTGGGGTGGCAAAACTATATATCATTTTAAAGTTAAATATTGTGGCTATTACATACGTAAATAACGGCCTGGATATATTTGGATAAAAAAAGTTACACTCGATGAAAGTTACTAAATAGAAAAATTTACACGATATAAATGTCCATTTCTATAAAGCCTATAAACATCAACGTCAACAAGTTAAATGATCCCAATTTATGAACAAATTTAAAGTACATACCTTCAAGTAGAAAATCCATAACACTCACAATAATATAAATAGCACAAGTGGTCATAAGATGTTGTCGTAAGCACTGCAAACTATCAACTGATTTATTTGCATAAATGCATTTTCCTTATTACCTCACTTTCCAGTACTATGGCGGTGTGCTACAAAGGGTAAGGCACGTGTTATACCTGGAATTCTGAGTTTTGAGGTGTGGTTAATGAGACAGGATTATGATTTAATCGATTCTAGGAATCGACTTTTGTCCAGCTGGCTAGTTCTAGGTAATTCACTGTGCGCAGGTGCGGTCACTTCCGTACAGGCATATGAATTATTGTGGCCCATATAAAAAAGTTATCTACAATGGGGGAAGCTTTAGGGGAGGCCTATGCTGAGCAGCAAGACAATCTTCGCGAAACTAGTGACTAGGTTAAATATTTGATTTTAGTAAGAAATATGTGTTTATAAGATTGTTTAATAAAGGCTTTATTATTATTATCTACAATTGCTGAACCTAATTTTAACTAAGAAGTAAGATTAAATACTGTATTTTACACATTTTTGTGCAGCAAATATCAAATTTACCGGCGAACGATTGCAAGCTAATAAATAACTAAGATGTTTTTACTAGAACAAATTTTAATCGAGTTCCCGGAACACTTTATACATTTTAATCTTGTTCAACAAACTATTTCACGAAGCTTCATCGTGCTCATACGAAAAATTCTCAACTATCAATTAACAAAATGCAGAATGAGTAATAGGCAAGCATTCCTAACTTCAAAGTGTACAGTCAAAACGTCTATTGAAAAATCTGCGCCGCGTACCTATCGCTTCAAATTGGATCGAGATAATCCTTTTTCAGCCCAACGTGTTTGTTTGCCGAGATCACGTGGACATAGGGTTGAAAATGGAGCAAAAAATACGAAACTCCCAGTCTCAGTGCTCAGAGTGGTTTTTTTTGTTGCTGTTCTCAACCTGTACGAACTTTTGAATGTATTAAGTATAAAATTTGAATTTCAGATAAATGCTTTATCACATTACTAGTTGACCAATCTGCAGCTTCGCACGCGTAGTTTTTCAATTAAAACATTCCCCTTCTTCTGCGCAATTGGGTAAAAAGTAGCTTATGTCACCCGGGGATACTGTAGCTTCCCAACAGGGAAATAATTTTTTTAATCGGTTCAGTAGTTTTGGAGCCTATTCAATACAAACAAACAAATCTTTCCTCTTTAAAATATTAGTAAAAAAAACGCGTTTGGATGTTTGTTTGCATTTTTGTTTGTTTGTTTGTTACTCAATCACGCCGTAACGGCTGAACCAATTTGGATGAAATATGGTATATACGTAGATTATAACATGGATAACCACATAGGTTACCTCTTATTTCATAAATCAGTTCTCATGGGATAAAAATTGGGTGTTAAGTCAAGTTGCAACAGCGAGTTTAGCTTTATTTCTAGGTTACCTACAAATTTAGTAGTGTAACGCGAACGAAGTCGCAGGCAACAGTTAGTTTGTTATAAGTTATTATTTTTACAATGTATGTTTTCCTTAAAAAGTAATGGTCCTTGAAGGTGAGAGTGAATATAAACCTCATATAATATATTTGTGTTCCAACTTAGATCACATCACCTCTTAACATTAGGTGAGATATGGTCAAAAATAGAAGACTTATAAAAAAACCCAAGACTACTTTCTAATGTAGAATTATATGTGAAAAACTATTCTATCCGGTTGTTATTATTATTTATTTTTGCAGGAAACAAGTTAACAAGAAATTACAAAGACTTCTGTCTTTCTTTCTTGAGATCTTTTTGCGGTCAACTAGCTTTCGATAAAAACAAATCAAGTCCGAATCGGTTCACTCGTTGGGGAACTATGATGCCACAAACAGACAGTCACACAAACAGATATAGGCGTCAAACCGATAACCTTTTTGCGTCGTGGGTTAAAAATAGGTTTTCACACCACCTGTTTGACAATATCAAATTATATGTCATGTAAACCTCACCGAAAGCAGGTTATTAAATACCTACGGCTGAGACGGAAATAAAGTTGTACTCAATTGCATTATGCCCTCGCGGGCAATTTGATTTTAATTTGGAACATCATCTGTATTAAAATTTGAACCAAAGAGACCCACACAATAAGAAATTATTCGTAAATCGAACTAATCTCTGCACAAAATGCACCAACCTAGATTTGGTTTTTATTGTCTCCCAGAAAGTGTAAATAGTAGAGTATTCTCTTCGTGGATGAAGCTCTTTACACTCAGGATTCTAGTAACTCCCTCACTCCGCTCGTGAGTTAACTGTAAAATCCTTCATTACGTTCGGGATTCAATATAGCGCCAGTGATGTAAAACACTGCTTTATCCCCTCGTTTAATAATCTACTATTGCTCTAAAGAGTACATTTTCAGACAACTTCTCCTCCAACCATTTAAACTGAAATGCAAAGTTTCTAACTTGTTTCTATAGCTATTTCTGTATTTTGAAAAGATCAAACAACCCTAGCAACCTACTTTGAAAACAAAGAACACTCAAATTAAAACGAATAAGAGATGTCGAGCTTAAAATGCATCTGCTAATGAAAAACCTCTTGAGAAGGCACCTATTGTTGTTCACATAACTTCGTACTTCGCATTTTATGTGAACGCGTATAAACGGGTCAGCGAGTTATTTGTTTTCTATTCTCGAGCTGTTTATACGGTTTTTCAGGTCACGTATATTAAAAGAGCTTTTAGTACGACTGAGGCTAATAATGTAAGAACTACGACATATTATTAGGGTTCCGAAATAACTGTAGTCAAAATAAAACAGATTCTGCCTATAACAACTGTTTCTAAGAGTAGTAGGGTTTCTTGTAAAATGGCTCACTAGTTTTTCTAAGAGTAGTAGGGTTTCTTGTAAAAGGGCTCACTAGTTTTTCTAAGAGTAGTAGGGTTTCTTGTAAAAGGGCTCACTAGTTTTTCTAAGAGTAGTAGGGTTTCTTGTAAAAGGGCTCACTAGTTTTTCTAAGAGTAGTAGGGTTTCTTGTAAAAGGGCTCACTAGTTTTTCTAAGAGTAGTAGGGTTTCTTGTAAAAGGGCTCACTAGTTTTTCTAAGAGTAGTAGGGTTTCTTGTAAAAGGGCTCACTAGTTTTTCTAAGAGTAGTAGGGTTTCTTGTAAAAGGGCTCACTAGTTTTTCTAAGAGTAGTAGGGTTTCTTGTAAAAAGGCTCACTAGTTTTTCTAAGAGTAGTAGGGTTTCTTGTAAAAGGGCTCACTAGTTTTTCTAAGAGTAGTAGGGTTTCTTGTAAAAGGGCTCACTAGTTTTTCTAAGAGTAGTAGGGTTTCTTGTAAAAGGGCTCACTAGTTTTTCTAAGAGTAGTAGGGTTTCTTGTAAAAGGGCTCACTAGTTTTTCTAAGAGCAGTAGAGGTCCTTGTGAAAAGGCTTGCCCGGGGAAGTATTACCACAATATCTATTCCTGCCGCCAAGTAGCATTGCTAGGTCTCAGTTTGAAGAGTACTGTTGCCAGTGAAGTTACAGGCACATGAGGCTTTACATCTCTATTCCTCAAGTTGATGGACGCAGTGCATCATAGGGCATATTTCTAACGTGCGTGACCTACGAGGCAATTCTGTTATAGGTGATGGTTACCACTTAACATTATGTGGGCTACAGCTGTGCAAAGCTTAATGTGCTGGTGAAATTACAGATTTCACCAGAAACCAATCCTTTTATACCAAAACACAGCAATGCTTGTTGGCAGAATTAGGTATGGTAGTAGTTCTTCCCCGAGCCCGCCCTTTCAATACTTTAAAAATGACTCTACTTTTAAAATGTTTGGACTTGCCTCTCACTACCCCCTCGAGGGCTATTTTCAAGGGTCAAAGGTTCCAAAGATATTTTCCATGAGGATAATTAGAGTCGTCAGCTATATTATTACTATTGTTATTATACAGGTTGGCCTGAAAATTAACAACTAAAAAAAAACTATGTCCCTCGTACCGTGGGGCATCCGAATCACCTCCATGCACTTCTATCACCATTACGCTTCTTTTTTATAGATTTTGAGATATAAGTTTTTTTCTAAATTTTTGAAAATTATCGACCTGAACAACTTAAAAAAAAAGAAGACTTTTTAGAGATTTTTGTTTTGCAACTGAATCGTCCTGAGTTGTACTTTTATGCATAGAATAATCAGCTTCGTAAGTTTGATAAAAGTTATGAAAATGTTGGCCTAAAGTAGAAAATTTACTTAAAAATTATGACTTAAATTTTCAACTTTAAATCAAGATTATACACAGATGACATCATGGTTCCTATTTAGACCCCAAGAATGCACCAGACTTTCAGCTTTCATGATATGTATTTAAAAAAGTAACATTAAAAATTATTTAAATATAAATATATGTATATTGAAAAACATCCAAAACTGTAAAAGTAATTTGCAGACCATGCAAACATTTGTTTCTCGGCGAGAATCGAACCTACCTCCTACGTCACAGCTATTCACCCACTGCGCCACGGAGGTCGTCGAAGCCTAAAATATTTATTTTTCATATGTTTAAGCTATATATATCCTGCCCATTGCCACATTAGCTTAAAGAGAAAACAACAATGAAAGTACTTTATAAAAATGATTTTTTTGGCCTCATTTGCCGCCATTTCGTTGTCTGAGATTTTCGTTTGAGACAAAGAGAAGCTCAACAATGGACACAATGCTAGCATTATCTTACTATTTTAAGAGATTTATTGAATAAGACAATTTTGTCAAGGGTACGCTTCTACGAAACATAAAAATACTAGCGGTTGCCGGCGACTTTGTACGCGTTACACTACTAAATAAGTACCTAGAAATAAAACTAAACTCGGTGTTGAATTTTTTTTTATCAAATAGCTAGCCTTTGACAACGATCTCGGCCAATGGTAAGCGAAGATGCTGTCTACGATGGTACACGCTTGCCTAGATTAAACCTATTCACTCGCAACTTGAAGACCCCTAGGTTGTAGTTATCAGAAAACACAGACTCAAGCAAGGCGTTCCACTCCTTGGCGGTGCGCTTAAAAGGAAACACAAGGGCCGTTTTTCCATACAAACGTAGTCCCCTCTTTCCTCCCTGGATAATGCCAGTACAGCAATATTTCGTTCTCAAAAATCTATGAGCACTATTGGCATGTCCCTACGTTTTTCTTTTTTTCATAAATTAATTATTAAAAGAGAAGAACATTCAAAAACGTAAAAAATTTGTCATATTTTCCGCTGTGTTCAAACATCTAGAAAACCAATTTGACTAGATTATATAAAAAAAAGGAAAACATAAGAACAAGGTCAAAGCCTATCTTTATTTTATAATGAAGAAAGTAGTTAAATCGGTCAAGTTTTGGAAATGAAATAAGGGGACTACGAATCGTTGATTTTATGTAATTTTAATAGGTTTTCGGTCCGAGCTGCAGTTATCTCTATCGCGCATACTGCGCATACTGCGCCATACTGCGCGACTGCAATAGATTTTACAAATACCTGTTTTTCAATTCTCTAGCCCTTGGTGTTTCCTCAAGAGTAACTTTGTGCGTATGGGAGGTATGTCTACTATGTAGCGGTGGCGCATCGCGGAGCGTCTGGTTGTCCGATGATAGAATGGAGATGATGGGATCAGGTTGAAAAGCTCCGCAGCACACTCACCAAAATATATCCGATAAAAAACTATGAGGCAACTTGACTTTACACCCCATTTTAATCTCATAGAGTCTGATTTTTGGAATTTGAAGTAAACTATATGTTTATCCAGGTTATAATCTACGTATATACTAAATTTCATCGAGTTACGACGTGTTTGAGTAACAAACAAACAAAGAAATAAATAAACAAACAAATATCCACACTTTGGCATTTATAATATTAGTGTGAAGAGAATTTTGTCAAGGCTTCAGCGAAATATAAAAAATAATACTAATTTTATTTATGTCTGCAAAAAGGGCTACGTCTTTTGTGGAAAAATGTGTGAGAAAATAGGAAAGAACCTCAAATCCAACTTTCATTAACGTCTACCGTTTAACGGTGACGGAAAACATTGTGAGGAAACCAGCACGTCGTAGATCCAAAATTACCTAAAGATAAACTTATTTTTTTAAATAAATGTATTGTGTGATTTAAATACTGGTTAGCATAAAATAGGGTGACTTGCGCAACAATGCCTAAACGTCATCATCATCAGCCGGAGACGTCCACTACTGAACATAGGCCTCCCCCTTAGATCGCCACAACGAGCAGTTGGTAGCCGTTTGCGTCGAACGGCTCCCCGCAATTCTTACTAGATAGTTGGTCCACCTTGTGGGGGCCGGCCTACGCTGCGTCTTTCAGTCCGTGGTCTCTACTCGAGAACCTTTCTTCCCCAACGGTTATCGGTTCTACGAGCGATGTGGCCTGCCCATTGCCACTTCAACTTGCTAATTTTGAGAGCTATGTCGGCAACTTTAGTTCTTCTGCGGATTTCCTCATTGCGGATTTTGTCACGCAAAGAAACCCCGAGCATAGCCCTCTCCATAGCTCATTGAGCGACTTTAAGCTTGGTCATGAGGCCATGCCAAAACGTATTTAGTAGTAATAATGATTTAGAGAATTTTCAAATCATACAAATACGTAAAACTTAAACATGGATCATTGTTCCAGCCGGGCTAAAACTTGTTAAATTACGTCCTCATTTTTAAGTTTCCATTCCATTTTCGAAAATTCGAAGAGTAAGCAGAAAGCAAATACAAAGAGCTGACAAACCTTACACCTACATCATTTCTATCTCCCCTCGCATCGGAGTGATTCGCACTTAGAATTATCGATGAGTGAATTTAATTTTGCCGGCATTGTACCGCGCTCCCGCCGGTGTGATTCGAACCGGAACATGTTTTAACGGCATCGAACGGGTCAATACAGTACTAAAATTATAGTCTGGGAGATAGTGAGGGGAAATTATGGTAAATTATAATAATTTATTGCCAGAATATAAGTTATACAGAAAGTTGTCAGATTTAATTTACATTCGTTTTACTATACCCTACCCCACTCAGAGGCGTGCAATAAGCTGGTAAAGCTTTTATATGTATGTTCACTTTTAAAACGCACGAGTTCGCACGAGTTGGTCATCAACAAAAAGTCGCCTGTGTTAATCCAGGTTATAATCTACGCACATACGATTCAAACATCCAAACTTTAGTGTATTTACATTACATTATTTATGTCAACATTTAGTATTCAATTATAAAAATTCTTTGTCAAATTAATAATGTCATTATTTATATTCTTCTACATTAACAGGTCTTATCTAAAAGCCATAATTTTAATTTGTGCCTAAATTTAAGAAGTGACAGTTCTTGAATGTCCTTTGGTATATTAATAAATATTTTTACAGTCATAAATATTATCATACCACAGTTATTGTATTAACGAAATGGGATGCCAGAAAACCAATTCAGCCGAATGGGTACAAGTGCCCATCGCGTTTTCATAATTCTTTCTGGGCGTCTGGTTGAAGCGACGACAGCAAGACAACGCAGTGCCAGTGTTGTGTCAATCCGCAGGCAAGCTATTCTTTGGTTCGTTCAGTGCAAGCGAGCTTCGTAAAAACCAGAAAATTCCACAGATCGGTATGTGTTATGACGCGAGTATATAAGCTGCCGGCGCACGGAGCCCGTTCTGTTCCGTCCGGCGTTCAAATATTCAACATCTCTTTAGATATTATTAAGTATAACTATCATTATTATAAATACGAGCTTTAAATCATATTTAAATATCAATCTTACAAAGAAAGCTCATTACACGATAGCTGACTATTTATCTATCACACTAATATTATAAATTCGAAAGTTTGGATGTTTGTTGTTTTGTTACTCAATCACACCGTAACGGCTTATCCGATTTCGATGATATGAAGCCGCTGGCTGATTTGATGATCTGAAATTGGTGGATTTATCTCCGCCTCGAATAGCAGAATAACTATTAAAATATTGGAAAAATTCACGGAAAAAGAAATTATGAATAAAAATCATTTTGTCATATATAGATGCAGCTAATCATGGCCGATTGACAATTGTACCGGCGATGTACATTGGCAGCCCGCGTCATATGCATGTCCAGGCGGTATGAAGTTTGCCGGGGAGAGCTGATGATGATTATAGTATTAACTTCAATATTAAGTATTATTTTGCGTTCATACAAAGTGTATTTAAATGTTACATGTCAGAGCTTATTGGCTAGTTATGAGTCCAGCACTTCATATATGTGCTAGTTAGCGTGTAGCATTATTTAAGCTTATTAGGCAGCTCTAGTGGAATCGAAGTTAAGCGATTTTGTGTTTTGAATATTATTGGTTAGTGAAATCATTATTGTAGAACATTATTTACACGTCTTGTAGTTTTTTGTGCTTTAATTTGTTCTGGTATTTTGTTATATAATTTTTACTGTCATTACATTCGGACCCGAGCTGTGCATTTTTAATGTTGATGTAGGTAGTTCTAGGTTATAATTGTACCTACATTCGAAGCGACGTGGTATGTCAGTCTTTTTTTTAAAATTGCGAATACTTTATGACGAATTTTCAGATTTCTAGTACGTATATTGAGGTTAGAGTCAGTATTTTAGGTTTAAAAAGTATGGCTTACAGCATTCTATTACGTTTATGTTGGTGAAGACACAGGACGTTAATTGTTGAACAATGGCTACTGAGATTCTCTAGAAGTGAATACTTATTAGCATTACGTTTAAACAATGAATACAAACTTTTATAACAAACTTAATTATTCAAAACTACTGAAAACTGAAACTGAACTTTTGGACGTGAACATTCCTTGTCTATAGTTTCAGAAATGTTGGACATTATTGACGACCTCCATGGTGCATAGGGCGAATAGCCGGCTGAGATGCAGGAGGTTGCGAGTTTGATGCTCGTCACAGGACCAATGTTTGTATGATCTATATTTTTTTTCAGGTCTGGGTGTTTCTCTAACCAGGTACAACTATTTGCAGATCATGTAAAAATGTATGATCCCGTAGTGGGAATCGAACCCGCATCTCGCGTCTCAGCCGTCTATTCGTTTACCATTCCATGGATGGCTTCAATTGAGGTTTACGTTACGCGCGATAACTATTTCCTGGCCGGCGGCGGCGCGGCATGCGTGTGTCGGAAGGTGCGGTTGGTGCGGGGCCGAAACAATAGCCACGCCCATTCGCTCAAGGTCATCGGCTACGGTTAGCGCCTTATGTGTGTTTATAAAGTATTTTCTCTCTTAACTGTTTCCAATAGTGCACGCTTTGCTGTGTTTCGAGCTTGATAAAGCTGTATTTAGTATACAACCAGAATGTTTATGTACGACATTAATTTAAAACACACATCCGGAATTGTATTAACTGATTTAGAGAAGAGGTTAATACCGGCAGCTTGAATATGATTTGTTTACCTATTTTGTACAGGCTATTTCATTGATATTTTAGGGCTTGATATTAAGGTTATTTGCAAATTTAAAAGTTTCTATGGTAATGAATTTAAAAAAAAAACACTTTACAACAGTACTAGCCATTAGCCGTGTTTTCATTTAATGTCGTACAAAAAAACACGTAGTATTATTATTTCTACTCATGCTGGACGACATCGTAAAGGTCGCGGGCCGTCAGTGGGTGAGACTAGCGCAGGATCGTGATGGATGTCACAAACTTGGGAAGGCCTATACCCAACAATGAGTGAAGTCAAGCTGTGGATGATGATGATGATAAAATCTATTTTTACAGGATTAACTTAGTAGAATAGTATCATCATCATCATCATCCATAGCCTGACTTCACCCATTGTTGGATATAGGCTTCCCCAAGTTTGTGCCATCCACCACGATCCTGCGCTAGTCTCACCCACTGACGGCCCGCGACCTTTACGATATCGTCCACCCATCTCGGTGCCGAGACGTGGACGCTCACGCAGGAGGCTGTGTACAGGTTAAGAGTTGCACAAAGAGCCATGGAGCGTACCATGCTTGGCATCAGACTGTTAGATCGAGTTCCAAACGTCGAGATCCGTAGACGAACGAAAGTTCATGACGTTGGGATTCGAGTTATGGAGCTCAAATGATCTTGGGCGGGACACTTGGCTAGACGTGGTGATGGCAGATGGAGCAGGACAGTGACTGAATGGTGGCCGAGGAGCGGGTATGGAAGGGTAGTAGAATAGTATAGCTAACTTAATTTCAAACTTAATAACATAATTCATTTTACTCAAATTACATACCTACTTAATGAACTACTCTAATATTTAATCGAAATTATACATATACTTTGCTTCATCATATCAGAAAAACCGGCCAAGTGCGAGTCGGACTCGCGTACGAAGGGTTCCGTACGTATCTATAAAAACGGCAAAAAAATCACGTTTCTTGTACGGGAGCCCCCCTTAAATATTTATTTTATTCTGTTTTTTTTATTTGCTGTTATAGCAACAAGAATACATCATCTGTGAAAATTTCAACTTTCTAACTATCACGGTTCATGAGATATAGCCTGGTGACAGACAGACAGCGGAGCCTCAGTAATAGGGTACCGTTTTACCCTTTGGGTATGGAACCTTAAAAACGACGACCACTGCCTAACATAGGCCTCCTTCATAGACTTTCAAATTTCCAAAGCGATCTTGAGCAGCCTGCGCCCAACGGCTCCAAGCAACCTCTATCATCCATCTTTCCATCTACGAGTACGCTGCGCTATCCAGTGCGTGGTCTTCACTCGCAAACCTTTCTGCCCCAACGGCCATCAGTTCTTCGAGCTATCTGCCCTGCCCACTGCCATTTCAGCCTGCTAATCCTTTGTGGTATGTCGGTGACTTTGTTTCGTCTACGAATCTCCTCATTTCTGATTGGATCGCGTGAGAAACGCCATGCATAGCGCTCTCCATAGCACGCTGAGCGACCTTATATAACCTAATACTCTTGATTGTAATTACCACGTAACGGCAAAATAAAATAAAACTAAAAAGGCAAAACAATGGGCGACCTTATCGCTGAGAGCAATCTCTTCCAGAAAACCTTTGGATGGAAAGAAATTAGTGAAATTATAACGGAGTGTGGTGTAGGTACTACAGATTATAATTATTGAACGAGTAAAGTTATTCATGTTAATATTTCATCATCATCATCATCCACAGCCCGACTTCACCCACTGCTGGGTATAGGCCTCCCCAAGTTTGTGCCATCGGCCACGATCCTGCGCTAGTCTCACCCATGGACAGCCCGCGACTCTAACGATGTCGTCCACCCATCTCGCTGCCGGACGTCCAACCCTTCTATAGGCATTCCTCGGCCACCATTCAGTTGCTACCCTGCTCCACCTGTCATCACCACGTATTGCCAAGTGTCCCGCCAAAGACCATTTGAGCTCCATAACTCGATTCCCAATATCATGAAACTTCGTTCTTCTACGGATCTCGACGTTTGGAACAAAAAAAAAATTAAATAATAAATATATGTATTTTATGTTTGTAAATATTTACAAACATAAAATAAATATTATGGTCTTTGCAAATGTATGTTCAGCATTATTTATTGATCGATCGAAGCGGGATTTTCTAATCAACTTGGCCAAATCGGCGTTGTATGTGGGTATGTATGTATGTTTGTTTGTCCGAGGATAACTAAAAATCGACGAAAGGTTGCTACCCTCTCGGTTTTTTATAGAGTACATTTCGGGGAGTGTGCGGCGGAACTTTTCAACCTGATCCCACCATCTCCATTCTATCAACGGACAACCAGACGCGGTGCGCCACCGCTATATGGTAGAAATACCTCCCATTCACACAAAGCGGTTCTCTTTGACCTCTATTATGCGCACCGCCAAAGAGTGGAACGCCTTGTCAGAGTCTGTGTTTCCAGATAGCTACAGCCTGGGTATCTTTAAGTCGCGAGTGAATAGGTTTCTTCTAGGCAAGCGTGAACCATTGTAGACTGCATCGTCGCTTACTATCAGGCGAGATCGTGGTCAAACGCAAGCCTATAATGTATAAAAAAAAAAACTTTCGAAGCGTTGATTCGATAATCGTATTATTTGGTTCATAGGTAGGTGATGGCACAATCTTGGTGTGAATAAACTATCTAAAAATGTGGATAGGAGTTCAAGAGAGGTAAAAAAAAACAAAATAGGACTATCCGGGCAAGTGACACGTACAATAAAAGGTGTATACAGCAGTATTTTTTGACCTAATTTTTATTATTAGTTTAAACCTTGTAGTTTTTAAATAATTAGCCATAGTAAAAACTGAACTTTGACGAAATTCACAGGATACACCAGTTACCCCACAGTGCTGTAATTTGGTATGCGTGCAGCTTTAGTGACACATAGATTAGATTAGATTAGATAATACTTTATTGCACACCACGAATCAAATACATATAAAAAACAACTACGTAAATCTATGGATACAATTGGCGGTCTTATCGCTAATTAGCGATCTCTACCAGACAACCTTTGGATGGACTGTGTAGACATTACCTGGGGTGTAATGGTGTACCTAACATACTACATGTACATACATACTAATACTAATTACATAAAAATAAAAAAAATATATATATATAAAACTTACATATATGAAAGTTACACGAATCTAAATAATAACTACTCATAATAATTTATAGATACATACTTAGACTTATTTAAGAAACAAATAATTAATAATAAATACATATATACCTAGTCAGGTCATAAATTCTGTCACATGTTTAATATAAAATAATGGAAACAAGTTTATTCATTATGTAACCATTTATACACCAAAATGAACTTAACAAAACATAGATTCTTATGACACTAAAGATTATTCAAAATGACCTCCGTGATTTTGAATACAGGCCTTCAATCTGCGCGGCCAGTCGTCTATCGCAGCACGAACGAGGTCCATGTCAATATCGGCGGCTGCCTTAATCAAGGATGTCTTGAGTGACTCCAAATTGGGATGAGGCTTTGAGCACGCCTATTCCTTCAAGTGTTGCCATATCTTGTAATCTAACGGATTCAAATCTGGACTGGAGGAGGGCCAGTCTTCGTGCCGGATGAAGTCGATTTCACGTGCCGCCAGCCAGTCTTGTGTGCTCTTCGCTCTATGAGCTGGCGCCGAATCTTGTTGGAATACCCAGTGCCTGTTATTGAACATAGTATGAGAAACAGGTTCCACAAGGTTCGTCAGGACTGTATTTTGATACACAACTGCATTCGTTTTTACACCTTTCTCACAAAAATGTATCTCTGTTAAGCCCCAATAAGAAACTCCCAACCATACCATGAGCGAGGATGGAAAATGACCTCGTTGGACACGCGGAAAACGGTTGCTCGCTTCTTCACTACTGTGTGCGTACACCTTATCATTTTGTTTGTTGTAGCTCTCTTCTACGATAAAAATTTTTTCATCCGAAAAAAGAATTTCCCGATATTTTTTTCCCGCGTACCGCTTCAACAAAGCGCGGCATCTCTTCAGTCTCAGGTCCATTAGACGAGCATTCAAACGATGTCTTGTTTTTTTTCGATATGCCCGAAGCCCTAAGTCTTCATTTAAGATCCTTTTCACCGTGGTTCTGCTTAACCCTATCTGAAGGGCCAACAGTTTCTGCTTACGTTTGGGATTTCTTTGAATTCGCGCCTTCACAGCTTTTATCACTGCTGGAGTCCTAACAGACCGAGGGCGACCACTTCTTGACCTGTCATCTACACTAGAGTCTTCATTGTATCGTTTGATGGTGCGATAAACGAATCTTTTGGTTATATTTAATTTTATATTAATTTAATTTTTTTGGTTATGTTTAATTGGCGCGTAACCGCAACGATGCAACGCAATAACTGCAACACGGTCTTCTTTAAGCGTCCACTCCATATTTAAAAATGAGTAAAATTCTAAAAAGTATACATTTTTATTTTCATGAACAATTCGATATTCGAATTCAATAAACTTTTTTGTGGCCAGCATTCTAAAAGAAAAGTTTTTACTGTGTGACAATACTTATGACCTGACTAGGTATTTAGCGACAAATACTCAGATAGTGTTCTCTGAGCATACGTTTAAAAATGGCAAGTGACTTATATAGGGAACACATATATATAAGGAACAGTTTAATATTCAGAATAACCGCCACTTTTCTAGGTCAAGTAAGTTGGTTGTTTATTATGTGGCACTATTCTGTTAGACTAAGATTATGAATTAAATTTTTTATTGTTTTTTGGGAGACGCGCGAGATTTCAGCTTGTTATTGCTAGTTTAATTTACTTATAACATATTTTAGTGCAGTACTTATTACTTCTTTCAATATTTATTAGTAATTTTAGTTAACTCTTATTTCAGTTATCTCACCCACTCATACACACACACACACACTTACAGGCACAGACTCATTAATATATACATATTACGTGCGCGATAAGTTGGGACCTGAGCGCGGTGACGTCATATTGGCGTGTTTGTACCGCCCGCAAAAAAGCGAACATAACAAGCAGCCGCCCGCTGCTTCGTCTTTGTTTTTTTTAACCTAATTTATTATGTTTCTCAGGGAGGACGCTGCTTTTTATCTAATCTTTTTTACACTATTTGAATAAAATAAAAATACAATGTTTAAGTTTATACATTTTTTTGTTTATAAGTTTATACAAAACAATGACACAAACGAAAACTAAAAGAATTCCAGAGCGCGTCGTTACGTGATGTAGGCCAGTACGAGACTAAAAACCCTAGTAAAAAATAATGATGCGAACGGTACAATACGGGCGCCATCGGGGAAGTGCAGGGGAAGCGGTCGGGGAGTCGCATTCCTAGCAGGTCCCAAGTTATCGCGCACGAGTAATACACGTACATATTGTATGTATAAGTAATGCCTTGATTGGGACCTACTGTAATATTTCTAGGAGGAGGGCATTGATATCTGCGACACAGTTTGATATTTCTGCAGATATCATCGTTTCTCACATCATTTGTGTAGGTGTTGGTAGAGCTTTTGTGAACGGGCTCGAGGAAGTGGGCACCACCGCCTTACCTTTATCTGCCGCCAAATAGCAGTACTTGTGCTGCTGTGTTCCGGTTAGATGGTAATGGTATGTTCCTGTAATTACTGGCACATAGGCATACCAGCTAAGTCCTATAGTATGGCAACGTATCCACATAGAGATTAAGACAACATAATAGCTTGTTTTGAATTCTACGTGGATATCCATGGGCTGCAGTAGCCACTTAACATCTGGTGGACTGCATGCTTGTGTGCCATATAAGTAGTATAAAAAAAATTGTACCTATGTTTATGTTCCAAATAAAGAATTTATGAATTAAAAAAAAATATTCTAGAATGTTCGTGCTGTTTTCGTGGTTGCCTCCTGCGCTATTCACGGTAACGTTTTGGGGGACGTGTATGGATTATTTTTATCACGATTTGGAGCCGGCGAATTTGGATTAACGACGTCCGGCTTGTATCGGATCGGTTGCCAGGTGCTCACGATTGAAGAGTGATTTTTAAATCGTGTTTTTAAGCGGTTACTATTCTATAAGAGAGTATTTTTTATTTTGCGATCACTGAATGTAAAATAATGATTATGGAACCCATCGCGTTATGAAATTTTTTTCTGGGCGTCTAGTCGAAGCGACGTGTGATCCGAGAGCTGGCGCTTATCTGTGTCAACGCATTAGCATTGCAATTCAGCGGGGCAATGCAGCCAGTGTCTTGGGGACACTTCTGCCTGATAGTGATCTGGAGCAGTTGAGATATCTATAGATCGTTTGCAACGGTCTTTAGATGAATCAACTGTTTTTTTTGTATTTTAGTAATATAAATAGTTATATATTCTTTCTGTTATTACTCATTTAAACGGGTATTAGTCAGAGGCGTAGCTTAGTAGGGGTGGCAGGGGCGGCCCGCCTTTAGGGGGCGACAAAATTTAACAATAATAAATAAATCATAAAGTAATCTTATAATCTTAATAAATCTTATCTATCTATAATATAAAAATGAATCATTTGTGGAAGTCATTCATTTTTTCATACATAATGATGGCCGGGGACAACAATTGACAATTCTACCAGGATGACTTATATTGACAGCCCGCGTTATACCTATGCATGTCAAGCCGATACGAAGTTCGGCGGGACCACTAGTCTATAATATAAAAATGAATCGCAAAATATGTTGGTAAGCGCATAACTCAACAACGCCTGGACCAATTTGGCCAATTCTTTTTTTGTTGTATTTCTTATTGTTAGGAGAAGGTTTTTATGAAAGAAAAATTAAGAAAATTGCGCGCAAAATTAGAAAATTTAAGAGTACTTAACCACCATATAAAATTATTTATAATCTAACCTTAGCGCTTCTATAAAGTAACCTTATGACGTTTGACATAGAATTGACAGAATGCGTGCTGCAAATATCGTCAAAGAGGATGTAAAAAATGTAGGAGGAGGATGAATATCATTTGAAACAAATGCTTCGGTAGGAGTTATCCCGAGATATATTGTCTTTATACATAAAAATTAATTGCTGTTCGTTAGTTTCGCTAAAACTCGAGAAAGAGTGGAGGGATTTGGCTTATTTTGGTATTGAATTATTTGTGAAAGTAATTCATTTTCTCATAGATAATGATGGCCGGGGACAACAATTGACAATTCTACCAGGGTGACTTATATTGACAGCCCGCGTTATACCTGTGCATGTCAAGCCGATACGAAGTTCGGCGGGACCACTAGTAATCTTATAAATATTTGAACCATAGCATTTTTTTGTCACTTAAGCAATGCCAGCTGTGAGAGAAATTTATCATAATTGAAATTGATCAAAAACTATTTAAGATCAACATTGAGTACTTTAATGCTAACCAATCTGGCTATCTTGTCTATTGAGCAAGAGGTGTATGATGCTATAGACGTTACTAGCGCAATAAAAGAATTTTCTCTTAAAAAAATTAGACGATTAAACTTTTAGTTAGAGACAGAAGTTATTACATTCTATTAAATTGAAATACCTAACTACCTAAGAGGGTGGCAAAGTTTTCTTCCACCCCGGGCGGCTGACACCCACGCTACGCCACTGGTTAGTACCTATTTTTATTTGTTATCCCACGTTTCGACTGTGTTGTCCGTGACCACGGCTGTTTCAATAGAGACGAAACATTGGGACAACAAATAAAAAAAAGGTACTTAAGCGATAAATACCCGTTTGAATCAGTTATTATTGTATGAGATCATCGGTAAATGATTAATTATTTCAACGATAGACTGACTAGTGATAATACATTGTTATGCAAGGGGCGTCAGCGATCAGTTGCACCGGCAGTACTATTACGTAAAACTTTGTAGTAGCGACAGCAACAGCAAAGCAACAGCAACCGCTACGCAATCGGTTGCAAAATGTTACTAGAAGCCGTATTACGGAAGCCTGTCGCCCGTCTACCGCAAAGTTGTCGCTGAATGCAGTTTGCACGTGAACACTAGCGCCACTAGCGACCGAGCGGCAATTGGTGCTCGGTTATCTGTGGTCAAATTTATATATCGAGATATTATCCGACTCAGTAATCGCTTACAACCGAATACTCACCGAGAGACACATAAACTTTCATCACGAATTTAATATAAAAAAAAATTAAAATAAATAAAGCCTTTAAAACAGTTTGTTGCTAAAAACAAAATTTGCGTTCCCGGTATCCATTGTTTTTATCACTACTAAACTATGGCCTCTTTTATTTAATAGAAATAAGGATTGGGATGTTGTCTTTAATTTTAGCATATATGAATGTAACTTCTTATATTTTAAATTGACATAAGTATTTGTCTTAGAGGTTGTTTCGTTTTAGTATTTTAAATGCAGTGGTCCTCATTCTAGTTACAAATTTATTTATAGCCCTAGGGACATAAATTGCATTTACGCATCAGTTTTGGAGCACAATGAACAATTTTCAGAACATTTTTGATGAAATAGTAGATTATTAACCAAGGGGATAAAGCAGTGTCTTCTGTCGCGGGTGACGATTTAAATCGCGAGCATAACAAACGACTCGAGGTTTACTCCCGAGCGTAGCGAGCGAGTCCTGAGTGTAGCGAGGGATTTAAGTTCACCCAAGACTAAGACAGCTTTATCACCGAGGAAAATACTCTACTTTTCTTACCATTTACGAAAATATTAACACAATAATAATACGAGACAAGCATTTATTAAAAATAATGACAATTAAAAGTAAAAGTTAACATTCGAAACATTGGTCCAATTATTGATAGTGAGAGTTACATTTTTGTTTGGTACATTTATTGTTGATGAGTTGATTTGAGTATTTAAGAACATTAACTTATTTATAAAAATAAATTAAAACAAACTTAACGTTTATGTATTTGAAGAAAACAAAAACGCGGCAAATTCCTAGACTAATATTTTTTTGTCGGAAAAGCAAAGGCATCAAGCTCATACGGCCTCGTCGGTTTTCGTAATTTTATTTAATAATCATAACTGCATAATAAATGCGTATTCCTTTTTCAAAAAGATGTATAATGCTTTATATACAAACTCAATGGTGTAAACACAGATGTAGTTCAGTATAAATTTCGGTAAGTATTCCAAATTTAAATCACATTCTCCCCTCTAGAGGATGAATGAAATTCAGTACAATTTTCTTTCCCTGTTTTTAACAGATAAAAAATTACTATGTTCGCTTTTTGTGGCATAGAATGTCATTTTTTTGAGCAAGTGGTACGAAAATGATTTTATCGTTATTTATGTCAAAATCCAATAGATTTTCAATTATTAAGGCACGATATTGAATTATCTGGGTCGAGTTTCAATAAATTGGTTGTAAAATTGTGAACTAAAATTAGGTATCACTTGATTTATTTTGTTAGGAGGCGTGGTGGCAATATTCAATTATATAATGCTTTCACATTCGATTATCAAATTTAGGAAGCTTGTATATTTCTTTTTAGTTCTTTGATAAGCCTTGTTTTTTTTCAAATAATATTTTTTTCACGTTCTTAGTTGAGTTAAATTCAAATTCAAATATTCATTTTACTTTGATACCGTTGCTATTTGATGAAAAAAATAGTATCTACTCAGAGACGTAATGTAAAATGCAAATTTTTACACTTTTTGTTCCTGAACACAAATTAACACTTTGATATTAATTGTCAAGTGAGGACCCAATTGGCTTATTCCACAAATCCCTATAGACAATTCTCTTTAAAGGGATTTCGGGACTCTTTGTCCACAAATCCTCTTAGTTTCCTACGACTGCCGGAAGGCTTGTGGCTCGAAATCCCCTTAATCATTTTTAAATATTTTTTATCACCTTTTTTAATTGAATACAAAAAAATAATTAGGTAATCACAGTCTTTATTTTTAAAAACCGACGTAATCAATAGATATTTGTACTTACTTAAAATAAATCTTTTTAACATAAATTTATGATAAAATAATTATAATAAAGAAACCTCCTTATAAAATGCCGTGGGGTGCCGGTAGTAAAAATGCCGTGGGGTGCCGGTATTAGAATGTCACTCCTCCTCTCATGCCCGTGGATGCAGTAAGAGCCTGCTAAGGGATACCTCCGGAAGATGGGCAGCAGCGTCTTTCCGTGTATCAACATCCCGTACTGCGCTCGCCAACCCGCCTGCCAAGCGTGGTGAGTATGGCAACTACCCATCATGGAGATCCATGGAGGCCTGTGTTCAGTAGTGGACGTTTTACGGCTGAAATGATGAAAAAAAATGATGAAAGAAACCTCGTAATAATTCAAAAATTGCTGCAAATAATTTTTTTACAATAATCTTCCCAACGTTCTATAATCTATATCTATAATATAAAAATGAATCGCAAAATGTGTTGGTAAGCGCATAATGAGTTATGCGCTTACCAACACATTTTGCGACGCCTGGACCAATTTGGCCAATTCTTTTTTTATTGTATTTCTTATTGTCAGGAGAAAGTTCTTATGAAAGAAAATAATAAGAAAATTGCGCGCAAAATTAGAAAATTTAAGAATACTTAACCACCATATAAAATTATTTATAATCTAACCTTAGCGCTTTTATAATGTAACCTTATGACGTTTGACATAGAATTGACAGAATGCGTGCTGCAAATATCGTCAAAGAGGATGTAAAAAAATGAATATCGTTTGAAACAGATGCTTCGGTAGGAGTTATCCCGAGATATATTGTCTATATATATAAAAATTAATTGCTGTTCGTTAGTCTCGCTAAAACTCGAGAACGGGTGAAGCGATTTGGTTAATTTTGGTATTGAATTATTTGTTTAAGTCATTCATTTTCTCATACATAATGATGGCCGGGAACAACAATTGACAATTCTACCAGGGTGACTTATATTGACAGCCCGCGTTTTACCTATGCATGTTAAGCCGATACGAAGTTCGGCGGGACCACTAGTAATATTATAAAGAGAAAAGATTTGTATTTTTGTACTTTTGTGTATATGTTTGTAATGAATAAACTCAAAAACTACTATGCCGATTTCAAAAATTCTTTCACCATTAGAAAGATATGTACATTCACCCTGAGTAACATAGGCTATATTTATTAATAGAAAAGCTTAGGGATCTTTCCTAAAACTAAAGTAACGTAATCCAAGGTGTAAATAAAGTGCCCTAAAACATCGTTCGTCCCATGCACTGCGGAAACTATTGATGATAGAACAAAAGTATGTTATACAATATTAAAGAACATATCAATATCTATAAAAAACTTTCAGATACTATATCTCCAACTTTTATCGTTATGTCACAATAACCACTTTTTACATTTTGAAAGTTGTTAGAAATACCGACCATTATTATTATTTTTGTAACGAATAAACTCAAAAACTACTGGACCGATTGAAGCCAATGTGCCGGTAGCCCTATGGTCGCCTACCTACTTAGGTCAGTAGGGAGAAATAAAAACCATAGGTAACGGTAAAATAATATTCCGATATGTATGACCACGACAGCTCAGTTAGTAGGCACATAAAATTTATAGGGCCGCGGGTTCGGGCACAATAATCCGTTTCCACCTTCAGCACACTTCTGCGAAAAGTACTCTCCTGGTATGAAGAGCGGGCCATATGTGGTGGGTGGCCCCAGGGTTATGCGCAGAGGACGCAGCTAGGAATTCACCCGGAGTCCGGCAGCAGTGAGGATACGGCGGGGAGGAAGTTGATCCCAAGGGTTCAACTTTAAATCAGGTTGATGATACATTATTCCTGAGTAACATGAGCTACTTTTTATCCAATTGCGCTGAAAGAGGGTAATGTTTTTTTTTGCGTGCGAAGCTGCAGGCAGATCAGCTAGTCACAGATATTTTTTACAATAATTCTGAATATTTATCTACATACCTAGCATTCTACTGACTACAATATTACCTTTTTAGTTCAAAACTAACATACAAAGGCGGTTACATACGAGTACTATGTAGTTAGCAGCTTTCGAATTTCCACATTGTGAGGCTTTGTGTTCAGTTGAGTTTATGGCAAAGTAGGGACAAACCACTGCTCTCCTGTTTCACGTCGATGGCTCTTTGTTGTCGAATAGACAAAGCTATAGCACACTTGTCTAGCCGCTGGCACTTCATGCGAACTCATTTAATTACCTGATACTTCTAGAGGCGCAGCAGTCTGCTCTCATGCGGTTTGGATGTTAGGTGAGCTAAGCTAATCGAGCGGGACGGGGAAAAATTATAACGTAAGAAACTTAGGTGATGTCTCTGTGTCGTTTTTTTGATCAATATTTGGTGCATTTCAAAGCAAATCAAATGTTGTCGTCAATCTACAACATTTTATTGCATTTTAGCGTCCCCGCTTTAAATAATAAATAAATATTGCTGGACATTTAACACAGCGCTATCTAGCCCCGAACTAAGCAGAGCTTGTATTATGGGAGCCAGATAAGTGATAAAATACTTTTTTCTTGTAAATGCATACTTATAATACATAGAAAAACATCCAGACCCGGAACAAATAGGGAATCGAACCCGCTACCTCCTGCCTCTCTCTCAGCCGGCTATTCGCCTACTGCGCCACGGAGATCACTTTCGGAGGAAGCGGAGATGCTGTTCAAACAAAGGTTTTGTTTTTTTATATTGCACATATTTTTTTTACCTATTTGCTTGATCAAAAAAAAATCTATTTGTCCACTGTGCCACGGAGGTACATGACTTTACCTTCACTTACCATCAGTGGTCAAGCGCTTGACTATCATCAATTAAAAAAAAATGAATCATATAAAGAGTTTTGCAAACGATCAACAATAGTTCAACTGCTCAACAAGACACTGGCTGCATTGCCTCGCTGAATTGCAATTTTTAGTTATGCTTGCATACCTACCTATTTTTAGATCGATGCTTGATCTCCGAGGAAGGACTTTCTAATCAAATGGCTTTACACACATTGCGGAAAAAACATAGCAATAGCAGCCTTTACACAGACACTCTATCGCGCGTTCTCAGGAACGTACAGGATTGCGCGAGCGGCCTTTATACAGACACTCTATCGCGCGTTCTCAGGAGAGTACAGGATTGAGCGAGCGGCCTTTATACAGACATTCTATCGTGCGTACTCAGGAGAGTATAGGATTGAGCGAGCGGTCTTTACACAGACAATCTATCGCGGGTTCTCAGGAAAGTACAGGATTGCGCGAGCGGCCTTTACAGAGACACTCTATCGCGCGTTCTCAGGAGCGTACAGGATTGCGCGAGCGGCCTTTATACAGACACTCTATTGCGCGTTCTCAGGAGAGTACAGGATTGAGCGAGCGGCCTTTATACAGACACTCTATTGCGCGTTCTCAGGAGCGTCCAGGGTTGAGCAAGCGGCCTTTACACAGACAATCTATCGTGGGTTCTCAGGAACGTAGAGGATTGCGCGAGTGGCCTTTATACAGACACTCTATCGCGTGTTCTCAGGAGCGTAGAGGATTGCGCGAGCGGCCTTTACACAGATACTCTATCGCGCGTTCTCAGGATCGTACAGGATTGCGCGAGCGGCCTTTATACAGACACTCTATCGCGCATTCTTAGGAGAGTACAGGATTGAGCGAGCGGCTTTTATACAGACACTCTATCGTGCGTTCTCAGGAGAGTACAGGATTGAGCGAGCGGTCTTTACACAGACAATTTATCGCAGGTTCTCAGAAGAGTACAGGATTGAGCGAGTGGCTTTTATACATACACTCTATCGCGCGTTCTCAGGAGAGTACAGGATTGAGCGATCGGCCTTTACACAGATACTCTATCGCGCGTTCTCAGGAGCGTAGAGGATTGAGTGAGCGGCCTTTATACAGATACTCTATCGCGCGTTCTCAGGAGCGTAGAGGATTGCGCGAGCGGCCTTTACACAGACACTCTATCGCGCGTTCTCATGAGAGTACAGGATTGAGCGAGCGGCCTTTATACAGACACTTTATCGCGCGTTCTCAGGAACGTACAGGATTGCGCGAGCGGCCTTTATACAGACATTCTATCGCGCGTTCTCAGGAGAGTACAGGATTGAGCGAGCGGCCTTTATACAGACACTCTATCGCGCGTTCTCAGGAGAGTACAGGATTGAGCGAGCGGCCTTTACACAGACACTCTATCGCGCGTTCTCAGGAGAGTACAGGATTGAGCGAGCGGCCTTTATACAGACACTCTATCGTGCGTTCTCAGAAGAGTATAGGATTGAGCGAGCGGTCTTTACACAGACAATCTATCGCGGGTTCTCAGGAGAGTACAGGATTGAGCGAGCGGCCTTTATACAGACACTTTATAGCGCGTTCTCAGGAGCGTACAGGATTGAGCAAGCGGCCTTTACACAGACAATCTATCGTGGGTTCTCGGAGCGTAGAGGATTGCGCGAGCGGCTTTTATACAGATACTCTATCGCGCGTTCTCAGGAGCGTAGAGGATTGCGCGAGCGGCCTTTACACAGATACTCTATCGCGCGTTCTCAGGAGCGTACAGGATTGCGCGAGCGGCCTTTATACAGACACTCTATCGCGCGTTCTTAGGAGAGTACAGGATTGAGCGAGCGGCTTTTATACAGACACTCTATCGTGCGTTCTCAGGAGACTACAGGATTGAGCGAGCGGTCTTTACACAGACAATCTATCGCGGGTTCTCAGGAGAGTACAAAATTGAGCGAGTGGCTTTTATACAGACACTCTATCGCGCGTTCTCAGGAGAGTACAGGATTGAGCGAGCGGCCTTTATACAGATACTCTATCGCGCGTTCTCATAAGAGTACAGGATTGTGCGAGCAGTTTTTACAAACACAATCTATCGCGGGTTCTCAGGAGAGTACAGGATTGAGCAAGCGGCTTTAATACAGACACTCTATCGCGCGTTCTCAGGAGAGTACAGGATTGAGCAAGCGGTCATTACACAGACAATCTATCGCGGGTTCTCAGGAGAGTACAGGATTGAGCGAGGGGCCTTTATACAGACACTCTATCGCGCGTTCTCAGGAGAGTACAGGATCGAGCGAGCGTCCTTTACACAGACAATCTATCGTGGTTTCTCAGGAGCATATAGGATTACGCACAATTATTTCCCTTCCCCTTCCAACATCTTTACACGCTAGCTATTTCACGCTCGATTGCTATTTCTCTGAAAACGGTATCTCAAAAATGTTTTATTTAAGAATCAATAAATTACTTTAACAGTATTTGTCTTCGCTAAGTGCATCCTTCAAATAACGAGATCGTAAACAGGATTCAGTAATCAGAAATAAACAATTTATTGAACCAAAACCCACTTAAAAGCTATTATAACGACGAATAATGTTTGAAGAATAAATAAACGAAAAACGTTAATTAGCGTGGCTGTGTGTTACACCACACTGTAACAGCATCTAACCTTCGAAATACTTCAGTTCAAATAAGCTGTTCAATAACTGAATTAGAACAGTTCCCAGTAACTTTTTTTTTATAACTTATATGGCAAACGAGCACGCAGTCCACCAGATGTTAAGTGGCTACTGCAGCCCATGGATATCCACATAGAATTCAACACAAGGTATTATGTTGTCTTGATCTTTATGTGGATACGTTGTCATACTATAGGACTTAGCTGTTATGCCTATGTGCCAGTAATTTCAGGAACATACCATTACCATCTAACCGGAACACAGCAGCACAAGTACTGCTATTTGGCGGCCGACAAAGGTAAGGCGGTGGTGCCTACTTCCTCGAGCTCGTTCACAAAAGCTCTACTACAGTAAACTTTTAACAGTAAACTTTTTGAAGTAAAACGTTTGTACGCACGCTTGACTTGCGGAGTAAGCTGGTGAATGCATTACGAAAATTGCGAACGGAAGTTGAGAGGGAGATATAAGTTAGTGAAGATTGAAGTGAAGAGAGTTACGTTTCGTATATTTTTAAACGTTAATGTGCGAGTGCTAGTTGCGTGTGTACAGAATGAACATAGACTGACCGACCTACAGACATGTGGACAAGTTTGTAAGTAAATTATTATTTTGAAAAAGAAGTTTTACTTCAGTCGTGTGGTCTAAAGCAGACTCGTTTTTTAAACTGTCTAGTAAGAGCAGGGGTGGCCAGTATTTGAATTACTTGTAATTAATATTTGAAATACAAATACGTATTTTGTATTTGTAAGTAATTCAATTAAGTACTTCTTAAAAAGTAATTTGTAATTGGTATTTCAAATACCTGACGCTCAGGTATTTTGTAGTTAGTATTTCAAATACTTATGGCTTCAGAATACATCTGAACATAAATACATATTGCTTTCTACAGGTAATAGCGCTCGATAGTTTTTGTAATTAGTCGTAATCAAAAGAGTGACCGCTAAATATGTCAATATTTAAAGTTGACAGCACTGCAACTGTATTGTACGTCAAATTGTCAAGTACCTACTTAACACCTGACTGTATTTTGAAATTTGTATTTTATATAAAAATAGTTAAAATACGTTTACTTTCTTTGCGTGACAAAATTCGCAATGAGGAAATCCGCAGAAGAACTAAAGTTGCCGACATAGCTCTCAAAATTAGCAAGTTGAAGTGGCAATGGGCAGGCCACATCGCTCGTAGAACCGATAACCGTTGGGGAAGAAAGGTTCTCGCGTGGAGACCACGGACTGGAAGACGCAGCGTAGGCCGGCCCCCCACAAGGTGGACCGACGATCTAGTAAGAATCGCGGGGAGCCGTTGGGCGCAAACGGCTACCAACCGCTCGTTGTGGCGATCTAAGGGGGAGGCCTATGTTCAGCAGTGGACGTCTCCCGGCTGATGATGTTGATGATGAGTTAAAATACTGTAATTTACAATATAAATCTGTAACCTAAATAAAAAATTGTATGGCTATTGAAGAGCGAGGTCTTCTGACACAAGTCCTACTAATATTATAAACGCGATAAATTGTATGTATGGATGTTTGTTACTCTTTCACGCCGGAACGACTGAACCGATCGCAATGAAATATGGTATGTACGTATATCATAACCTGGATTAACACATATGCTACTTTTTATTGGCAAACCAAGCGTGCGAAGCCGCGGATTGGTCAGCTAGTATATAATATACTGAAAAGACGATGCTAACAACCTTGATAAAGTTCTATTGGGGTAACAAAAACATTTTGATATTGATTCCTGATTCGATATGTAAAAATGCCAAGCATAGCTGTACTACGTCTTGTGTGTCAAACTGTGAGTAACTCAGTAATAAATTTTTTCGAATGGACTAACCTCGCTGTTGGCCTCTGAGGCCGTTACAGCTTAACCGAACTTTTGGCGAGCGCAGAAGCCGCTCAGCCCTGTAAGTTTTTGATGAGGCAACTAGCGCAAGTGCACCACTTAGGTACGAACCTCGGCTTGGGCTGTTGCCAGGATAGGGATAGGAGAGAAACCCGGGCGTTTCTCTCCTATCCCTATCCTGGCAACAGCCCAAGTACGTGCTTGTACCTCGTATAGGCGGCGACTGAAGGGACTCGTCGACCGCGCCGGCGAGGTCGGTGTATCTGTGAAGTGTTTTCTCTGTCTAATATAGATGACTTAGAAATCTCTTCCGCGTTAGCGGAGGCGACTTCGTTATCCGGGTCTCCAAGAACGTGTCTCGGACGACGACGGAGGGTTTGTTACTGAGTTACCTACTCACAGTTTGACAGACAAGATATAGTACAATAGCCCTCTCCATAGCTTGCTAAGCGACCTTCTTATAAGACTCACAATAATAGACCACATCTTTGTTGATACAATATCACTAGTTTCTCTTTGATCTTCTCAAGATTTTAGACAAGATGTTACTTTGTTCCCCGAACGATACCCACGCGAGTTGGATTCGTCGACTGATCTCTTCCCCTTTTTAGGATTCCGTAGCCAAATGGAAAAAACGGAACCCTTATGGATACGTCACGTCTGTGTGTCTGTCCGTCCGTATGTCACAATAAAACAATAAATTTTGGGGGTTCCCCATACTTAGAACTGAAACTCGATTTTTTTTTCATCAAACCCATACGCGTGGAGTATCTATAGATAGCTTTTTAAAAATGATATAGAGGTTTATAAAATCATTTTTTATTAAACCAAATAGTTTGCGCGAGAGACACTTCCAAAGTGGTAAAATGTGTGTCCTCCCCCCCCTGTGATATAACGAGATCTAGTAAGTAGTATTTTTTAATACGTCATAAATCGTAAACCGCAATTTACCTTGCATTCAATCAACTCAAATATAAAAAAAGTTACAACGAACTACAAGAACTTATATATTATGTTACTTGCTGCTGCGGAACATGTACTGGTAAACAAGTTTTAGACTTAAGTTACTAAATAATAATAAGATTTGCAATAGATGAAACAAATATAAAAATAACCACATATTTAGAATTAGATAACAGTGTTAACTCAGCCCGTATTCTAAATGAAGCTCGTCGTAAACATTAGGGAAAGAAAGTTTGTTTAAGATATTTACATTAGACTTATTGGTTAAAATGACATTGGAATTGTTGGATTAGGAGAGAATTACCCCGAATATCAATCTCCTCCATCCTCCATAGAGACGACCTGCCGTTGTGACTGAGACGCCAGAGGTCTGAGATTCGATTCCCGCTGCGGTATAAATATTCCACAGAAACGACAACTATGGGCTAAGAATATCCTAAATTTAACATGTGTTTCAATATTATTTGTGTAAAGTAGCTTCCGCATGCAGCTTCGCACGCTATGTTTGCTTTTAAAAATTACTTAATATGTCTCAAACCGACCTGGTTTATTCTATCTAGATACCAAATTTCGTCGGAATCAGTTTAGCCGTTACGACGGAAAACAAACACATTTTCGAATTCAACATTTTTAGTGCTAGCTGACCGTTGCCGTGCCGTTTGTCAATAAAAACATTACCCTCCTGCGCAGTCGAGTAAAAAGTAGCGTGTGTGCAAATCTAGGTCATAATCTATCAGTACGCAATAAATAAATAAAATATTTAAAAAATCCTTTTATTTCTTCCAGAAAATGCTAGTATACAAGTTATTTAGTTTTGTTAGTATCAGGATTTATTTGTAGTTTAATATGTATTGGTAAGTAGTTTTAGATTTATATATAAATACATTTTTATCATTGTTATAATATATACCTGTTTTTAATAAAATTATTCTGTAAGAACCCCTCTGCAGGTAAAGGCCGCCTCCAAATTGAACCAGTTTTTTCTGGATTGTGCTGTTTGTGTCGTATGTGCCAATACTGGTTATAATCTATCAGTATACCAAATTTCATCGAAATCGGTAAAGCCGTTTAGTAGTGAAAACTTAACAAACAAATAGAGAGCAACAAATAGAGAACTTTCAAATTATTAATATTAGTAAGGATTAACATTTTTCAAGAACGTATGATGCAGAATCACTGGAAGATAATGTTTAGGCTTAATGCTTACCCTTAAGTCTTCCTGGCATTTCTCTGAAAAAAGTTTTGCATGAAAGTATTTAACCAAATCAATAAAATAGAAGATCTCTGATGGCGGGTTCCTATATCAGTCGGTAACCGACTACGACTCGTATCTCTTTGAAAAAGTGTCTAACTAGTGTTAAATTTATGACACGTTTTCAAGGAGAAACGAGTTGTAGCTGGTTACCGGCGGATATAGGAACCCGCCATGAGTTTTGCTCTCAACTTACTTGCTGAGCCCCTTGATTTTTTTAATAGCAACAGGCATTGAAGATAGCTGTTAACTTTTTAGTTTAGTAATTAGAATATCGACTGACATATTCAATGAGAAATAGGCGGCCGCACCAACAACCCCCCGATAACCTTAATTATGATTTTAAGTACTAATCCCGCTTTAATTCAAGGAAATCTATCGCGTGGTGAATACTGAGTCGTTATTGCTGTGGTGATAATTGGATGTTAATGTGTGCAGAGAAGGGCTGATTAATAATCCTGATACGTCTATTGGAAACGAGTTATCATCAAAAATGAAACCAGTAGTACCAGAAGTGAACCAGTAGAAAACATTAGTGTTTTTTTAAAAGACTAATTCATTAACATCATATTAGCAATAGGATATTGCTGGCCAACATACTATTTCCAAACCGATTTTATGTGGTCCGCACCCAACCACTCCTAGTAAGAGTAACCTACAAGAAATAATTGACTCTGCGTATCCATCGACACGGAAATGGTACCACGACGAAGTTGCAGCTAATGTCAGTCAAGCTGGCTTTAACTAGTGGTTCGCTCGAACTAAGTTCTCGCGAGTCTCCCATAAAAACAAAAAAATATGTTTTGTACCTAATCTTTGAGTATCAATATAGTGCCACGAAATGAATAACCAAATAACTTGACTTACAGTTTCATTCAAATTACAGGTGACGGTAATTCTTGTATTTTGGTTCTCTTTTTAGGAGTGGAAGTTGCAGTTATTCTAGAGTTCAGACTTTTCCCTATATTTGTGTCACTAAAGCTACACACATACTAAATTTCAGCACTGTCACTGGTGTACGCTGTGAATTTTGTCAAAGTTCAGGTATTACTATGGCTAATAACTTAAAAACTACAATGTATACACTAAAAATAAAATCGGGGTCGAAATGTACCCATAAAGACATTTTATTAGACGTGCCATTTGACCTTAATCCATTAAGTATAATTGACATTTCTGGGTATCGACGAAAATTACATCGGTAAGTTACAGAGTTTCTTCTCAACTTGTAAACTTCGATAAACTCCTCAAGTTAAGAATTTGAAGGTAACTTTCGAAATAACGAAAACTAAGTAAAACTCAAAATCTCCGAACGTGTTAGTTTACAGAAACTTTAACTTATTCTGAAGTTACACTCGGCGTCTTAACATCAGTTTCAGTTTTCAGTTCATCAGTTTCGGTTTTCAGTTCATCAGTTTCATAACAATTTCAGTGTTCAAAACCCTAAGTAAAAATATGCTCTCGACTGATACAAATTATTATATAATGCAAGACATTTCACACATATATGTGTATATTGTGTACATATACATATATACATATATGTTTTTATGTTATGATTTACATCAGTACATCTAAATTTTTACATAACATTATTCTCTGTAAGAAACCCGATAAAGTCAAAGTCAAAATCTTGTATTCATTAAAATCACAAGGATCACTTTCAAATGTCAATTTTACTGCCTGTTCCTTCGCG
Source organism: Philereme vetulata (assembly GCA_918857605.2). Lineage (NCBI taxonomy): Eukaryota > Metazoa > Arthropoda > Insecta > Lepidoptera > Geometridae > Philereme > Philereme vetulata. The sequence goes on along the minus strand of OU975470.1, from coordinate 6,191,361 downwards.
ACCAAGCCAGGAAAGAAAGGAAAGAAACAAGGCCGGTTGTTTTTTTATGATCCTTTTAGACAACACAGAAAATAAATTACGTCTAAATTGTAACATTTTGAACGAGTTGGAGCAATTTCAATCCTAAACTTCTCTATCATCTAAACAATCCAATATTTTATAGTAGGCTTTTTAAAAAGATGGAAAATAAAACATTTTTTTACGAGCTATCATACCATATTTTATTGTAATGTCTTAATTTTTGATTGACTTGTGAATAATTTTACCAATCAATTGATTATCCTGGTTCATTTCATATTCTGGATTGTTCATAATAATTTCAACAAAAAATATAACTAGTATGCAGTTAATACAACAAAGTTATGAGTCAGAATAAAGAAGTCTTTGGATTAAATGGTAATGATGATCGGTAGCAATAAGGAAGTTAAAAAGAAGAGGAATGGCCCATGATACAGCTTTCTACTAGATATGACAAAAATGGGGCATTCTTAATTTTCATTCAAAATAAACATAGAGCCTAAGGGCCTAGACGGACGGACTGCATCATAACTGCACACTGCCAACAATCTGCGCAGTCTGTTTGCAGTTGGCGTGCAGTTGGCGAACTGGGAGCCAACCTCAATCTTTTAAAGCAATATTAAAATAATATTACATTGACGTTTGGTACCATAGCCCTCAATTAGTAAGCTTACTTTATTATTGTAAAGGCGATGCAGTTTTGGTGACGTCACCATAAACCGTTCAATCATAACGTTTAAAATTAGAGCTCATATAATGCGTAAATTATCCTAAAAAGTAACTAAATCGTGTTTATTTTCGCAATGTTTTGTACTGAACGTAGTGTAGTCACTAAAAACACTAAATATACAACATAAATAGGATTATAACAGTAATGTGTAAAAGTTTTGTGGTTCAAATCGAAATAATGTTGCTACAAGCTTGCAACAAAACGCTCCTGAAACATTATGGGTTTCTAAAAGATTGTGGTTGGCGCCCAGCTCTTACATACGGTTGGTAGTTTCGATCCAGTGCAGTTATGATGCAGTCCGACTGTCTACACCTTTAGTAATTTTTATTATAAAGTTAATTTTGCAGTTGACTTTAAGGCATTTTGTATGAACATATAAATAAATAAATAATGCCGGATATTTCACACCGTGCTATCTAGCCCCAAACGAAATAAAGTTTGTACTATAATAATAATAAAAAATATTTTTATTGACTCAAAAGCACTTTGTAGCAGACGTCCTAAGAACTCTCTGACATCTGAGCTAGGTACAAACACCTGTGTTACAGAAGTTAGAAATAATGGGATCTAAATAACTGATACAGAACTTGTATACTTTTGTTTTAATACATACTATATAGAAACAACCAGACCCATGAATTACAAAGGCGTCACTAAATCGTATCATCATGCCAAGTTTTAGCCTTACAGCATTCTTCTACAAATAAAATAGCTATATCTGATTGGACAGACAGACAGACTTGCATGATGAAACTATTAGGGTTTCTACTCGTGGTTTGGTCACGGAACCCTAAAAAGATAACGTTTTTCCGCCCGTAAACATCACCCGATCTCAATAAGCTAATGATAGTAAATAGATGTAATTATATTGAATCCCTTAATTCATTTTAAAAACAAATTGAACGAAATTTGAATCTTATTTTTACCTGTAAATACTTAAATAATCACCGTAAAATTATACTTGAAATCATCTACAATACATGGTATTACCCCTTTTAGTGCTCCGTACCCAAAGGGTAAAATGGCACCCTATTACTGAGGCTCCGCTGTCTGTCTGTCCACCTGTAACCAGGCTGTATCTCATGAACCGTGATAGTTAGAAAGTTGAAATTTTCACAGATGATGTATTTCTGTTGCCGTTATAACAACAAATACTAAAAACAGAATGAAATAAATATTTAAGGAGGGCTCCCATACAACTTTTTTTTTGCCGTTTTTATAGATAATGGTACAGAACACTTCGTGCGAGAGTCCGACTAGCATTTGGCCGGTTTTATTTCCAACATTGTAGGTACCTACAAAAAAGGGTCATACAATTTTTTGTCCTATTTTGTATGACAAGCCATACAAATTGTTTTTTAATATCGGAATAAAGTGTTAATAAGACAACATAAGCAAGTCGCTATTATCTTCCATAAGGATATCGCTTCCAGCAATCTTATTATTCAGAAAATTCATCATCCAAGTAATGAAGGAATAAAAAATCGCCATAATATAATAATTTCACGCAAGCCATTGGGCACAGGATTCTGCGCACGTATTTTTAGACAATGGAGATTTTTTTCCCGGGCACAATGGAAAATTGGGCCGGACGTCACCTTTATAGCCCGAGAGCAGAGTTGCAATTCCTACTTTATTGAGTACAGATAGTGACAATTATAACATAATATCTTCCATCTGTCAAAACCCAGCACAGTCGTACATAATTAAGATGAATATAATAGAGAATAATTAATATAGATGATAATAAAGAACACAATTTAGTAATAGGTTGGGGAAAAAGTCTTTTCGCATTATAGTATGTATGAACTTGTAATAAAATCTCTTTGGCTATACTATTTGTATCTGGCTGGTTTTGGTATCATTCAAAGTTTACATTTTAATGAAAATAATTCCAAATTCAAATTAGGAAAATGTGTGATTTTTATTTGTTTTTCATACTTTATAGATGAGTGAATCTAATGAAGAAATTCGATACATTTTAAAATTTTACTACAAAAAAGGCAAAATTAGACACTGCACTAGGTCCATAAACATCGCAATTTTTTTTCGCGGCTTGCGTTGCAATTTTGCCTTTTTTGTAGTAAAATTTTAAAATGTATCGAATTTCTTCATTAGATTCACTCATCTATAAAGTATGAAAAACAAATAAAAATCACACATTTTCCTAATTTGAATTTGGAATTATTTTCATTAAAATGTAAACTTTGAATGATACCAAAACCAGCCAGATATAAGGTTCGTAACCTGGTGTGGAATGAGAAGACTGCACTGAAAAACTCAGGTATAACTGTCTCCGAGTTCCTCACTAAGACCAGACATGAGGTCTTCTTTACGGCGCGTAAGCACTTTGGTCTACGGCGATGCTGGACTTCGGAGGGTAAAATAGTCATTCTGCTGCCAAACAACGTGCGCAGAAGGATCGAAACCATGTCGGAGTTAAAGCCGCTTCTGTCGGAACATCCAGCGGTTCAGACTGGTTTGGAGACCAAGGCTCCCGCCAGTGCGCCTCAGGATAAGGGAAAGTCTCTCACAGTTTCCGCTGCGAAGACCGGAAAGGCTGAGCCCAGGGCCAGACGCGTAGCGAAGTAGTCGGGCACCTCCGGTTGTGTTTAGAGCTACCATACCATTGTAAAGTTTGTTTACTTTTGCGTGTGCGCTTCTATCCTCATTTCAATTTAGTAGGACTCTAAGAGTGCGTAGCCTTGGATTTGGATAGCTTTTTTATTACAATTTGTGAAACAGGGAGGTACATATGCTACCTATACTTGTTTCATTGTTTGTGACTCAAAATATTTTAATAATAATGTCAAAATCGATAAAACTGTCAAAATTGTTTCGTCCAAAAATTGTTTTCTATAATTGGCAATGATCATATAGCCCATTCTACTTTAGCGTGCGTGATTAATGTACTTACCTACTAATAATATTGTTAGTTATTGTTACTAATAATATTATAATATTACTATTTATAATGTAGGTATGAAGTATGTTTTACAAGTTAGAATATTTTTCCTTTTTTTTTTGCAATGGTACCAATAGCTATTTTTTCTTGTGTTTGTAAGTTGTTTTACCAGTTAGATAAGTACAGTTAGATACTTTTGTGTTTATGTAGATTTTTACGTAACTCTCTGTATGTTGTGGTTTTCTTTTAGCAATCTGGTGAAGGGTGAGGTCGCTCGGTTCGAAAACACCTAAGCCTGATTAGACTTTTAATTTAAATTGGTATATTTTTATTTATTTTATACTATTTTATTTGGTATTTATTTATTTGATTATTTTAATGGATAATATTGTATTTGATGACAGTTTCTTTTCTTGCTCTTCTTCATGTTCTTCTGACAACGACTATGCTAGTGCTTTTAGTGATGACTCAATCCACCTGCTTGACCAGCTGGAAGTTAAATTCCGTGAGTTTCCAAAAAACTTTAATATAGTACACATTAACGCCCAAAGTATCCCAGCCCACTTCGAAGATATGCTTTCCTCCTTCGACAGCAAGTTAATTGATGCTGTTCTTGTATCCGAATCTTTTCTGAAGCCCGCTGTGCCCTCTACTCAATACCCCCTACCTGGTTTCCAACTTATAAGAAATGATAGAGTGGGCAAGGGTTGTGGTGGCGTAGCGATTTATCTACGCGCAGACATCCCTTCGAAAATTATTGATCTCTCGCCTAGTCTGTACTGTAATTTTGCTGAACATCTTTTTGTTGAAGTAACTGTTAACCATTCCAAAATACTGCTTGGCGTGTACTACCCTCCCTCCAGTAAAATTGATTACTTCTCCTCTCTGGAATCAAAACTTGAATCTTATTCCACTCTATACGATCACACTCTTCTTCTCGGGGATTTTAATACATGCCTGCTAAAGGGTGATGTTCGTGCGAATAAACTTCTTTCCTTAGTCTCCTCTGTTAACATGCACGTTCTTCCTCTTTCTGCCACTCACCACGCTCCCCACTGTGCTCCTTCACTTCTAGATTTAATTATAGTCTCGGACATTGACCGTGTAGCAACATACGGACAGTTGTCAGCCTCTTTCTCCTACCACGATCTTTTGTTCGTATCTTATAAAATTCGCTGTCCCAGGCGTAAGCCCAAAAATCTTCTCCTTCGTAGTTTTAAGGATATTAACATGGAGCGTTTAAAGGTGGATGCCAATAACATCGATTGGTCTCCAGTAGTCAATGCGGCAAGTGTGGATGATAAAGTATCTGTCTTAAACTCAATTGTCACTAAACTCTATGATGCTCACGCTCCGTTGAAACGCGTCAAAGTGAAACATCCTCCAGCGCCTTGGCTGACAAAACCTATTAAAAGGATGATGTCTAAGCGAGATAAGGCAAAGAGGATCTACAAGAAGATACCTTCCGAAGAGAACTTGGCAGTCTACAAAAAGCTTCGGAATCGGTGCAGCAAGATGTGTAGAAATGCAAAGAGACACCACATACATAGCTCCATCCAAAATTGTACCACCGCTAAAATGTGGAAATTTTTAAATTCACTTGGAATTGGTAAAGGATCAAATGATTCATCTATCTCTTTTGACCTTAACACTATTAATACTCATTTTTCTAAATCGCCTCTCTGCGTGGACGATGTCATAAAACGTTCCACTCTTGATCATTTATCTAACCTTACTAGACCTCAGTGTTCTCCTTTTATCTTTGTGGATGTTACTGAGACTGAAGTTTTGAAGTTCCTTCGTTCCATTTCCACTAAGGCCGTCGGTACAGATGGCATTCACATCCTTATGATTCAACTCCTTTCCTCTGAGCTTGTTCCTATAATCACTCACATTATTAATTATTCTCTCGAAACGAGCTCATATCCTGCGGTCTGGAAAAAGGCTTTTGTTATCCCTCTACCAAAGACATCTAATCCCACCCTGGTATCTCAGTTTAGACCCATCTCCATTTTACCAATTCTATCTAAAATTTTAGAACACGTTGTGCATAAGCAACTTTCCCACTTCCTTGCCCTTAATTGCCTGTTGAGTCCTTACCAATCCGGGTTCCGTCCAGGTCACAGCACGGTTAGTGCTCTAACTAAAGTGTCCGATGACATTCGCTGGGGCATGGATAACCAATACCTTACAGTCCTCGTATTGTTAGACTTTAGCAGTGCTTTTAATTCGGTTGATCACGACATTCTCCTATCCATCCTCTCCTCCTTCAATATTTCTCTCTCAGTAACTTCTTGGTTTGCCTCCTATCTTTCGGGTCGCACGCAGTGTGTACGTTCGGACGAGTCTTGTTCTGACTGGTGTGACATCACCGCTGGCGTACCTCAAGGTGGTGTTCTGTCTCCTCTCCTTTTTTCGGTGTTTATTAACGCCATAACCCACGTTCTTACTTCGCACTACCATCTTTATGCTGACGACCTACAAATATATCACCAGTTCAAATTGGACGAGGTTTCAATGGGGTATTGACCAAATCAACTCTGATCTCAACCATATCTACTCGTGGGCAAAGGCTTTTGGTCTCCTGGTCAACCCATCGAAGGTTGTACTTTTTAGGAGCCCTTATATGTTAAATCTTGTCGGTAAGTGTAATCCTCCTCCAGTTTTATACGCTGGAGCACCGATTAGCTACTCGGCCAATGCCAAGAACCTTGGCGTCTATTTTGACAATCATCTGTCTTGGGTGCGGCATGTTAATGAGATTAGTAAAAGGGTTAACTACTCTTTTCAATCTCTTAGGCGTCTCCAAAAGTTTTTACCCATTGAAACTAAAATTACTCTTGCTCAAACACTCATGTTACCCCTTTTAGACTATGCCGATGTCTGTTTTCTTGACGCCACCGAGGAACTTCTAAATAAACTGGAACGTCTTCAGAATTTGTGTATCCGATTCATATTCGGGTTGCGCAAGTTTGATCACGTCTCCATGTTTAGATCCCAGCTAAAATGGCTTCCCATTCGTCGTCGACGTGATCTTCATGTTGTAACTTTTCTCTTCAACACTCTTTTCAATCCTTTAGCTCCTTCTTACCTCCGTGAGCGCTTCGATTTTCTTGTCCTACCGGAGATGACTTGTAGGTCATCTAAGTCCCTCCTTCTCAAAACCCCTCCTCATTCCTCCAGTCGCTATGGCGGTTCCTTCACTGTCCATGGAGTCAACCTGTGGAATTCTCTACCACACTCTATCCGCGCAAGTCCATCACTAAGCACTTTTAAGCTTAGAGTCAAAGAGCATTACCTGTCCTTGTAAGCTTTTAGGTTATTTATTATGTATAAGTAGGTATATTATTTATATTTTGTATAATATATTATGTTTATCTCTAATGTAGGTATAGTATATAGGTATTATTATTATTTTTTAATATGGTTAAGTGTTGTATTTATTATAGTATATGCTATATATTAGTATTCTACTCCAATGTCATTCTCTGTGCACGTACCCACCACTATAATCAAATATCTCTATCTTCAAAGGTTTGCTGGAAGAAAACTCTTATTAGGGTTAAGCTCGCCTTTGTACATGTCCATTTTGTAAGCTATTTTTATCTGTAAATCTATTTGTGTACAATAAAGAATAATTGAATAATTGAATGGGATCATGTCCCTACCTACAAGATGGCAAAAAGTTGTCGAACAAAATGGTATCTACATAATTTTGTTAAATTTAATTAAACTATTTAAAAAAAAATTTGAATTTTCTTAAAAAAATGCAAAGAAACTTTTTCCCCCAACCTAATAGTTAGAACATAATTGACACGTACATATATAACTAAGACCTTTATTGTTAGCTGGCGTTAAACCTTAATAAATCTGTTAAAGCAGTTTTATGAATTAATTTTATATATGTTGCTCTTTATAATTTTTATTAAGTTATTATTAATATTAAATAACCAAAGTTTTTTTAGAGAACTCGATTCTTAAATAACATAACTATTATATTAATGTTCACAGTGTTATAATGGATACATAAATTGTAAGATTTTAAAACTAAATATTCCCAAAATAGCGTCATTTCACTGCGTCTACTTGTACAAAATTTGGTTCCATCTTATAACTCATTCTCATTTCATCATCATATCAGCCATAGGATGTCTACTGCTAAAAATAGGCCTCTTGTGCGACCTGCCACCAATGAATACAGAACAGAGGCGGAAGTTTTAAAAATTATAGCGATGACATACTCGCATACTTACCGCATATATTTTTGAATATCACTTTTTTATAATTTAAATTTTGTTATGTCACACTTGTACTAACAATTTGATATGTTTAATTAAGTTTTAATAATAAATATGGATCTTTTACATCTGAAAATAAATAGTAAAGTAAAGTAAATCTTTATTACAAACAATAAACATAAGATTAATTACAAAAATAGAACGATGTTACCTGCATAAGTAATAATTCTGTGTCGCAGATAACAACGCCCGCCTTCACAACAAATAAATTATATCATCATCATCATCATCGTCAGCCGGAAGACGTCCACTGCTGAACATAGGCCTCCCCCTTAGATCGCCACAACGAGCGGTTGGTAGCCGTTTGCGCCCAACGGCTCCCCGCGATTCTTACTAAATCGTCGGTCCACCTTGTGGGGGGCCGGCCTACGCTGCGTCTTCCAGTCCGTGGTCTCCACTCGAGAACCTTTCTTCCCCAACGGTTATCGGTTCTACAAGCGATGTGGCCTGCCCATTGCCACTTCAACTTGCTAATTTTGAGAGCTATGTCGGCAACTTTAGTTCTTCTGCGGATTTCCTCATTGCGGATTTTGTCACGCAAAGAAAAAAAATAATAGAGAAATTATATGATAAAATATAATCCTATTTCGAGCGCAAGTTCTATCGATGTGACTGTATTGATCCACGGTAGTATTTGCATTTCTGTATACCTAAAGCTATCCATTTTCGGAGTCAGTTTGACGAATTTTATCGCAATCTTCGTTTATATCGCATGTCGATTCCGGCTTTGGTATGTGATAAAGTAGAATTTACTCAATTAACCTCCCAGTCTATTAGCGTTCCTTCACATTTCTTCGATTGAAGTGTTCAAAGTTCTCGGAATACTTTTCTTTGTTGCTTTGCGGAGTCCTAAATTGTACTTACCTTACAGTTCCAAGTTTATTACGAGTTTTTATATAACTTGTATATTTTTGATTGGGTTGTTCGGAACTTGCAAGCGATTTTGACCTAGTTTACAGTGTCTGTAAAGTTGAAGTTTGCAAATCGGTGTACTGTTAATACTTTTCTGAACTGTGCTAATTACAAACGTACTAATTTACCTATAATATCCGTTTAAGTAGCCTAGTTACTATGTGTTGTTACGGTTAATTTACCGTTAAGAACGAGTTAAAGACAGTTACAGTTAAAGAGTTACAGCTTTGCTCATTACTTTCACTTCAAAAGCTAACTGAATGAGATCGATTTCAGCATTAAGTCTCGTTCAAAATACCTCAGTATCCTGAGAGTGACGACTTTCGTGGCGCAGTGGATGAATAGCTGTCTGAGACGCAGGAGATTGCGGCTTCGACTCCCACCGCGGAATAACTGTTTGCACGATCTACAGATATTTATTCCGGGACTGGTTGTAACTCTATCTATATTAATATTTATAAAAAGAAAATATTTGTATTTTTGTAACAAAAACACTTAAACACTACTGGACCGATTTGAAAAATTTTTTCACTACTAGAATGTTACATTATCCCTGAGTAACATAGGCTACTTTTTACCCGAAAGGGGTAAAAAGTAGGGTAATGTTTTTATTGGCAAACCATGCGTGCGAAGCCGCAGGCAGGTCAGCTTGAATAATATTATAAGTTATATACTTACAATATTTAAAAAAAATATATATAAGTATTGTATCAGTTATCTATTTTCCATAGTACAAGCATTATTTATTATTCTGAAGACCTAAGTTTTTGATCCTTTCACTATATGCCTCTTATGAAGGCTCAAGGTCGCTCAGCATACCATGAGGTTGGACCATGGTCTTCACGTCAGACCGAGATCTAATTAATTTTTTTTTTGTTGAAAAATTTCATTTTTAAAACAAGCTTTTATAAAATTCATAATCGGAACTGCAAGCAGATGCAAATAAAAACAAAGTATATAGGCGTTTTGGCCGCTTACATATTGGGCTTTATAGCAATGTCCTCCTCCTAGATAGATTGCAAACCAATGCTGTTGACGCCTATCTCGCCAACTTACACAAGTCAAAGTATGAAGTCTACTAAGGCATAAGTACTTTTGTTAAAATTGATTTCAGAAAACCAGAAAACATCCTCCGCCATCTTGGAGGTCCCGCCATATTGGATTCTTATTATACCTACATCTTGTATGGTGTACCCGAAATCTAATACAACGTCATATTAAATGCAAAATATGGGGCATATTTTGGATTTAATATGACGATGTATTAGTTTACGTGTTCTCCTAAGCAAGCCCTTTCATTTGATACCCATACTATGGTAGTACACTAAAAATAACTAGTCCACCATCTTGGATGATCTGCCGTATTAAAATTAGAATGACGTCACATAGCTAAGCATACATTGTCATCCAAAATAAGCGTGTATACCAAGTTTCAGCTCAATCGGTTAACGATAACTGATTTAAAATTCAGTTGCAAGATTCCACCCGAACAAACATACATACATAAATGAGGAGATTCGTAGACGAACAAAAGTCACTGACATAGCACAGAGGATTAGCAAGCTAGAGTGGCAGTGGGCAAGGCACGTAACTTTTATACCTGCACGTATACAATACAACATACCCTACACCTTATATTACCCGTGCGCGATAAGTTGGGACCTGAGCGCGGTGCCGTTATATTGGCGTATTTGTACCGCCCGCAAAATAGCGAACATAACAAGCCCGCGGCTTCGTCTTTGTTTTTTTTAACCTAATTTATTATGTTACTCAGGGAGGACGCTGCTTTTTATCTAATCTTTTTTACACTATTTGAATAAAATAAAAATACAATGTTTAAGTTTATACATTTATTTTATTTATTATTTACATTATCTCATCTTCGTTACTACTTAGTGGATTTATGCCTTCTAGAGGTTGTTCTTCGTCCTCAGTCTCACTATAATCACTTGACGAAGAGGTATCCGATAAATTTACAACATTTACTATAACAACAAAACAATGACACAAACTATAACAACAAAAAATACAACAACAAAACAATAACACAAACGAAAACTAAAAGAATTCCAGAGCGCGTCGTTACGTGACGTAGGCCAGTACGAGACAAAAAACCCTAGTAAAAAATATAGATGCGAACGGTACAATACGGGCGCCATCGGGGAAGTGCAGGGGAAGCGGTTGGGGAGTCGCATTCCTAGCAGGTCCCAAGTTATCGCGCACGAGTAATACCTACAACAATACTTATATACTCCTTTACTGTACAAGCTATATGTTTATGGAACTCTCTTCCTTCTTTTATTAGATCTGCCAAATCCCTTCCTATCTTTAAAACGCTATTGTTTAAGCACTATTTGTCTGCATCAGAGAGCTGAGTAATTTTATTTTGTTGTCATATATGTCGTTGTTACTGTTTGTATTACAGCTGTTTTATATTTTATTTATTGCTAGTATATTTAATATCATAGAATGTTTATGTATAATATTTATGCTAATATTACCTACCCTGGTATCTATTTCTTCTGTTTTGCTTATGTAAGTATACCTACAATTAAATAAAAAGCTTATGTTATAAAGCTACCGTCCTTTAACGTTCTCGTAAAATCCAGTCCATCCAAAGGTTGTCTGGAAGAGATCGCTTTTAGCGATAAGACCGCCAATTGTACTATCGCGTGTCTAGTTTTAAGTGTTTTAATTATGATTTGTTAATTTAAGTGTGGTATATAATAAAGCGTTTTCTATCTATCTATCTATATATACAATATCGATATATACATGTTTAATTCTATTAAGAAGATTACCTACTTATGTAAGATGCCACTTACGTATCCTGAATTGGCTATTTAAGTTTCTTATTGGAGGCACTTACATTTGAAACTATCATGGTTATGAACACTATTTGTCTCTACTTAAACGGGTAGTAATAGTTTTACTGAGTTCATTCCTAGCAAGATACTGAGAAAGAGGGTAGACCGATACATCTGCCAATAACCACCAACTCGCAAACACTTCAGTTTACATCATGGCGCGTGCAACTGTGTCGAAATATCGGGACACTCAAACACTCCCAAATCGTGGTAAACATCCCGTTTTTAGTACACATACTAACATTATTGTTTGCCTAAAATGGAGAGACTAAATTCCCCAATAAATGTTGTTCTAGTGTAGAGTTTAGGCAACCATTCTACTATCTAGCATCATCTTGGTATGTAGCACGAATATGCGTGACGGCAAAGTTGACAAAATGGTTGACACACTATTATTTTTATGACATTGATGAATATTTAACCCATTCCAATGACTTTTAATTGACATATTCAGGTGCAGGTTTCTATATCCGTCAGTAACCAGCTACGACTCGTTTCTCCTTGAAAACCTGTCAAAAGTTTGACATTAGTTTGACACTTTTTCAAAGAGATACGAGGCGTAGTCGGTTACCGACGGATATAGGAACCCGGCATTAGTAGGTACTATGACATTTGTTATTATTTTGTATTATATTGACATTTCTAATTTTCTTTGACATTTACTTAGTTTAAATTTGATTTATATTTTCACACCATCTGTATAGTAGAATATAGTATAAGGATCAACAAAGTGTAACATCGAAACTTATGTACATATGTACCGAAACATATTTTCGGGCAAATAAACGTTCTGCTTCTGATTCTGAACATGTCGGATGGTTCATGTTCGTAGTCCTGAACCCACGACATAGGATTCCCTATGTCGTGGGTTCAGGACTATGTAGCTACCAAAAAAAACGAGTGTGCTTTAGACCACACAACTGAAGTAAAACTTATTGAGCTCCATCTATATGTATCTATATATATATATATATATATATATATATATATATGTATATATATATGAAATATTGTTTTAAGGAAATGTCAACCTTATTTCCAGGCGCATACAGTTAGTACATAAGTTATTTTCTGCTGCTGCTGCCTACCATCTGTTGTGGAATAGCTGAACTTTTTCATAAATCGCAGCTAGTAAATTAAAAATACGAAACGTTGTAAATACATTTTTTTATCTATAGCAAAATGAACTCTGTTATACAGCATGAAGGAGTGTTTTGTTTTTGCAGTTTGTATAATTTAGGCTAATTTGGGATAGGAGATATGCGACAAATCAACTGCCTATGAGAGAAAGAGAGAAAGAAAATGTGTACATACACCTTTTGCCCCTACAGTAATATACGAAACGTAACTCTTTCTCTTTATATCTTCACTAACTTATATCTCCCTCTCAACTTCCGTTCGCCCTTTTCGTAACGCATTCACCAGCTAACTCCCCAAGTCAAGCGTGCGTAAAGAAGTTTTACTTCAAAAGTCTGACAACCGTTAAGGCAGAAAAGTTCTCGAGTTGATACCACTGGAAAATGCAATGTAGGCCCCTGACTAGATAGCAAGTCGATCTGATAAAGATTGCTGGGGGCCGTTGGGTGCAGGCCGCACAAGACCGGTCACTCTGGAAATCTATAGGTAGACCTATGTTCAGTAGTAACCGTCTGGCTGATATGAAAATGTAGTACTTATGCGGCAAATAAAATATTTTTCATTGCATCTGGATTAAAAATTCTAACCCCGCATTTTCCATCGGGTTATTAAATAAAGTGCATATAAACAAGAGAATATTATATTATTTACCGATCTGCCATATTTCAAAAACGTGTCGCATAAAACTGAATATTGAAATCAGTGGTAAAATGATAATGAATTGGCGCAATCAATTATGTTTCTGTTGAATATTAATTATGCTCGTTATGCATGTAATGCAGAGCTCTTAACTCGTGTAGCTCTTTAAGCTCATTTGAATGCGCTGCTATTGAATAAAAAGTAATAGTTATCAGAAAGCCAATTTACGTATTAAAACAAAAAAATTAAAAAAAAAGGCAAATTTATAAAATTTTTAGGGTTCCGTACCTCAAAAGGTAAAAAAAGGAACCCTTATAAGATCAGTCTCTTGTCCGTCTGTCCGTTTTCTCAAGAACGGATGGATTTAGCATGTTAAAATTTATACCAGATACTGAGGTCTGTAGTCTCTATTAGGTGTATAATATTAAGGTCCTGAGTCAACACGATAAAAAGATATGGGCAAATTTAGATTTTCGCGAAAACTTGTGAGTACCAAAATGTACCTTAATTTTCTACTTTATTTATTTTTCTGATGTTTCTCTTTACTTGTGCTGTAAGACCTTGCTTTTAACCAAAATTTACAGTTCTAGGTCAACCAGAAGTACCCTATATTCGACCATATCGGTTTCGAAAACCTATATTGTAGTTCCCGTTGACCTAGAATCACGAAATTGAGCATAAAGAAAAAACGTTAAAAATTAAATGGTGTCCCCATACATACATAGTTGACACTAATTAGGATAGTCCTCTGAGTTCTATGGATGCTCATACAATTTAAAGCCAACCTTAAATAAGGTAAATAAATAAAATTGTGCTATTGAATAAAATAAATATTTAAGTGTGGAATCCATACATAATTTTTTGGCTTTTTTATAGATAATGGTACGGAACCCTTCATGCGCGAACCCGACTCGCGCTTTGCCGGTTTTTAGTTATGGTTCTGATGAGATAGCCGTATTTTCGCCAGTCATCATTATCAGCAGTAATAGGACGTCCACTGCTTAAATTAGGCCTCCCCCATAGACTTCCAGAACGGCTGATCTTATGCGGCCTGCACCCAACGGCTCCCAGCAACCTTTATCAGGCCGTCTTTCCATGTAGTAGGAGGCAATCCTAGGCTGCGCGTTCTTGCACGTAGCTTCCACTCGAGGTTTCTGCCGTAATGGTTGTCAGTGCTTCTAGTTATGTGCCCTGGCCACTGCCACTTGCTACTCCTCTGGGCTATTGTTGTGTTTTTTTATTGATGATACTCAAGCGCTTGACCATTATCTCACCTGATGGTAAGTGATGGTGTGATCGAAGATAGATCACACTTGCTTAAAAAGACCCTATTCACTCTGGACTTTAAGACTCCGAGATTAAACTGGTTCGGAAAAACATACGCTGGAAGTGAGTTCCACTTACTCGTGCGAACAATAAAAGTCGAAGCAAATCGTTTTGTACGGCTAGGTGGTATGCCGACGAGGTATGGTCTTATCTATGTTTTATCTATAAAAACCCTGTGTACCTTCCTTAATTAATTTTCTTTCTTTCCTACATCACTCAAAACCAGAAAACATATTTGTTTATTATCCAAGAGTACTTACTTAATTACACAGTGATGATTACGCATACTAGCTATGATTCTACTAGTTTTCATTTATCCTTATTTTGGTGCGTTAGGATAAACAGATAGAGTGTATTTTCAGCATGTTATATGGAAGTATGTATAGTTAAGAAGTTAGTTGTTCCGGTCTGAAGTGGTGCGCAAAGAATCGCACTACTTGATGCAAATAGCATACTAATATTTAATAATGCCAAAGAATTTTGAATATAATTACATTAATAGATTATATATTCGTAAGTAACATCATTAACCCTTCATCTATTTCTAGAAGTTGATAAATGGCGAAGTACTGACAAAATAATTGAGCAAATAATGTCCAGAACTCATTTCACATCATAACTTAAGTGGGATCTTAGGGCTCACTTGCACCAAAACTCTTAACGGATTCGAATGTCAAACGTATTCTAGCAACCTTCAGGTCGGTTCCATGTAGTGGAAGGCCATCCTACGCTGAACTTTCCAGTGCGTGGTCTCTATGCGATAACCTTTCAGTCCCAACGGCCGTCAGTTCTTCGAGCTATGTAACGTATCGCTGATCTGATGCGAACGACAAAACTACCTTCATTACGAGCGCTTCTTTGGAGATGGTGCAAGTGAGGCTAAATTGTCGCCAAATGTTAATCCTCCGTTTGCTGATTTTACGACACGCATAAATATAAAGATTTAATTGAGTTATGATTGTGGCGGTTATAATCTCCGCATTAATGTCTGTATGTCATTTTGGAGGTATAGGGTTGGGATAGAGTGTAAAAGTTATCGATATAATTTTATATAAAAAACTATTTGTAGAGTAATAATAATACATTTAGGATTCAGAAGTGAAAGTCATAAAAATAACAAGAACTTTATTACTACCAAAATAAATAGTCGGGAAAACAAATCTAACTATATTTGCATGTGCTTCTTGTTCAAATATTAACAAAGAAATCACCAATTTACACAAACAAGTCGAAACTACTTACTCAGCTATATTTTATCACTGAAATACACTTTTTACCACGACAACAAGTCATAAATAACGCCAAATACGACCACACCGCACGAAAGACGACAAGCAAGTGGCCGCTTTTTTTTCGAATGGACTAATCTCGTTGTTGACCTCTGAGGCCGTTGCAGCTTAACCAAGCTTTTGGCGAGCGCAGAAGGCACTCAGCCCTGTAAGTTTTTGATGAGGCAACTAGCGCAAGGGCACCATTTAGGTAGGAACCTCGGCTTGGGCTGTTGCCAGGATGGGGATAGGAAAGAAACGCCCGAGTACGTACTTGTACCTCGTATAGGCGGCGACTGAAGGGACTCGTCGACCTCGCCGGTGAGGTCGGTGTATTTGTGAAGTGTTTGCTCTGTCTAATGTGGATGACTCTTCCGCATTCATCATATATCATCATATCAGCCGTAGGACGTCCACTGCTGGACAAAGGCCTCCCTCATTGATCTCCAGGAACTGCGGTTGGAAGCGGCCTGCATCCAACGCCGACCTGCGGTTCTTACCAAGTCGTCTGCCTATCTTGTGGGTGGACGTCCTACGCTGCGCTTGCCGGTCCGTGGCCTCCACTCGAGAACCTTTCGGCCCCATCGGTCATCTGTTCTGCGCGCCATATGGCCTGCCCATTGCCACTTCAACGTGCTAATCCGTCGGGCTATGTCGGTGACTTGAGTTCTACGTATTTCCTCATTTCTGATTCGATCCCGTAGAGAAACCCCGAGCATAGCCCTCTCCATAGCTCGTTGAGCGACTCTGAGCTTATTCATAAGGCTAATAGTGAAGGACCACGTCTCGGTTCCATATGTCATCACTGGTAACACACACTATTTGAAGACTTCCGCATTAGCGGAAGTGATTTCGTCATCCGGGTCTCCGAGAACGTGTCACGGACGACGGAGGGTTTTGTTGTATTCGGACGGTGCTATCGAATAGTCCGGAATGGTATGTACCAAAGGATTCGGATGATGAGTGGCAAGTTCATAATGTCGCTTGGAAGCGAGCTTGATGAACTTGGCTATTGACTCTATTTTCAATTCACGATGTAGATTGCTATTGCGAAAATACCAAGGCGAGCCTGTGGCTTTTCGCAAGAAACGATTTTGAAGTGGCCGCTTTGCGATCGAGCGCCGCTTTATATAGCAACAGTGGGTAGGCGAAAGCAAGTTTCTTAACTATACATATAATACAGTACATTTAACTAAGCGCCATCAAGCCCCAAACTAAGTAAAGTTATAGGAACCAGATAACTGATATATTTTTTTGTAAATACCTATAATATTAGAGAAACAATCAGAACCGAAACAAATATCTGTAGATCATACAAACATTTGTTCCGCGGTAAGAATCGAACCCGCAGCCCTCCTGCGTCTGAGACAGCTATTCGCCCACTGTACCACGGAGGTCATCAAATTTGTAAACAATCGACAAAGTTTGATAACGGCGGTGCCCGTAATTCCGATATTTAAGTTGAAAATCCAGCTGTTGCCTGACGCTATAACTCAACAATTCTATGGACCATCTTATATTTTTAACAAAAGTGAATTCTTCTAGCATTTACTTTATCGATATCCTTATTTTGTCAAGACACACAGAATTGATTCCGAATTCCGTTTGTCGATATAGGCATCCCTATTCCAAAGTATTTTCGTCAACAGCGCAGCTGCCATGGTTTGTCGCTGACAACCGCCGATTGGAACAAACATCGCGCACCACGTCTTGTTAACAACATTGTTTTGACAACGAACACAGAGTACGGACGCGTAAAAAAATATGTATATTTCGTGTTTTTGATAACAAACTTGCAAACTGCAACAAAAACCTTTTCAAAATTGTGAAGCAAGGTTATTTTTTTAGTCGAGAAAGAACAGAAAATTTTGTAATTTTAATCTCGCAGTTTATTTGATTCTTGTGGCACAAAATAACAATACACTCACAAAACCCTGATCCACAAACAATAGAGATTTATGATTTAAAAGTTAGTGATCAGATTCTTGCAATGTTTCGTTACCAAGAGTTTACTAAAGAGTAAAAACAGAAACACACATATACAATTATTAATTTTAAACATGAGTTAAGTAGGTATGTTGTGTAGTATAGCAGCAATAGGCTCAGCAATATGTCAACTAGGTTAGCAGTTGCTGTTGTTACCGATTTATACTTAATAATTATTAAAATAAATCACGATTTTCTAAGTAAAAATTTGTTTGTAGCCGGTTCAACTTAATTCTTTGGTCTAAGGACCCAAGAATGAAGTTTAGATAAATAAATAAATATTTCTGGACATTTCACACAGCGCTATCTAGCCTCAAACTAAGCAGAGCTTGTATTATGGGAACCAGATAACTGATAGAATACTTATATACTTTTTTTGTATATACATACATACTTATAATATATTATAGAGAAACAACCAGACCCGGAACAAATATCTGTAGATCATGCAAACATTTGTTCCGCAGCGGGAATCGAACCCGCTACCTCCTGCGTCTCAGCCGGCTATTCGCCCACTGCACCACGGAGGTCGTCAAAATGACGTAACGTAACAACGCGTTGAGATATCTCATATTCATATTCATTTATTTAAAACCATGGGTACATATTAGGACACTTACGTCACTTCACTAGTAGGTACACACTACTACACATCAAGCTATAAGTTTCCAGTATAAGCTGACCTCTCATTCTACGTAAAACCTACACAATGCGAGGTCAGCTTATACTGGACTTGTATAGCTTGATGTGTGTACATATCCATAAAATAAATTAATGGTCATTATGTATGTAAAGGTACAATATTATTTAGATTGCAGCTCTGGGCTTTGTCAGATACAAAATAAAATAATTATGAGTACAGACTAATTGAAGCGGCTGTAAAGAGGCTTTTTTTTCGAATGGACTTATCTCGCTGTTGGCCTCTGAGGCCGTTGCAGCTTAACCGAGCTTTTGGCGAGCGCAGAAGGCGCTGGGCCCTATAATTTTATTTTTTTGATGAGGCAACTAGCGCAAGGGCACCACTTAGGTACGAACCTCGGCTTGGACTGTTGCCGGGACGGGGATAGGAGAGAAACGCCCGGGTACGTGCTTGTACCTCGTGTAGGCGGCGACTAATGGGACTCGTCGACCTCGCCGGCGAGGTCGGTGTATTTGTGGAGTGTTTGCTCTGTCTAATGTGGATGACTCACCCGCATTAGCGGAAGTGATTTCGTCATCCGGGTCTCCGAGAACGTGTCTCGGACGACGGAGGGTTTTTCTGTGTTCGGACGGGCTGTAAAGAGGCCTTAACAATTTTAAACTTAAATACTATTAGGTACATGTCAAGTGGCTGCAGCTGTACAGGGGCTTTGTTATTAATGGATGTCACAAATGTATGCGTCTCAGTATATTCTAATTAATAATATCAGTACATATATACCATATTAATTGTTATTAAATAAATTTTGTTTCAAATAATTAACATGTCATTATAATTTAATTTCAAAAATTTTTTGCTTAACGCGCCGGCGAACACTGAGCGCAACTTCAATTCGGCCACGTCAAAAACTTCGGCCTGAATATCGCTATCCCTGATTAGTGACGAAGTTTAGCCACGCAGAGCGACAGTGATAGCAATAAAACGATTCTAAATTTGATTAGATTTTGACCGTGTTCCGTAATACCAAAAATGATGACTGAAAACTTGTTGTATTTTTCTCATTGTGTTGTTATTCTGTAACTAGACGATATAATCTATGTTCCCATGACTAGGATACGTAAGATGTTGTTATTTTTAATACGAAACAATTAGGTTAAAAGCAGGTCTTTTATGACGTATAAATATGGAGAATGCGATACGCTTCTATTTCATTTTAGGCAAGTATTTTGATCTAATATATGGTTGGGAACCTAGATAAATACTATTCAAATTAAAATAATACGTTATTAAGGTAGAAATATGCTCCAATTAGAAATGATCTTGGTAGTACGTGTTGTATGGGCGATTGTCCCTCCTGTGCCCCCTTAACGGTATTCATAATGTTTCTAAGTCAATATATTTCCATTCCATTTTATTTTACTTATTTTTTTTACTCATACTTGTTAATATTTTTCACTGATTTTTCACCAGTTCCAGAATACAATTAGGTAACATGTTATAAAAACTAATACAGTTTACTACAAATGATTTACTGGTCTTTGCTAGTCGGCATATTGGTAAAACATAATTCTCCCGGTATCGTGTTATGTACATATGTATGTGTTTCGCAATTCTTTTTATAATTTGCCGCCCTTTTTCGCGCGTACAATAAGTTAGCGAGAATATACTGACATGGCATCGTTATATCTCTAATCTCAATAATATGAACCATAGAAAAATATAAGCAGGAACATGACAGTCGACACCCTCTATATAGCCATCAAATTCCACAAGGCCGCCTGAAAAGTCGTAAGAGTTTTCAGCGTTTCACGCAGGCCACCAGCGACGACCCATCCGTTGCTAGACGCGCACTGTGGATAGATAGTAACCCCTACCACCAGACTTCATTCCCCCTCAAGAACAGCTTCCACCAGGGCACGACCTGCCGTGGCCAGTGTGGAAGTCCTTAAATAGGCTTCGCACACAGGTTAGTCGCTGCAGAGTCAATATGTGCAAATGGAGGTTCAGGGACCCCAGACAAACGCAATACGACTGTGGTGACCCCACACAGTCGATGAAACACCTGTTAATGTGCCCTCTGTGCCCGAACAGCTGCACAATGGTTGACTTAAAAATGGCTTCTCCTGACGCCATCAATGTAGCCAAGTACCTATCTAACACAATATAAGTAGAACTATTGACACGCTAAGAAGAAGAAGAAGAATAATATGAATAAAGATAATTTATTTCCCAAAAAGAATAAATACAATTTAAGTATGTCAGTTATATACAACGTTATCAATTAACAACCTTTATCAATAATTAATGCTGGTCTCATTTTATTCCGCTATTATCTGTTACTACAGCGGCCTTGCCCGCGTTGTTCTGGGGCGTAAAAATATATTATAGCAACTTTGACATCCCATTTTTATCCCATGGGAACTGATTTATGAGACAAAAAGTAGCCTATAGGGTAATCCAGGTTATAGTCTACGTTCATACCAGATTTCATCAAAATCGGTTCGGTCGTTTTGACATGATTGAGTAACAAACAAACAAAGACACATTCTAACTTTTGCATATACCTATAATATTAGTGTGATACATTTCTGGGTATTTATGTATAATTAAAAAAATATTTACGCTTAAAGATACTCTAGTAATATTATTAGTTGATTCTAATACGGTACAAATTGCATTAACTGGTTGGTTCGTCAGAGATTCTATCGCACTCTGTGAGCATCCAGCAAAGTCTGCCTAAATTTTTACTATTTGCCTCTTATTTTGCAACTGCTTTCATATATACCTATAAATGATGTCATCGTGTTCTAATAAAAAAAAATTAACGCGTAGGTAAATAACTTTTTCATCCCCCCATCTCGGAAAGAGTATTTTTGCTCTTCGATATCTGAGTGCAAAAGCTGTTTTTATCCGCTAGGATACAGTAAATTGAATTTAGAACATCGTGTGCACCAAGTTTGTGAATTCAAAACATCATTAAACCTATTTACTTTTACCTCCATCCTGCCGAATTTATCATAAAACTTTTTTTAATTTGTTAAAAACTCAGACTCGGAACCTTCTTGGTGTATTACTTTTTTTTGCATTTAGTCATTTCCTCGCTGAGGTGGGATGAAAAGTTACGTGTTGCACTCGAGTGCAAAGATTTTTCACCTCGTGCTCTTTTGATTCCCTCGGTAACGCTCAGGACTCGTGCGCTCGTGATTCAATTTTAGAATCCTTCGCTAGCTCGTTCATCAACATTGAGGCGATAGAAATAAGTCGTGTGCCGAAGTTTAACAGGGATAGAGGATGGGTTCTACCGCCAGCCTGAAGGCCATGTCTTCATGATGCAAGTGACAGAAGAGTGAGTGAACCTGGTAGAGACATAGTTAGTGTTGTGTGTTTGCCTGTACCAAGAACTACTGAAGAGAGCAGCAGTGATGATAATGCTGACACAGCTGGTCAACCCACTCGCGCGCAGAGGGCAGCGGCGCGCAGTGCGAGGGCGAGACGTTATTCGGAGCGGATCGCACTCACCCTGATGTAGGTTCACGAATTGAACCGAAACATTGTCGTTCGAAACACCGATAAGACGGTACGTGATAAATCCCGTATTTATAATATTGATCAAAATTGAGCACGTGGTTAAAAAGCAACTTTGCACTCTTGTATAACAAATAACTATTTAATAGGCATCATTTCATTTATTAATTTTAAGCACATAATAACCATTTAAAATAATACAATGGCTTGTAACAACATTTTAATTTCAAACAGGACCTGCACTAAGTCGATTAGACCTGTGCTGTACATCCTGTTTTCCTTTAAGTTGGTTCCAAATAGTAGCCAGAAGTAATAATACTTCATCCTACTTCAATTTTATTAGTTTAGATAACATTTCAAAAGCCCTCCGTGCTTATTTTAAAAGCTGCTTATTATCAATTAACTTCAATCTAAACAACTCAATTCTCAATTTCTCAGTATAAGTCATACCAAACCACTAATTATTGCATTCACATGACAGTTTTTTCCGCCCACTAACTGCCCTAACCAGAATAAGGTGGTGTGAAGTCCGTCTTTTATTAATTTTATGGCTTTTTTGTCGAGTTTTCAAAGTACATTGTTATAACGAAAGTTAAGACGAAAGTCTTCAATCAGTGTGTGTTACCAGTGATGACATATGGAACCGAGACGTGGTCCTTCACTATTGGCCTTATGAATAAGCTCAGAGTCGCTCAACGAGCTATGGAAAGGGCTATGCTCGGGGTTTCTCTACGGGATCGAATCAGAAATGAGGAGATACGTAGGAGAACTCAAGTCACCGACATAGCCCGACGGATTAGCACGTTGAAGTGGCAATGGGCAGGCCATATAGCGCGCAGAACAGATGGCCGATGGGGCCGGAAAGTTATCGAATGGAGGCCACGGACCGGCAAGCGCAGCGTAGGACGTCCACCTACAAGATGGGCAGACGACTTGGTAAGAACCGCAGGTCGGCGTTGGATGCAGGCCGCTTCCAACCGCAGTTCCTGGAGATCAATAAGGGAGGCCTTTGTCCAGCAGTGAATGTCCTACGGCTGATATGATGATGATGATGATTGTTATAACAATGTACTTTCAAAACTCGACAAAAAAGCTATGCCAAAATATATTGCCTTGCCCTTTTAAAAAGGGCGTAAGCGAGCAATTGTATCATAGATATTTTGGTGTACGAGCGAGCAAAAGCGAGCGAGGACGTTAAACGAGGTATTTAGTATCCTGTATAAGAATGGCCATTAGCATTTGCTGATAACATAGAGTTTAATTAAATATAATAAAATTGAATATCGTAAGATATAATCAGAATATATCGTGCAGTCAAAGAAGCCGAATATTAAAAACTAGCTGATCCATCCGCAGTTTCGCACGTGTAGTTTTTAAATAAAAAACATTACCCTCCTTCTGCGCAGTTAGGTAAAAAAAATATCCTATGTTACTCAAGGATAATGTAGCCTTCTAATGGTGAAAGTACTTTTGAAATCGTATATTTTATCTTTAGAAAAGAATATAATAGAATAATTCTTTATTGTACACAAGGATTACTAGAAAAAAACTAATTTATTTTAAATATAGTAAAATAGGCGGCCTTATCGCTGAAAGCGATTTCTTTCAGGCAACCTTTGGAAGGAAAATAAAGAGCGAAGCAGTAATGGACCGCGGTGCACAGAGTATATTTACAAATGAAAGAAATACTTACAATCTTAATACATAACTAAATACCTAAAGATAGACTAATATATACCAAACTAATAACCTAAATCAATATTCTTACAAATCTAATAAAACGTGGACAATAAAATTAAAATGAATAATAAATCAATAAATAGGTAACTCAAATGACAAGAAAGCAAAGCATTTAGGTAATGATGCTTTAATCTCAGCTTAAAAGAGTGCTGTGAAGGAGCCTGTTTAATTTCCACAAGCAAAGCATCATGTGTGTGTCTTTATAATATTAGTATAGGTAAACTAATAGGAGTTAATTCCATTTTAATGAGCATGTCAATTTAGAACTCTAAAATATATTTAGTAAATAAATATTTTACCAGTACCAGTGGTACCAGTCAGTACCATGGACGTTTCGATGGAGCATTTTTAGAAACATTGTCCGGCTTTGGTCCCATCCCAAATCCCGCATCCTGATTGGCTAACGGGCTCGTTACGTATTGTTTCAATTGTATAATTTTAACGTAATTGTGTTTAATTATATAAATTAAAATGTGGGTGCAGCTGTTGGGTTTGTTATTGTTTTTACTTGTATTTTACGTGTTCATAGTTTTTAGGGTTCAGTAGGTACCTCAAGAGGAAAAAAACGGAACCCTTATAGGATCACTTTGTTCTCCGTCTGTCTGTCAGTCTGTCAAGACCCTTTATCTCGGGAACGCGTGGAGATATCAAAATGAAATTGAAACCATAATACTCAAGTATGACGATTTCCGTAGCGCAGTGGGCGAATTGCCGACTGAGACGCAAGAGGTAGCGGGTTCGATTCCCGCTGCGGAACAAATGTTTGCATGGTCCACAGACGTTTGTTCCGGATCTGGATGTTTATCTATATACCTAGTTAGGTCATAAATTCTGTCACATGTTTAATATAAAATAGTTGAAACAAGTTTATTCATTATGTAACCATTTATATACCAAAATGAACTTAACAAAACATAGATTCTTATGACACTAAAGTTTGTTCAAAATGACCTCCGTGATTTTGAATAGAGGCCTTCAATCTACGCGGCCAGTCGTCTATCGCAGCACGAAGGAGATCCATGTCAATATCGGCGGCTGCCTTAATCAAGGATGTCTTGAGTGACTCCAAATTGGAATGAGGCTTTGAGCACGCCTTTTCCTCCAAGTGTTGCCATATCTTGTAATCTAACGGATTCAAATCTGGACTGGAGGAGGGCCAGTCTTCGTGCCGGATGAAGTCGATTTCACACGCCGCCAGCCATTCTTGTTCGCTCTATGAGCTGGCGCCGAATCTTGTTGGAATACTCAGTGCCTGTTATTGAACATGGTATGAGAAACAGGTTCCACAAGGTTCGTCAGGACTATATTTTGATACACAACTGCATTCGTTTTTACACCTTTCTTACAAATATGTACCTCTGTTAAGCCCCAATAAGAAACTCCCAACCATACCATGAGCGAGGATGGAAAATGACCTCGTTAGACACGCGGAATACGGTTGCTCGCTTCTTCACTACTGTGTGCGTAGACCTTATCATTTTGTTTGTTGTAGCTCTCTTTTACGATAAAATTTTTTTCACCCGAAAAAAGAATTTCCCGATATTTTTTTCCCGCGTACCGCTTCAACAAAGCGCGGCATCTCTTCAGTCGCAGGTCCATTAGACGAGTATTCAAACGATGTCCTGTTTTTCTTCGATATGCCCGAAGCCCTATGTCTTCATTTAACACCCTTTTCACCGTGGTTCTGCTTAACCCCATCTGAAGGGCCAACAGTTTCTGCTTACGTTTGGGATTTCTTTGAATTCGCACCTTCACAGATTTTATCACTGCTGGAGTCCTAACAGACCGAGGGCTACCACTTCTTGACCTGTCATCTAAACTAGAGTCTTCATTGTATCGTTTGATGGTGCGATAAACGAATCTTTTGGTAATATTAAAATTTTACAGTATGTCAAAAATTTGAATTGGCGCGTAACCGCAACGAAGCAACGCAATAACTGCAACACGATCTTCTTTAAGCGTCCACTCCATATTTAAAAATGAGTAAAATTCTAAAAAGTATACATTTTTATTTTTATGAACAATTCGAAATTCGAATTCTATAAACTTATTTGTGGCCAGCATTCTAAAAGAAAAGTTTTTACTGTGTGACAATACTTATGACCTGACTAGGTATTATAAGTATGTATTTTAAAAAAAAAGTATATAAGTATTCTATCAGTTAGATATCTGGTTCCCGAAGTACAAGCTTTGCTTAGTTTCGGGCTAGATAGCGCGGTGTTAAATGTCCAGCAATATTTCTTTATTTATTTAAGTTTACACGCTCTTATAGCATGTATGAAAAAATCAAATTTCTAAGTTAACGTAAATAAATGATACGGCTGTTTATGCCCTAAAAACGTATGTTTCGACACTCTCAAAGGAATCAAAATTTATAGGGTACTTTCCATTGACTTAGAACTATTAAATTAGGTAAGCAATATCGTCTTATACTACATGTACAGAGAAAAATCTGAAAACTACACATTTGTAATCTATATATATAAAAAAATCGTGTTACTTACATTATTTATAACTCAAGAACGGCTGAACTGATTTGGCTGAAAATTGGTGGGCAGGTAGCTTAGAACCAGGAGACGGACATAGGATACTTTTTATCCCGTTCAACCGCGTTCCCGTGTGACGTGACATAAAACGTCAAAGAGAATACAAGTTACTATAAAACGTGGTATAACAAAAACGCATCTGACATGGAAGAACAAAACGCAAATGACAGCTAAACGTAATTTTGTAACGTAATTATGTATGGTTGTAAAATGATTGCCGGGGACAACAATTGACATTTCTGCCAGGGTGACGTATATTGTCAGCCCGCGTTATATTGCAAGTCAAGGCGGTACGAAGTTCGGCGGGGCAACTAGTTAAATCATAAAAAATATTGTCTTTATTTAAAGTACGTAATCATCGTAACTGTCCGTATAAATTTGTACGAAACCCTTGGTGGGCGAGTCCAACTCGCACTTGTCCGGTTTTATTATTTAAAGATAGTGTACTGAGTTTTTTGACCAGAATTGTTTTACCACTTTGATATTAATTGAGCCAACTTGCTTTAACTTGTACCCTGGATCTCATTACTTTGATCTACAGAACTCGGCCGTCGCGGCAGAAAAGTTCTCGAAAACATGCACTGGAAAATGCAGCGTTGGACTGTCCCCTAGACCTGATAAAGATCAGTCACTCAGGAAATTTATGGGGGAGGCCTCTGGATATAAACACTGTTTTTGTGTTGCAGAAGAGGGCTGTTTGTGAAATTTATAATATGGCCCCCAGAGGATCATTCATAGTCAATACATCTATGAATATCTGTTGTTCGCAAAAATATTATTTTTGTAACAAAAATAGCGATAATCATAATTTTAATACTAGAAATACAGATAAACTCGCTATTGCCCCTTGTAGACTCCATAAAGTGAGTAAATCGTTTAAAGGGCAAGGTGTTCGCTTTTACAACAAACTCCCAAGTGGTGTACAAAAATTGATAATTAACAAATTCAAAAACGTAATTAAACAAAATCTTTATAAAAAGCCTACTATAAAATATCGGATTATTTAGATGATAGAGAAGCTTGGGATTGAAATTGCTCCAACCCGTTCAAAATGTTACAATTTAGACGTAATTTATTTTCTGTATTGATAAGTAGGAATTCTAATCAGATCATTAAAAAAACAACCAGCCTTGTTTCTTGCCTTTCTTTCCTGGCTTGGTTCGCGACCAGGCAATAAAATTGACGTTTCAAAGTGATCCTTGTGATTTTAATGAATTTTGTTTTTGAATTTGGATGTTTTGATATGATGATTTGAACAATTTGGAGGTATGGATTTGTTTGTAATTTAAAACAATAATTCGCTGTTATAATTTTCTCTAGATGTACTATATCTATCCTATCCTTCCTACTAATATTATAAACGCGAAAGTTTGTATGTATGAATGTATGGATGTTTGTTTCTCTTTTACGCCAGAACGGCTGAACCGATTGCGATGAAATTTGTTATGTACGTACATCATAACTTGGACATAACATAGGCTAGCAACAGCTAGTGATCAATTAGATTAATTCTGTATACATACCATAGTCGAGTTTACAAAGTAATACAATACTTACTTTAATAGGTATTACAAAATATACAAAAGTGAGTTTGTTTGATTATCACTGTTTCGAGTCGTAACGGCTGAACCTATTTCGATAAAATGTTGTGTAAAATGTTTTCCCTCGGTGGGAATCGAATCCATCAACTCCTGTGTCTCAGCAGGCTATTCGCTTACATCGCCATGGTGGAGTAACTGGACAGAGCAGGGCATGTCATACAGTTTGCAAAACGAAAAAAAATGTACAAATCACATTTCATAGTTTTTTCAAATAAAACATGAAACATTCGTACAATGACAATACTAATAGCTGAATGCTCTAACAAATGATAAGCTATTGGTCTTTACAATAAAATAAAAAGATTTAAACAAGTGGCGCCGCCCGCCGTCTTATTTTAGGAAACTATGCATCCACCTGGCTTGTTATACAGGGTGTTCCTAGTTTTTAAAACGACCTTCAGTTGGAACAAGCCCCCCCCCTGATGTTAAGTTCCGGTTTTTCCGGTGGGCTTCAAAATGAACGCCTTCAAGAGAGGTGTAAATAGGGTATTAAGTGCTAGGCAACGCGACTTCAGTACCACGAGTGCTGCAGGAGTTTATAGGCGGCGGTGACCACTTAACATGAGGATTGAGGAGTCTCATCAGTTTGTGTGTCTACAAGTTTAATATAAAAAAAACCTGATGTGAAGTGGTAACCATCGCCTATAACAAAGTAGCCTAAATCAAGGAATGGAATTTGTTACTCCGCAGGTCATGATCTGCCTTGGCCGGTCTAGAAGACAATGAACAGATTCCGGACCCAAAATGGCCGCTGCAGACAAAGCATGTGTAAGTGGGGTATATGCGAGTGCGGAGCACCCATTTAGTCCATGTCATCTGCTCTCCTGTCCCTTGTGCCCTGCCACCTGCACAAGGGATGACCTATACAAAGTCAGGCCCAACGGCACAGTGGCAAAGTACTACCTTAAAATAGTTTAGCTTACCAGTGACACGATCGAAGAAGAAGATAACAGAGTATTGTCTCTTAGACATGCACTTTAGAAACGTGTCATGCGATGCTCTGCTTGTAAAGCCTCATATTTCTCATATGTCATCGGCAACCATACCCATTAAACCACAGCATTGCTGCTTGTCGGCAGAAAGTTAGTTCTTTCCCGTGCGAGCCCTTTCACAAGGAATCTACTAACCTTAAAAACCATCGTCGCCTATCTCTCTTTCTATCTTTATAACGTTTATTTGAGATACAAAAAATACTAATACAGGTGACCATAGCTAAGTATATACATAGTATACCTTACGGACATAATAAATTAATATACTATCCAGCACTAATAGCGTTTTCTCTGTATAGTCAAACTAGGAACCCTAATAGTTTGGTCATGTCCGTCAGCATGTCTGTCCGTCCGCAGTTACTGTAGATTATATTAGATAATTTCTTTATTGCACACCCTTAAATATAAACCTGTAAAAGAAAGTACACTTTTAAATAACAGGTACAATGGGCGGCCTTATCGCTAAAAGCGATCTCTATCTTTGGATGGGCAGGATCTATGTGAACAATAAGGACGGCGGCGTAAATCAGATATTATTATAACAAGTAATATTACAATTTATTAAAAATATAGATTATATAAAATGAAATGGATAATTAAACTTTAAAATATAATCACGAAATTACATAAATATTAATATTATGAAACTTAAAGTTTGTCATACCTACACACATAAATTATAAAAATGTATAAATAAATAAATGATCCAGTGAGCGATGGATGACAGAAACTGTTGGCTGACCATGTTTTTAAAGATATGGAGAGATTTAGCATGATGAATTGAGACAGTTATGTCATTTCAGAGCCTGGTAGCCTGCTGAGTAAAAGAGGTACTCTAAAATACTGAGGTGGTTTCAGTAATTTTACTCGTAGACTTTTAGTGCTGCAAAGCCTGCAAATGCTGTAATTGAATTATTACTTCAAAATGTTTCCATTTGGGAATAGGTCAAATAAATATTATATTTGGTTCTAAAGAAAGTTCGTAGAGTTTTCATATTTTCTTGTTGTTCACAATGATTTGTTTGCTGTTTGGCAAACTATATATATTAATTTGATGAGCTTTTTCTGCTCTACAAAACTGTGGTTTTAGTTTTTTTTGTATATATTAATTTTTCATTATTTGTCAGGCTCAGAAATGAACTAATCAGGAGGCGAAAATTAGCATTTTCAACCTGCTTTTCTTCGCTTTCATCGAAGTCAAAAACCTGCCGAAGTAATATGCTGGCGCGCAGGTTTGCCCGTTGCAGTAGGCAGGTAAAAATCACACTCTTCAAAGCCTACTGCCAATCATTCTACACGAGCAGCATGTGGGTTAGTTATTCCAAAAAGTCACTCAGTGCACTGCGTGTACAATATAATAGTGGATTCAGATGTTGTTGGTTCAATCCGTTTCTGATCGAATAGTCTTTGTAAGAGACTATTGGCTCAGGACTTGAGTTTGGGACTATAACTTAAACTTTTATTGTTGTTAATTGAATTTTTGTTTGTTTTATTGTGCCTATACTTTGTACAAACCCTTGTGCAATGTTTGATTTAAGTTTTTACAAACAAAAATGGATCTTTGATATCTGAAAATTAAAAAAAATAATTGACTTAATTAAATTGACCAAAGAGTATAACTTGCCGTTATGTCTCGCGCTTGTGGACTATGAAAAAGCCTTCGATTCGATCGAAACATGAGCAATGCTTGAGTCTCTCCAACAATGCCGTATTGACTATCGGTACATCGAAGTGTTGAAGTGTTGGTATAAAAACGCCATAATGTCAGTCCGAGTACACGAACAGAGCTCGAAGGCGATTCCCTTAAAAAGAGGCGTAAGACAGGGAGATGTCATCTCTCCGAAACTGTTTACGACCGCATTGGAAGATGCCTTCAAGCTTCTGGAATGGAAAGGACTGGGCCTCAATATTAACGGCGAATACATCACTCACCTTCGGTTTGCCGACGATATTGTGGTCATGGCAAAGTTGATGGAAGAGCTCAGCGCGATGCTCGAAGGCCTCAATCGAGTCTCCCAACGGGTAGGACTTAAAATGAACATGGACAAGACGACAATTATGTCGAATTTCCATGTCGTGCCTGCCCCAGTTATGGTTGAGAACTCGGCTCTCGAAGTTGTCGACGCGTATGTATATCTAGGACAAACAGTCCAATTAGGTAGGCCCAACTTCGAGAAAGAGGTCAATCGTCGAATCCAACTCGGATGGGCAGCGTTTGGGAAACTTCGCAACGTCTTTTCGTCCAACATACCTCAGTGCCTTGAGACGAAAGTCTTCAATCAGTGTGTGTTACCAGTGATGACATATGGAACCGAGACGTTGTCCTTCCCTATTGGCCTTCTGAATAAGCTCAGAGTCGCTCAACGAGCTATGCAGAGGGCTATGCTAGGGGTTTCTCTACGGGATCGAATCAGAAATGAGGAGATACGTAGGAGAACTCAAGTGTACCGACACAGCCCGACGGATTAGCACGTTGAAGTGGCAATAGGCAGGCCATATAGCGCGCAGAACAGATGGTCGATGGGGCTGGAAGGTTCTCGAGTGGAGGCAACGGACCGGCAAGCGCAGCGTAGGACGTCCACCTACAAGATGGGCAGACGACTTGGTAAGATCCGCAGGTCGGCGTTGGATGCAGGCCGCTTCCAACCGCAGTTCCTGGAGATCAATGAGGGAGGCCTTTGTCCAGCAGTGGACGTCCTACGGCTGATATGATGATGATGATGATGAATTAAATTAATGCTCCATGTTGGACTGAAATTGGTAAGATAAGTTCTCCTGGTTAGATCAATCCGGCCGCATCCGGCCGGATCCGGCCCGATTGAAAATGAGGCCGAATTGCAGCCCCTTATTAGTAGGTACTTGGTATGGATAATTGAAATGCTTATGCATTGACCTATAATCACGATATATATGTCTCAGATAATTATTAAAACAAAATGGTATCTTAACAATATATTTTGAATTTCTACAAATCGCCCTATTGCACACCCAGTATAACGAACAAATCTATAAATAACCGAAATATCAAAGGATAAGTTTTTGTTAACGCTACTGCTCTCACAAAGGGTGACAAACATCGTAAACATTTGAGTACCTACTATATAAATCGTGTAATGCTCAATCAAGGGTACCGGGTGCTATTCTAAAACAATTTAATATGATCAAGTGTGTTAGAGAATAACCACCACATCTGGGGTACAATAAGAGATGAAAAGGGCAGAACAGAACGATACGACGACCTCCGAGGCGCAGTGGGTGAATATCCGGCTGAGATGCAGGAGGTAGTGGGTTCACGGAACAAATATTCGCATGATCTACAGGTATTTGTTCCGGGTTTGGTTATTTTTCTTTATACTATAAGTATGTACAGTGTTAACTCTATATAACGACACTCAAGGGACTGAGCATATTTTGACGTTTTAGAGAGTTGTCGTTAAATGGAGAGAACTTTTTCGTCAATACACAGTGATTTTCTCTTACTAGCCATGTTTACAATTTGAAAGTTTGTGAGCTACTAAGAATATGACAACGTATAGATAAAATCCATCACTTCTACTAACGACAATCTGCAGCTACACGTGCAAGCAATCCCATTTTGTAAACAAAAGAACGGATTTCTTAGAAAGTTTGGTGTGTATGATGCCGACAGTTGAGTTTATTATGGTCTAGAATAATAAAACGACAAAAGGATATACACAGCTGCGCAGTTATTACGAATTTGGCAACTTAAAAAGAACTTTTTAGCACAAATTGTTGTCGTTATTGAGAGTGGGTGTAATGCTATACAGAGTGTACCATTGTATGCAAGACAAGCTAAACCAACCAAAGCCGAGTGATTTCGACGCTTTAGAGAGTTTGTCGTTAAAACGAGTGACGTTACATGGAGTTTACACTGTATTTACAAAAAATATATATAAATAAGTATTCTATCAGTAATCTTGTTCCATAGTACAAGCTCTGCGTATCTTGGGGCTAGATAGCGCTGTGTGAAATGTTCATCAATATTTATTTACTTATTTTGTTGATCAGCAATGGAGACTAAATAGATCTGTTGTCTTATTACGCAAGCCAGTCGCTGTCACCTAAATGCATCGGGGCAGTCTATCTAAGTAAAATTATAGCCAAGATAGGAAAGCGCAGTGTATGACCCCTTCTTCCCCTCTACCTAGATGGAAAAATGCTGGTAGTTGTTGGATGCAGGCCACAAAAGATCTAATTCTAATCCTGGTAGTATTTTTTGGAGTAGGATTTAGGGTTGATGGTAGCTGTGTTCCTGAGTCCCCGAGGTGCAGATGACTCAATGGGTTCATCCAGTCCCGTCTCCAGTCTGGCTTCGTGCTCAGACAAAATCGGTCGCTCTGGAAATCTATGAGGAGGTTCAGGTTCAGCAGTGGTCATCCTTATGATAATGATGGATGATGAGAGCCAACACTGTATTTCCTACACTTTTTGCGAATTTTCAAACGTACAGATCCAGTAATAGCGTACCAAAAAAGAAATTGATTGAATTTTTCAACGGACATTGCATCTTTTCCAGTCTTATAACTTTTTCATAGTATAATTTTCGAAGCGTCTTCGAGAATACGCTACGAACTATTTTTAACCATTCACCGTTCACGGATCGTCACGAAATGTTCACTGAATTTTGAGACCAACTTGTCTTTATAAATTGCATTCCTCGAGGCAGACTGTACCAACTGAAAAAGGGCACATTCTCATTGATACTCAATTAATTCGTGAAGTGAAAACTTTGTACCTATTTTAAAGCTCATTGCTTATCGCTCCGACTTGCACTCTAACTGCACGCACATTTAAAACTAAGATTGGCTACTCAAGTCATCTTAGAGCGCACCAACGTATCGTAACTTAGCAGAAATAATGTCGCCGTAGCCGAAATCGGCCTGGATGACATCATCATCATCATCATTGCACTCACGGGGGAGTATGAGATTTGGCATAGTTAAAGTTTTTATGGAGGAGGAGAAGCGAATGCTATAATTATTTTTTTGTTTGTATCACATTTGTTGCTGTGTGGTAAATAATTGTAAAAATGTCAAGCTTTAGTACAGAAGATTTGTTTTTTCCTTGCAAATATGTTGAAAAAGTGCGTATGAAGCTCGTGAGCAGTTTGCTCACTAGACACTCGGCTGATTTACGCCCTCGCCTACGGCTCGGGCTGCAATCCACAGCCTCGTGTATAATGAGTAACTAAGCTAACTTGTTTCTTAATCTATACTAATATTATAAAGAGGAAAGATTTGTATTTTTGTGTATGTTTGTAATGAATAAACTCAAAAATTAGTTTGCCGATTTCAAAAATTCTTTCATCGTTGGAAAGCTACATTCACCTTGAGTGACATAGGTTATGTTTATTGCTAGAAAAGATTAGGGATCCTTACTAAAACTTAAGTAACGTAACCTGTAAAAAAGTGCGGAAACTATTGATGATAGAACAAAAGTATGTTCTACAATAGTAAAGAACATATCAATATCTACAAAAAACTTCATTATATTATAAAGAGGAAAGATTTGTTTGTTTGTATTGAATAGGCTCCGAAACTATTGGAACGATTTAAAAAAATATTTCACTGTTGGGAAGCTACACTATTTCCGGGTGATACAAGCTACTTTTTACCCAACTGCGAAAAAGGAGGGTATTGTTTTGATTAAAAAACTAAGCGTACAAAGCTGCGGATGGGTCAGCTAGTGTAATATTTAAAAAAAAATCGGTTGTATTTCGACGACTGTGCACGGGCAACTAATTAGTTTAAATACTTTTCAGCAGTGAACGTTATGATGATGATAATGATGAAATATTTTTAATTAGTATAGTTCTTGAAATGTAAAAATAGTAGCCATAATGATGAGTAGTTTCATAATTAAATTTACACTGGTTTTATTAAAAATATATGATAACTTCGCGTATGCCTTTGTGCATGTTATGCTTTCTGGGGGGTAAGACCATAAATCCCATCCCACTAATATTATAAACGCAAAGGTTTGTATGGATGTACATGTAGATGTTTGTTACTCTTTTACGTCGTAACGGCTGTACCAATTTCGATGAAATTTGATTATAACGTGGATTAACACATAAGCTACTTTTTGTTGGCAAACCACGCGTGCGAAGCCGCTGACGGAAGCTAGTATTACATAATATTATGTAATATAATAGTGAATCTTGGATTGTGAATTATCTACCTGAGTGCTAATCAATGGATAACTTGTGCCATTAAAATAAATTGTTAAAATTGTCCTCAAAGTCACAAAATACGTGTTGTAACAAAATACTTTTGGGATAGGGATAGTAGGGCTGCCTTTTTACCAGAAATGTGCTACGTTGCTGAACTATAGATGTGTGTTAAAGTCACCAATAGGTTAACCTAATGTTCATAGCTGGGATTCAACGAAGCTAAGTTTTCACATACACTTTGAAGCTAAGGAAGCAAGCTAACTTAACTGGCGTCACACATCTTCATCCTTACACCACTTAGCACCTAAAACAATGGTTTCGTAGCTTAGCTTCAACTTAGCTCATGGCTTAGCACATACACCTTTATGCGGGTTGGTACTGGGTACCAAGTGGAATAACCCAACAGAGAATTATAGCTTCACGTCCTATTTGATGAATTCGGCTGAACGACACGACCAGTATGTTTTGATCCGTTGAGCTCTTCATCAGCTCAATAAACTGAATTAGATAAAGTATTCTTAGAGACCTTGTTACGATGGTCATGCCCTGTCCAGGAGTGTATAGTGTTGTTTTAGTTGGATGTAATGTTGTTGCTCATTCGTTAGATATTTATTTTATTGTCCGTCTGACGAAGGAGGTTTAAAATTTTCACGCGTACGGATCTCTTTATTACTTCGTAGCAGATAAACTTGCTAGGTTTTGTTATATAGGGATTATTTGATACCCTAACAGTGACCTTTTGTTAAGAAGTGCCAAAAATTTCCTTCCAATATTAAAGAGTTTTGTTCCTCATGTCAATTATTTTCTCTTTTATAAAAATATGGATATCAAAATAAAGATCTTGATGACATAATATATACACACGGTGTCCTTTAAATCACTGTTTTCCCAGAATAAACGTTGTTCAGACCATGGTATACTAACAGTTTATGGCATCAAATAAGAGAATTAAAAAAAAATCTAGACCTTCTCAAATAAGTCTAACTTTATTCAAAAACTAGCCGTGACACAAAGTTCATTGGCACGCTAGCCGTAGCGTACCTACAATTATTATTTTTGTGGCGATACGGCGGCATGTTGTAGGGCGTACCGTTACAATAGAAGTTTTTGTTTACACCTTTTTATGTTTTTTAATGACCGATTTCATTTTTTTTTAATTTTAGATAATAAACCCTTTGTAGACCATGGTCTGAACAACATTTGTTCTGGGAAAACAGTGATTTAAAGGACACCGTGTTTATAATCTCGGGATCTAAAGAGCTATTGATTTTTGACATCATGTGGGCTCAAATACCTTCTAATAACCAATCCACTTTATAAATCATGTCACTTTATAAAACAAATCAACTTTATAATCTACCAATTAGTTCTAATTACTTCTAATACAGTAATTTCTTATTTTTAACACATAAAATTTTATATTCAGATGGAGCGTCCCTAAGCGCAAAAGTTAACTGTCAGAATCTCCTCCTGCCAATTCTGACATTGACATTACTAAAAACTCTCGATATTGACAGAACCACACTTGGATTTGCTTCAAGCACTAATCAACAGTACTA
Source organism: Philereme vetulata (assembly GCA_918857605.2). Lineage (NCBI taxonomy): Eukaryota > Metazoa > Arthropoda > Insecta > Lepidoptera > Geometridae > Philereme > Philereme vetulata. The sequence goes on along the minus strand of OU975470.1, from coordinate 6,154,479 downwards.
TGCCCCATCTGATGGTAAATAGAAGTGGTATTTATTCTAGCCAAAAATCAACAGATTCCACATCATATATATATTATTTATTTATCATCCTGTTGATGAATTATGCAATAAGACAGCCTATTTGCTTTCCTATTGTTTTAAATTTGTAAATATTTTTCTTGTTTATTGATTAATATTTGCTGTTATCTACATTAAATAGTTATATCTATCTATCTAGCTATATTACTAGTTTTGTTTTTTATTATTTTCTAGTAATATTAGGTCGTTGACAGAAAAGTCTTTTGCAGGTGAAACCACACCTAAAATATGATAGGAACAAGTTTTTAAGTATCTTCCCTAATTGAAAAACCTACTTAGAACTTTTTTTTATGTATATATTTTTTATATAGGCTAGCGTTTGACCATGATCTCGCCTGATGGTAAGCGATGATGCAGTCTACACGCTTGTCTAGAAGAAACCTATTCACTCGTGACATAAAGATACCCAGGTTGTAGCTATCTGGTAACACAGACTCTGGCAAGGCGTTCTCTCTGGCGGTGCGCATAATAAAGGTCGATGAGAACCGCTTTGCGCGAATGGGAGGTATTTCAACCATATAGCGGTGGCGCACCGCAGAGCATCTGGTTGTCCGATGATAGAATGGAACTTATTCAAATCAAAAACTTGCCAAGTGTTTTTATTCTATTTTGCCGTTTCAGCTTTTATAGTACCTCTTGTAGGACTCCTAAACGAGAAACTTTTTCACGGCATTGTGTAGCCGTTCATTTCACAACATTGCATGCTTGTAATATTCCCATATTATTGGCGAAAAGGTAATTTTACACATTTTATAATTGGATAGCCATTAATTATCAGCTTTAATTGAGCCATACATCGCACGGTAACTAACGGACAAATTATAGATTAAGCAAGTGCTGGGCATTGCTGGCAACATGCATTGGTAAAAATGTTACTCGTTTAGTAGACCCATATTGAAGTAAAGCTTCTTTAGGCACGCTTGACTTGGGGAGTAAGCTGGTGAATGCGTTACGAAAAGTGCGGAAGTTGAGGGGTAGATATAAGTTAGTGAAGATAGAAAGAGAGAGCTACGTTTCGTATATTACTGTAGGAGCAAGAGAGAAAGGTGCGCGCGCACATTTTCTTTTTCTCTTCCTCTCATAGCCAGTGCATAAAATATATATATATATATATATATATCTCTGTCAGTACTTCGTTTAATTAATTATCGTAATTTTATTTCGTTCTTGAGCTATTCTATCCAATAATATTTTTAAAAAGAAGTTTTACTTAAGTCGTGTGGTCTAGGCTTGCTTTTGCCCATGATCTCGCCTGATAGTAAGTGATGATGCAGTCTATGATGGATAACGCTTGCCTAGAAGAAACCTGATTCACTCGCGACTTGATAACACCGAGGTTGCAGTTATCAGGAAACACAGACTCAGGCAACGCGTTCCATTCTTTGGCGGTGCGCATAATAAAGGTGGAAGAGAACTGCTTTGTGCGTATGGGAGGTATATTAACCATATTTCCGATGATAGAATTGAGATAGTGGAATCAATCTGTTCAACACTGGATGTTATCCGAAATATACTGGCAATACGAGTGGGCAATATTGCAATATTGAGAGCATTACTAACATTATTGGAGATCATACCTGCCGGTTACACATTGCCATGACAACGTTACTCGTTTAAGAGCATCAGTCAGCGATACACTACCGCCCGTCGCCTGCGCGACTACCTTTACTGGTGGTAGAGCTTTTGTGAATGGGCTCGAGGAAGTGGGCACCACCGCCTTACCTTTATCTGCCGCCAAATAGTAGTACTGCTGCTGTGTTCCAGTTAGATGGTAATGGTATGTTCCTGTAATTACTGGAACATAGGCATAACAGCTTAGTCCTATAGTATGGCAATGTATCCACATAGAGATCGAGACAACATAATAGCTTGTTTAGAATTCTATGTGGATATCCATGGGCTGCATTAGCCACTTAACATCTGGTGGACTGCATGCTTGTTTGCCATTTAAGTAGTATAAAAAATAAAACAAAAACCTTATAAGGTTACGACCACTAATTATACGGAAAAAATTAAAATAATTAATTGCCACGTGAAAGGCTGTCGCAGCACAGAATCATAAGTTCAACTTGAAGGTGTGTCTTTGCCCACATTTAGGTGCAAAAAAAATTACAAAATTTTATGTCGTTTAGAGGTTGAATCAGATTGAAAGTCGAAAACAGCTTCATTTTGTTATATTTTTTTTCATAGTAAATAAACAGGCAGAACTTTTTTGTATATTCACTTTGCAGATAAAAGGTCAATGAATAACATATATTTTTTGAGCACTTAGAACTGATTCCTCTCTTAGGAGAAAGCCTCCAAATAAGACTAATCAGCTACTATATACGCCTTAAGGCTTAATGGTAGACAAAATAGGCAATTCGACTTGACGGAAATCCGTTATTACGACGTTTTAAAGAATAATTATCGGCTCGATAAAACAGTTATAATTAAACAGTTTCCCCAAAATAATTATATTTTAGTACGTCTATCCGGGAAAATATCCTTTTAGTTCGTTTAATATGAAAAATAATTCAATAAGGTTTTTTATCCCATGATCCTTAATAAATAGGTCGTAGATATTTAAATAAAATTTATATTTATGATAACAGGTTAGCTGTCCCGAAGCAAGTTTCGATCTTCTTTGTACACGTCCTCGTAGTAAATAATGACAGCTAACGCTCATGAAGTTTCGTATTAAGTTACGTCATTCTCTTCAAGTATTTTATGATACTTTATGTGTCCTAGTGATTGAAATTAATTATATCGATAATTGCTAATGTTAGATGAGTATGATAAGAAATTAATTATTTACGTTTAATGATAAAATGTACGTTTATGTTCGTAACACTTTAGACATCTGAAAAATATCTTTTTGAAAACAATCTTCTGTTATTGAATTGCACCATTCAATTAGGTACCCTTTCGGCCACCAGTTTCCAAACAAGAAAAAAATTTAAAGAAATCAAATCTATGACGGTTCCTCACTTGAGAAAGGTCCTACGATTAGGCTAATTTCCTTTGCTGGCTTCGTTATTGTCTGGACGGCTTGTATTGATGGAAAAATTACCGATCTCATTTCGGTTTTGATGATAATAGGCTAGTTTCCTAATTTTTGTTGGCAACCCTTGTTCAAAGGGTCTCACAATAATAGTAACATCGGTGAAAGAATAATTTTGTGTTTGAATAAGGTTAATGTTAATTTTTAAGTGAAATTTATTTTTTGTTTAAGTTCAATAATAAATTGATTGGTAGAATTTGGTTGTAGTATAATTTACTAATGCTACAAATAATATATGTAATTATTAAAAAAAAATATCGATAGATCGATTGCATTATCTACATCATTGGCCATGAGGCACATATGCCTCATGGACGTACCAGTGCAATCACCCATGAGGCACATGTGCCTCATCGGACAGCTAACCTGTTAAGCATTTTCGACCAAACACCTATAAGGTAATTCTGGTTGACCTAGTATTTAAAATTTTAGTTAAAAGCAAGGTTTTACAGAACTAGTAAGTATATGGAAAATTCATAAAATCAAAAAAAGTTGAAAATTAAGGTAAATTTTGGTCCTTACAAGTTATCGCGAAAATCTCAATTTGCTCATATCTTTTTATCGTGTTGACTCATAACCTTGGTTTTTATACAACTTATAGGGACTATGAACCTCAGTATCTGGTATAAATTTCAACTTGCTAGGTATACCCGTTCCAGAGAAAATTGGTGGTGACACACGGACAGACGGACAAGAGAGTGATCTTATAAGGGTTCCTTTTGAGGTACGGAACGCTAAAAAGGCTGGCCTTTGCCCTGCAGGTATACATAAAAAATAAAATAATTTCTAGCGTAATGCAGACCTAACATGGATTATAACATGAAACTTTTACTTTGATTGAATACCTAGTGATATAAATGGAGCAGAAAATGTGTCCTAGAAATAATGTATATGGGATTTCTAAGACACACACGTCAAATGTTTATATTGAATTATAAGTGATACTGTATTTGCTATACAAAGCGATGGAGATGAATCTAGTCGAAATTACTAGTCCGTATTTAGTGTTTCACAGACGGTTCATACGGGTATCCGATGCCCGGAGCTATCGTAACAAATCAAAATAATAGTACATAATAATAGTGCGTTTAATAGTGCACGGAGTGCGGACCGATCCAGACGAGGACCGTCCATCGAGCGCGTCCGCGGTTCGGACAAGGACCGTCCGTCAGGCGCGTCCGCGGTTCGGATGAGGACCGTCAGTCAAGCGCGTCCGCGGTCCGGACGAGGACCATCTGTCGAGCGCGTCCGCCGTTTAGAAGTTCGCATCACGGTCGCGCGAGCGATACAATCGACGCATTTAGTGCTGTGCGGACGCCGAACCTGTGGGTGGAGATCCCGTCTATAGTAAGTTTTGACGTCTGACTGATTATCGCAGTCAAGATCAGTTCTGACTGTGATATAACATATTTGATCGAAATCGGTCTAGCCGATGAGTCGTGAAAACGTAAGAACAGACAAGTAAAGCTATTTTCAAATTATAATATTAGTATGGATTAGCATGGATGATTTAGAATAGAATATCATCATCATCATCATATCAGCCGTAGGATGTCCATTGCTGGACAAAGGCCTCCCTAATTGATCTCCAGGAACTGCGGCTGGAAGCGGCCTGCATCCTACGCCGACCTGCGGTTCTTACCAAGTCGTCTGCCCATCTTGTAGGTGAACGTCCTACGCTGCGCTTGCCGGTCCGTGGCCTCCATTCGAGAACTTTTCAGCCCCATCGGCCATCTGTTCTGCGCGCTATATGGGCTGCCCATTGACACTTCAACGTGCTAATCTGTCGGGCTATGTCAGTGACTTGAGTTCTCCTACGTATCTCGGCATTTCTGATTCGATCCCGTAGAGAAGCCCCGAGCATAGCCCTCTCCATAGCTCGTTGAGCGACTCTGAGCTTATTCATAAGACCAAAAGTGAAGGACCACGTCTCAGTTCCATATGTCATCACTGGTAACATACACTGATTGACGACTTTCGTCATAAGGCACTGAGGTATGTTGGACGAAAAGACGTTGCGAAGTTTCCCAATCGCTGCCCATCCGAGTTGGATTCGACGATTGACCTCTTTCTCGAAGTTGGACCTACCTAATTGGACTGTTTGTCCTAGGTATAGATGAATAATATAGATGAATAAATAATATATATATATATAATACATAATATATATATATATATATATATATATATATATATATATATATATTTATTGAAAAAGAAGAACATAATAACATTTATTAAAGTAACAAAGTTAGTGTTACATCAGTCGTTCAACAGATTGAAATTACAACATTATTAGAATTATTTTAGGAATAAAAACTTATATTTTTATGAAGTCCTTAAATCGGGTTCTGATCGAATAGTCTTTGTGAGAAACTGTTGGCTCAGGACTTGAGTTAGGGACTATAACTTAAACTTTTATTGTTTTTATTCGAATTTTGTTTGTTTTATTGTGCCTATACCTTGTACTAACCCTTGTGCCATGTTTGATTTAAGTTTTTTTTTACTAACAAATATGGATCTTTGACATCTAAAAATTGAATTGAATTGAATATAACTAACTACATACCAGTCACTCAGTACATTCATTAAATCTATACTAACCTATACTAATATTATACAGAGGAAATATTCGTATTAATGTATTTTTGTGTGTATGTTTGTAATGAATAAACTCAAAAACTACTGGTCCGATTCCAAAAATTCTAAGTAACATAGGCTACTTTTTACCCAACTGCGCAGAAGAAGGGGTTTTATTGCAAAACTACGCGTGCGAAGCTGCGGCTTGGTCAGCTAGTTAATCATAAAAGTAATATTTCATATTGGACCTCAAGTGTAAAATATAATACTTAATTAAAATCATATTAAAATAATTACATAATACAAATTATTATAAAAAAATATTAAGAAATTACTATTAGATCATTTGTATTCTAACTAACTCAATAAACTCATTCAAACATCTCTGTATAAACAATCAACACAAGTACCAACATCAACACACTAATTAACATGCATTTAGGTACACTGCCGGTGACAGCGTCGTTCATAACGCACAAGTCGGTCTGTCTGTCTGTAGCTAAAATACGCCGTGCCCTGGGATGTTGCTCTAAGCATATAAATCAGCCGGTTTAAGACGGCTTATTAATATTCGCCGTGGGGATGTAGAGATACTGGATGAGACTTATATAGCTAATTACAAGCTTGCTCCTAATTCTCCAAAGACTGAAGTCTAGTAGGACTACTTACTTCACATCTAGTCCTACACTCTCCAGATCCTGGCGAAGTATAAGGATGTAATTCTTAATCCGGATTTCTGGCCAGTCGGAATCGTTTACAGGCGCAAGCGGCTACGATACAAAATCCGTCAAATAAATATGAGTATCAAGTTCATTGTTATAAAAACATAAAATAAAATTCGATTATTACAGGCACAAAATATACGACCCATATCACGCAAACAAAAATAAAATACACTACAACAGAATTGAGAACCTCCTCCTTTTTTGAAGTTAGTTAAAAAACCAGAATATGCCACGGAGCAGCTGCTCCAGAGTAGTAATTTTTTATATCCGTCCAAGTGGACGGAAATCCAATGCTTATAAATTCCATTTTTATATATCTGGTCAGAGACAGCCCTCAGTACGCTATTGTTGGAGCGACTCAGCCTACTCCAAGACGACGCAACGCGAGTTCGGATGATAGCGAAAGAGTTGGGAACACCCGAATCGGAGAACATTCTCGACGCACTGCAGCACCTCGGCAACTTCATAAGAGCCCGGTAGACCTTTATGATGTTGATGGCATGTATGTTATGTATGTTAGTCTTTAAAGTATTTATAGAAATGCGCCTTGTATTTAGTATATGCAAATTATTGTCTAAAATGAAAGTTATATCATTAGGCAAAAAAGTTACAACTACACACGATATCAGCCAATCCAACCTCTGCAGAATCAGGAACAGTCTGAAACAAATCTCCTACAAGGAGTATCAGATAATACTCGTATAGTAACGCAGAACTGACTGAACAGAACTGCAAATAGACCAAAATGATGCAAGAAAACCGTAAGATACTATTTTGCGTGAACCGATGACTTATAAAAGAGCGGCATCCCTGTTGCATTATGCGACGAGGCAGTACCTAAAGCTTGCTGACCGTAGTCGCCGAGAACGGTTTTGGTCTGATTGTGAGCCACTGGAAGTCTTTACTGCAGTCACCAGCTGTATTAGTGGCTCATTGTTTTTTGTTATTCTTGTTTGTATTGTAATTATTGTCACTAACATAGTTTTCAGATGTACATTTTATTATAAGCTAACAAAATATGGACATTTTTTTATAAATTATAGGCTAACGTTTGACCACGATCTCGCTTGATGGTATGCGATCATGCAGTCTGCAATGGTACACGCTTGGCTAGAAGAAACCTTTTCTGATATAAATATCATTGTGTTGTACCTAAGTATTTTATTTTCACTAAAAACGGAAAATCGAAATGGTCAAATCTGGTCAATTTGAATGAAACTGTATGTCATTTTTTTGGTTATCCACTTTGTGGCTTTATTTTGATAGTCAAAGATTACAAATAATATTTTTTTTTGTTTTTATGGGAGACTCGCGAGGTTCGAGGCGAACCACTAGTTTATTAGTATGCCTAACTAGGTTTTTAGGGTAAAATAAAATTGTGATAAAATGTAAATTTTTATTTTATATTATTATTTATTATTAGTCATTCGTGTCCCACTGTTGGGCAAAGGCCTCCCCCCATTCCTTCCAGACTTCGCAGCCAATCCATTAGGAATTTATCCAGCTAGTCCCGCCATCTAAGTTTCGGTTTGCCACGTCGCCTTCTCGCTGCGTCAGGACGCCACTTGGTGGCTATCCTTGCCCACAACTGAAATGTAAATGTACCTAAATATTCGGTACAAATTGAAAACTCTTTCTTCTATAACATTATGGTATGAACTCAAAGAGGCTATATTTTATTGTGAAATTCGTGCAAAGCCGGGTATCAGCTAGTCTGTCAAAATCTGTGCAACTCCTCACACCAGCTAACGAAACGCACTCTGCTTCTGTTCCAGTGTGGTTTAACTCCTTGATAGTAATATAAAGATCCCATCTGTTGAGGATGGAAGTGTAAGAGATGCAAAATTTTTAGTATATATGGCGACAAAAACCAAGGAAAGAAAAAAGAAAGAAAGAAAACAAAACACAGCACACTAGGTACACACAAACAACTAACTTCTTCACAAAAATATAACTGACTTCAGGTAACAGTAAAAACTAAACTACTACATCAATTTTAATGAAATTTCCAAGCAATTAATCTAAAAATGTATCCTTTCAAATAAAAAGCAAATTTTTCAAATCGGGTGATATATAACGGAGTTCTGAGCTAACAAACATAACATAAAATTAAACAAATTTAAGACATATGGGTTGCTCATGAATGTCATTGTCAGAACTAGACCAAATGGAAATGGGACCACACGGGAAGCATCAGCTTTTAAATAAAAAAAAATCTCCAAAATCGGTTCTCCCAGTCGAAAGTTCTGAGGTAAATAACATAAAAAAATACAGTCGAATGAGAACCTCCTCCTTTTTTGAAGTCGGTTAAAAATAAACTTTTCATCACTCATGCTCGGAAAGGTAGTTTTTGTTAGCTCAATACCTGACGAGTAAATGCGATTTACGCCCCTAGGGCCGTAAGTAAATTAGATAATAGAATGAGGCTCATTGCATTCATATACTAAAATGAAATACAACCTCCCTAACAAATCCGTATTTCCATTAAATAAACGAGGTCATAATAGTGAAAAAAAAACAATGGATACGGGTAACTGTTAAAAAGACTTTTTTTATTTCCTCGTGATGAATAGTTATGTGTAAGCGATCAATAGCACCCTCAACTCAATAACCTTTCTTGTACACACTTCTGTTCTGTCACTGTTCAATATATTTTTTGATGTGTAACATCTTTCCTCTCGATTTGCGGGAGTTATTTTGACAAAAGGGACGGAAATGTGTAACAGGAAACCGGGGAAGTGCGCGCTACTTGATTTGACCAATGAGCGCACGCGGTGGTCAGATGTTACACATCATATGCGACTACTGTAAGGCTCGTAGTTTTTCTCTCTCTCTCTCTCTTCCCAGCTATGTATCCCACATGGTGGTGGGGTCAGCTTTCCTGGTCGTTCTTCTCCACTTCGCTCTATCCTCGACGTCGTCATCAGAAACTTGGCACTCTCTCATGTCTTTTGACACTACATCTCTCCACCTTGTCTTGGGTCTACCTCTAGATCTCCGACCGGGGATGGAAAGTTGTAGTGCCAAATTCCCTACGTAGTCAGGTGGCCTCCTCTGCACGTGACCGTACCATCGCAGCCGACTCGTCTGCATCTTGTCAGCGATGTCGCGCACCCCAGGCTTCCTCGCACGTACTCGTTACGAATTTAATCGAGCCTGGTGATGCCGCACGTCCACCTCAGCATCTTCATTTCGGCGACTTGGATGGTATGTATGTTCTTCTGCGTTACGGCCCAAGTTTCGCTTCCATACGTTAAGACTGGTCTTATGATAGTCTTATAAATAAGACCTTTAAGTTTTACTGGCATTCTTTTGTCGCAGGTGACACCGGTTACTTCTAACCATTTTAGTCATGCTGCGGCTATTCGGTGCTGAATATTACATTCCACGTTCCCAGAGTTATTCATCTTACTATCCAGATACTTATATTGATCACAAAAAGTGACCAATTGCCCATCGATGTTGATCGGGCTATTGTTGCTTGGGTCTGATTCATTGAACGACATGAACTGGGTTTTTGATATACTCAGCATTAGGCCACCGGTCTCTAACTGATGCTTCCACAACAAAAGCGCCTGTAACTCGGCACGGCTGTCAGTGCAAATGACCACGTCGTCAGCATATATAAACGTCCACAACGTTGAGGTCTGCGCGGCCTCTGTGAGTGAATCCAAAACGAAGCAAAACAGAAAAGAACTCAGTACTGAGCCTTGTTGAATGCCTTCTGTGACTGCTATCGGTTTTGTCTCACCCACTACCGTCCATACCACTGACCTCGCTCCCCCATACATGTCGGCGATAATGTTGAAATATTGTTCGGGGACATTCTTCTTGCGAAGGCTCCACCATATCGTGTCTCTCGGCACCCGATCAAATGCCTTCTCCATGTCAAGATAGTCGGTTTTTGACGCGATATTCCTCAGCAATTGTGTTAAGAGCAAACATCGGATCGGTGGTTGATAAGCCAGGTACGAAGCCGTAGTGATTGTTGGATAGAGAACACTCAGATCTTAGGCGGCTGTCTATCATTTATTCGTAAAGCTTCATAGTATGACTGAGGAGCTTGATTCCGCGATAGTTGTTGCACTCATACTTGCTGCCTTTTCCTTTGTAAATCGGAACTATGGTGCTCAATCTCCATGCGTCTGGCATTTTAGAAGAGAGGAGCACACAATTAAAGAAATTTGTAAGCAGTACCATTCTTCGCTGGCGTAGACATTTCCAAGCATCTACTGGGATACCAACAGATCCTATGGCTTTCTTGTTTGACATTTTATGCAGAGCTTTCTTAACCTCGCTTGGGTGTATTTAGAGGTATAAGTCCGACATTATTTTCCATTGCTAGAAGCCCTGTACTAGCTAGATTTGGGTTCAGCAGCTGTTGCTAATATTGATGCCAAGCTGTAACAATATCATTGTACCTGTATAACAAGTCACCTGGTCCTTTGACCACTTTGGTCCTCTGATGGTTTTATACCTAGCAGGATCCTTTGTACCCTGACAACGCTGTTTTGCGAGCTTGTGAATTTGCTTTTGGCCTTCTTTGCTGTCTATCTTCTTGTAAAGGTTTTTCTGCGAGTTTCATTGTTCTATTGCTATTACTTTCTGGGTGTCTTTCTTTACGTTCCTGTATTTTTCTCGGTCCTCGGGTGTAAGTAGTTTAAGTAGGTTTAGTAGTAAGGCTCGCAGTTTTTATTTATTTTATTTTATTGTTTATTAAAGTCCGCAGATCCGATTCGGTTCTAACGGAAGACCAGCGTGGGGTGTTATACTCGTATTACAATACATCACACATCAGTTTGAGTTAGAGTCCTATTTGCAACTTCAGAGAGTATATTGTTTAGGTTTAAGTTATCTATTTTTGTGTATTTACTGTGATGTTGCAAATAAACGTTTATTCTATTCTATTCTATTCTACTATAATTGTACATACAGAAAAACCAATAACTATCAAATGTGTGACTCACAATTATAATTAACTAACTGTTTTTCGCGACTTTATACGCGTTACACTACTAAATGACGGTAACCTAGAAATAAAGCTAAACTCGCTGTTGCAACTTGACATCCATGCATCCCATGTAACCTGATTAAAGGAATAAAAAGTAACCTATTTGTTAATCCAAGTTATTATCTACGTACATTCTAAATTTCATCGGTTTAGCGGTTACGACGTGATTGATTAACAAACAAATAAATAAATAAACAAACATCCAATCATCCATCACTAAAAAGAGTCTAACTCAACTTAATTCGTTGTGCTTTTGGCTTTCTCAACGCTTTTCACGCAAAGAAAGTTAGAAAAATCTCAAATACAAAATGATGATTCATCATCATCATCATCAACAGCCTGACTTCACCCATTTTGGGTATAGGCCTCCCCAAGTTTGTGCTATCCACCACGATCCTGCGCTAGTCTCACCCACTGACGGCCCGCGACCTTTACGATGTCGTCCACCCATTTCGCTGTCGTCCTACCCTTCTATACCCGCTCCTCGGCCACACCATTCAGTCACTGTCCTGCTCCATCTGTCATCACCACGTCTAGCCAAGTGTCCCGCCCAAGACAATTTAAAATGATGATTAATGATGATTAATTCAAAAATCAAAACGAATGATAGGTATAAAAAAATTGAAACCGAATTTTGCTTACATATCTCTATCTAGTTATAAAATACCTTAATTTTACAGAATTGAATATTTAAGATGGCCAATCAAAAGTGAATTTCAATTATCGTACTAAAGAGAAATAGTACATTTCCGTAGCTGACTGTACAAAGATGCTATATTTGTAGACGAGTGAAGGTACGCTATTTAATAAAGTTGTGTCGTTGGCAGAATAAATACTCATTTTAAATTAATTATGTTTTGTCGTTGGAAAACATTGCTCGGGATTTAACTATTCTACTCTACGAAAAAAGATAGCGTAGAAAGCGGTGTTAATTATAAGTTTGCTAAAATTTGTGCATTTTTTGTTGCTTAGATAAGTTTGTATGCATGAACTCTGGTGTCGTGATTATTTAGACTTATCGAACAAAGCCTGACTACTTTTATAGTGGAGTAGACGACTACTTAAATCGTTGACTCTTTAACTCTTTCTTAACGATTTCGCCTTTCGGGGTTCTAAACACCTTTGTAAGTTTATACAAAAAGGGTCTAAGTCTGGCAGCCAGTTGTTGTCGTCCACCTATCGTTCGATTAGGACATTTAATCAAACCGTAGGGACACATTAAAACACAAAAGTAACAATTATAAAAATTGAATTGCATTAGTCATTCATTACATATTGAGGAATGTCAAGAATAAATTAAATGTCAGATCGTAGTTGCAATACAATATAACACTGCATTGTCAAGAAGTAATATTGGTAAATTGACTCATAAATTAAAGTCATGAAAATCTATACTCTAAATTATTTCATGAAATTATATTGCATCTAAAGAGATGTCAAAATAAATCATCATCATCATCATATCAGCCGTAGGACGTCCACTGCTGGACAAAGGCCTCCCTCATTGATCTCCAGGAACTGCGGTTGGAAGCGGCCTGCATCCAACGCCGACCTGCGGTTCTTACCAAGTCGTCTGCCCATCTTGTGGGTGGACGTCCTACGCTGCGCTTGCCGGTCCGTGGCCTCCACTCGAGAACCTTTCGGCCCCATCGGCCATCTGTTCTGCGCGCTACATGACCTGCACATTGCCACTTCAACGTGCTAATCCGTCGGGCTATGTCGGTGACTTGAGTTCTCCTACGTATCTCCTCATTTCTGATTCGATCCCGTAGAGAAACCCCGAGCATAGCCCTCTCCATAGCTCGTTGAGCGACTCTGAGCTTATTCATAAGGCCAATAGTGAAGGACCACGTCTCGGTTCCATATGTCATCACTGGTAACACACACTGATTGTAGACTTTCGTCTTAAGGCACTGAGGTATGTTAGACGAAAAGACGTTGCAAAGTTTCCCAAACGCTGCCCATCCGAGTTGGATTCGACGATTGACCTCTTTCTCGAAGTTGGATCTACCTAATTGGACTGTTTGTCCTAGGTATACATACGCGTCGACAACTTCAAGCCATGGGGCGCCGGCAATAGAATGTTGCCCCTCCGCTCTTGCCCGTGGACGCAGTAGGAGTCTGGTAAGGGATACTTCCGAAAGATGGGCAGCAGCGTCTTTTTGTGTTTTCAATACCTATACTGCGCTCGCCAACCCGCCTGCCAAGCGTGGCGAATATGGCAACAACCCTCTCATGATATTGCAACATAAAACCAGGCCCCGAGTCCCCGGCGGCCCCGCTAATCCTGGCTACGGTAGCAGTCACGGTAACGGCGGGGCCAGGGGTGCTAAGAATCCCCGGGAGACGATCGGCTACCAAACCCTACGACGACCACTGGCCCTGGTAACACACAACATCCGCACTTTGAGGACAGACGAAAAGATTGTTGAGCTGGAAGAAGAAATTAGTAGATTACACTGGGACATTTTGGGGTTATCAGAAGTCCGTAGAGAGGGCGAGGACACGATATCCCCTAAGCCTGGTAACCTACTATACTACCGGGAGGGCGACCAACAGTCCCAAGGTGGTGTTGGGTTTCTCGTTCACAAGTCACTCATCAACAACATTATCACCATCGACAGTGTGTCGAGCAGGGTCGCGTACCTGACACTCAGAATATCTAAGCGATATTCGCTGAAGGTCGTTCAGGTATATGCGCCGACCTCTTCACACCCAGATGAAGAAGTAGAGTCTATGTATGAGGACATCAGTAGAGCCATACATACGAACAAAACTCACTTTATTGTTGTTATGGGGGACTTCAATGCAAAGCTAGGCATGAGAAGCGATGATGAGTTGAGAGTGGGGCAATTTGGATATGGGCAACGGAACCCCAGGGAACAGAGGCTGGCCGATTTTCTGGAGAAAGAAGGACTCTTTATGATGAATTCTTTTTTCCAGAAGCCGCCTCATGGGAAATGGACCTGGATGAGTCCCAACGGTTCCACGAGAAATGAGATTGATTTCATCTTGACCAACAAGAAACGGATATTCAATGATGTCTCTGTGATTCACAGGGTGAAAACCGGCAGTGATCATTGAATTGTTAGAGCCACATTGAATATGAACGTTAAACTTGAAAGGTCCCGTTTGATGAAATCTACGCTCCGACCCACTCGCGCACATATCCAAAACCTCGAGAGCTTTCAACTCGAACTTGCAAATCGCTTTGACTGTCTAGAAGTAGATGCATCAGTGGACGAGATCAATAACAGGTTCGTAGAAACCGTCCATACGGTGGGGTCCCAGTTCTTTAAGACCCCCCGTACCAATAGACCTCAGAAACTCTCTGATGACACCCTTAACCTCATGGCTGAACGACGTTCTTTACAACTGCAGTCTCCCGATGATGCTCAGTCACATAGGCAGCTCAATAGAAAGATTTGGAAATCCTTGCGGCACGATATTCGTACCTTTAATACATCTCGTATTAAAGATACGATAGAGCGGAATAAAGGCTCCAAAGTGTTCGCGAGAGATAATTCTATTGGACAGAACCGCATGACGAAGCTGAAGAGGGAAGATGGCAGCATAACGTCAAGTAAAGTGGAAGTGTTAAGGGAAGTCGAAAGGTTCTATGGACGGCTCTACGATTCGGTCACTAAACCTGTTTGCAGTGCGGCCAACGACCCAAGAGCCAAACTGACTCGACATTATACCGAAGATATTCCGGACATCAGTCTGTATGAGATCAGGATGGCCTTGAAGCAGCTTAAGAACGACAAGGCGCCAGGTGAGGACGGAATCACTTCAGAGCTTCTGAAAGCGGGTGGATCACCGGTACTTAAAGTCCTTCAGAAGCTTTTTAATTCCGCCTTGCTTGAAGGTACGATGCCAAAAGCATGGAACGGGGGCGTGGTGGTTCTGTTCTTCAAGAAAGGTGACAACACCTTGCTTAAGAATTACAGACCCATCTCGCTTTTGAGCCATGTTTATAAGCTGTTTTCGAGGGTCGTCGCGAACCGTCTCGAACGCAGGTTTGATGACTTCCAGCCTCCCGAACAAGCCGGGTTCCGTAAAGGCTACAGTACCGTAGACCACATACATACGCTGCGGCAAGTCATACAGAAGACCAAAGAGTATAACTTACTGCTATGTCTCGCGTTTGTGGACTATGAGAAAGCCTTCGATTCGATCGAAACATGGGCAGTGCTTGAGTCTCTCCAACGATGCCGTATTGACTATCGGTACATCGAAGTGTCGAAGTGTTTGTATAAAAACGCCACTATGTCAGTCCGAGTACATGAACAGAGCTCGAAGGCGATTCCCTTAAAAAGAGGGGAGGTAAGTAAGACAGGGAGATGTCATCTCTCCGAAACTGTTTACGACCGCATTGGAAGATGCCTTCAAGCTTCTGGAATGGAAAGGACTAGGCATCAATATTAACGGCGAATACATCACTCACCTTCGGTTTGCCGACGATATTGTGGTCATGGCAAAGTCGATGGAAGAGCTCAGCACGATGCTCGAAGGCCTCAATCGAGTCTCCCAACGGGTAGGACTTAAAATGAACATGGACAAGACGAAAATCATGTCGAATGTCCATGTCGTCCCTGCCCCAGTTATGGTTGAGAACTCGGCTCTTGAAGTTGTCGACGCGTATGTATACCAAAATAAATGAGTATCTGTAAATCTGTAGTAGGTACAAACGGCTACACATCATGCTATACATTTCCAGTACAAACTGACCTCTCATTCTACGAAAAGCCTACACAATGCGAGGTCAGCTTATACTGGAAATGTATAGCTTGATGTGTAGCCGTGTGTACACCGCGCTCCGTTGTTATTATTTATTATTTTTAGCTCACTTTGTCCCACTGCTGTGCAAAGACCTGCCCCCCTATTCTTTCCCTCTTTCAAGCGCTAGATGGTCCAATCCACTCGGAAATTAGTGAGCTTTATCTTTTCTTTAGTGCCGCGACGTCTTCGGGCCAGGGTTCCACTTAGCCCACTGATCACCCGACATATGGTATAAACTTACTACTACTACTTACTAGTTAGCGATAAGACCGCCAATTGTATACATTCATTTGAGTACTGTTACTTTTAAAGGTTTTGTTGGTTAAGTTGTGCAAAAAAGTATTATCTAATCTTATCTGTAAATAA
Source organism: Philereme vetulata (assembly GCA_918857605.2). Lineage (NCBI taxonomy): Eukaryota > Metazoa > Arthropoda > Insecta > Lepidoptera > Geometridae > Philereme > Philereme vetulata. The sequence goes on along the minus strand of OU975470.1, from coordinate 6,137,894 downwards.
CGAGCCCAGTCCCACTTAAGTTTGGCGGTTGGCGGTTTTCGTATATCTGCGATTTGTGCTGAAGAGCGCAGCTCGGTGTTGCGTATGCGGTCAATACGCTTTGTAGTGTTTGTATCTATTAAATAGATATAATGCCTTGTCTCATGTACACAAGTGGTGGGGCGGCACGTCACTAGTCAGTCGTTGACAGGTCGTCTCTGAGACTGGACGCGCGCCCGCACTCGGCTCTCGGTGTTACAGTGAGCCATAGAAAAGGTGATACGAACCTTACGAGTAACTACTATACACGGGGGACTACACGCTTGATTCCTTTATTTATTTCCATCTAAAGGTTTTTTTTATATATATACCTAGTCAGGTCATAAGTATTGTCACACAGTAAAAAACTTTTCTTTTAGAATGCCAGAAAAAAGTTTATTGAATTCGAATTTCGAATTGTTCATGAAAATAAAAATGTATACTTTTTAGAATTTTACTCATTTTTAAATATGGAGTGGACGCTTAAAGAAGACCGTGTTGCAGTTATTGCGTTGCATCGTTGCGGTTACGCGCCAATTAAAATTTTTGACATACTGAAAAATTTGAATATAACCAAAAGATTCGTTTATCGCACGATCAAACGATACAATGAAGACTCTAGTGTAGATGACAGGTCAAGAAGTGGTCGCCCTTGGTCTGTTAGGACTCCAGCAGTGATAAAAGCTGTGAAGGCGCGAATTCAAAGAAGTCCCAAACGTAAGCAGAAACTGTTGGCCCTTCAGATGGGGTTAAGCAGAACCACGGTGAAAAGGGTGTTAAATGAAGACTTAGGGCTTCGGGCATAACGAAGAAAAACAGGTCATCGTTTGAATGCTCGTCTAATGGACCTGAGACTGAAGAGATGCCGCGCTTTGTTGAAGCGGTACGCGGGAAAAAAATATCGGGAAATTCTTTTTTCGGATAAAAAAATTTTTACCGTAGAAGAGAGCTACAACAAACAAAATGATAAGGTGTACGCACACAGTAGTGAAGAAGCGAGCAACCGTGTTCCGCGTGTCCAACGAGGTCATTTTCCATCCTCGCTCATGGTATGGTTGGGAGTTTCTTATTGGGGCTTAACAGAGGTACATTTTTGTGAGAAAGGTGTAAAAACGAATGCAGTTGTGTATCAAAATACAGTCCTGACGAACCTTGCGGAACCTGTTTCTCATACCATGTTCAATAACAGGCACTAGGTATTCCAACAAGATTCGGCGCCAGCTCATAGAGCGAAGAGCACACAAGACTGGCTGGCGGCGCGTGAAATCGACTTCATCCGGCACAAAGACTGGCCCTCCTCCAGTCCAGATTTGACACTCAAGACACCCTTGATTAAGGCAGCCGCCGATATTGACATGGACCTCGTTCGTGCTGCGATAGACGACTGGCCGCGCAGATTGAAGGCCTGTATTCAAAATCACGGAGGTCATTTTGAATAAACTTTAGTGTCATAAGAATCTATGTTTTGTTAAGTTCATTTTGGTATAAAAATGGTTACATAATGAATAAACTTGTTTCAATTATTTTATATTAAACATGTGACAGAATTTATGACCTGACTAGGTATATATTGTAGGCTTGTGTTTAACCACGATCTCACCGCATAGTAAGCGATGATGCAGTCTACGATGGTACACGCTTGCCTAGAAGAAACCTATTCACTCGCGACTTAAAGATACCCAGGTTGTAGCTATTAGGAAACAGACTCTGGCAAGGCGTTCCACTCTTTGGCGAACGCATATTAAAGGTCGAAGAGAACCGATTTATGCAAATGGGAGGTTTTCCTACCATATAGCGCACCGCAGAACTCCTGGTTATCCGATGATAGAATGGAGATGGTGAGATTGTAGGTTGAAAAGTTTCACCGCACACTCTCCGAAATGTACTTGATAAAAAACCGAGAGGCTAGCAACCTTTCGACGATGCTATAGGCTGAGGAGCCTTGCATCAACTAGCTCGTCGTTGCCTATGAGCTTATTGGCTTCTCTTTCAATTGGTACTTCGCTGATCCGTCCCAACTGTACTCCAAACACGATCGCACTTGTGCTTGGTACAAGCTAAGCAACTGTTCCGGTGTGCAGTAGTGCCTCATCTTTGTGAGTATACCAAGTTCTTTAGCAACCAACTGGGCTTTCGACTCAATGTAGTAGCCGAAATTAAGAGTCAGAGTTAATGAGATACCAAGAAGCTCGAGGTGGTCAGATATCGGCACGGATACACTTCAAAAAGTAGAAGTCAGATTAAATTGACTTCGTTTTGCGGAAAACAGACACGCCTGGGTCTTATTCGCATTGAACTTGACCAGATTGGCATCAAAGAACGTATCGAATGGTCCCTCAAGAAGTCCAATATCCAGACACATAGCCCAGTGGGCAGTCCGTATGATGGAAGTTTACTAATAAGTCTATCATGCCAGACCCTATCAAGGCTTTTGAGCTGTCAAGAGAAACAGCCTGCGCTTCTCCGTGTTTCTCAACGGCCTCGCTCTATAATATGCGTGGCATACGCTAGAAGGTCCCCAGTGGACCCATTTTGGCGAAAGCCATATTGTCGATTATTGAGGAGGTTATGCGTTTCTAGGTGTGCCAGCACCTATTGTTCAGTGCACGTTCCATAATCTTACAGATGACGGACGTGACCGAGATGTTCCTGTAGTTAGAGGGGTCGGCACAACTACCTTTTTTAGGCACGGGCTGCATGTTTGCAAGCTTCCAGGATTTCGGCACTTGTCCAGACTTCACACAGCGGCGAATGAGGCGTACCTACAGGAGCGAGCTCAAGCGCGCAGAATATAAGAACAATTGCCGGAATACGGTCAGGGCGACTGGCTTTATTCACGTCCAGATTCTGCATCGTTTTTTGAACCTCGGTTGCCTGGAATAGATTGCTCTCAGCGATAAGGTCGCCCATTGTATTTACGTTTTAGTTTTATTTGACTGTTATATTGTTTCTTTGTGGTAGTTACAATCTAGAGTTATCTTATCTTATAGTGCTTATCTCAATAGACGCGATGGCAATTAGATTACGTAGAAAGGGTACAGTTTCAGATTTTTGCTGCATAACATCCGGGGGATCATACAGCGTTTCCTCATTGGCGCTCGTCACTCCACTCGTCAGTCGTCATTCGTCGAAAAGAACTGAACCGGAAGACTTCGAAATTAACTTGCTGACACACAAACATCATTTCTTTATTTATTTAAAACTTTCACACACAAGCTATATAAGTTTAAAAACTGAAACGTGTCTACGTAATACCTAGGTCGATGGTAGCCTATATCACCCAGCCCATAGTAACGAATCAATCGAGGAAGTATGCTTCAATTAAGTCTACTTTTTGCGTATTTGACCATTCCATGATAGAACAAATAAGATGATGCAATGACTGATATACAAGTTCGATAGATGCAATCAAAATTGTTCTGAAATACGAAATGTTTTTGAATTGCTCATGAGAGCATGGAGTTCCTAAACTTCTTAATCGCTACAGTATTAATACTTCTTTAATGTGTAATTAGAATCTAATAAGATGTTTGTTGCAGGAATTTTGCTTTGTCCTGTTGTATGAGAATACATTTTATCAAATTTGACTAACTTTCGCGGCTCAGATTTTTTTCATTCCATACAATAAAATGATCCTTACATAGGACTGCATCGATCGGCATCAAAAAAAAATGTTACCAACTTGATTCATTTTAAGGGCCCTGTCTTCTGTTACCCGTTTTATGCGAATATTTCGGACAAGTCTGTGGCTCGGTTGATAAAGAGATATAAACAAAAATAAATACACCCAAAGTTTGGTTCATCAAAACTTAAAAGATCGAAAAAAAAATTTAACATATCACATTTGTCAAATAAATTAATTTGTAACTCGCGTTTTCGTAAAATGAGCAATTGAGTGAACTATCTAACCCTGTTTTTACCCAAAAAACGAGTAGTAAAGTTTTTAACAAAAATAACATTACAACAAAAATATTGTCTTATTTGAAATCCTTTTAAAAAATTTTTGTAAATTAATACAATATTTAATAAAAAATAACGAATGAAAACTGCGCAATTTTACGCTTCAAAAGAGGTCGTTTATTCGAAAGTAGAATGTTTATAAGTTAAAATTCACATACTATAACAAAGTTCAACCTTTTATTTATAAATAAAAAAAACTCGAAGTGTATCCATTAATTATTATAATATGATTTTTTTTAAAATCACATATAAAATGATGAAACGCAACGCGGCCACTGGCAGTCTGCGCCGAGCGCTTTTGGAGGAAGGACGTGTCGCTCTTTGTCACGAGCACTATACATAGTTACGTATGTATAATACTATAGTGATACAATTATAGCGCGACCGAGTGATTTGATCTGTATGGATACTTACAGATCTATAAAACTCATTGACATCATTGTCCTCCCAGATGTCCCCTCGTAGGGTAAAAATGTTTGGTATAATCGTATAGAGGAAGTTTTGGTGAGTTGGGAATAAATCCTAAAGTCCCACTTTTGTCCGTCATTCGCTCCCATCCACCTCGTTTAACGGAAAGTATAAGAATTAGAGCATTAGCGCCAAAACTAATGTTGCTCAGGACATTTTTTTTATATACGAATATAAAAAAAATGATCTTTCATACAAAAAAAAATTGTCCCATACAAAATATTTTTGTGCAAGCACCGTATAGCGTATATTTCGTTTGCCGTAACTTTCATACTATTTTTGTAGGGAGCCAAACGGCTTGCGGGTACTGTGAAATTTATATTACTGTATTTTATTTATTGGTGGAGGGGCATGAGATAACTAAATTTTCAAGTTTATGTGACATCTATCATCATCATCATTTTGAGACGGCCCTTTTTTAGTTTTTGGAGGGGCATAAGGCAACTTTCTTAGTAAATTTTCATGTTTATGCCACATCCATCATCATCATTTTGAGACGTCCCATGGTTTTTTTAGATTTTGGATGGGTATAAGGCAACTTTCTTCGTAAATTTTCATGTATATGCGACAAAAACAAGGATCACTTTAAAACGTTCAATATTTTTTTTTAGATTTTGGAAGGGCATAAGGCACCTTTCTTAGTAAATTTTCAAGTATATGCGTCATCTACAAGAACCACTTTGAAACGTCCAATTTTTTTTTTTAGTTTTTGGAGGGGCCGGAATGCAACTTTCTTAGTAAATTTTCAAGTATATGCGACATCTACAAGGATCACTTTGATACGTGGAATATTCTTTTTTAGTTTATGGAGGGGCCGTAAGGCAACTTTCTTAGTAAATTTTCAAGTATATGCGACATCTACAAGGATCACTTTGATACGTCGAATAATTTTTAATGGTTTATGGAGGGGCGTAAGGCAACTTTCTTAGTAAATTTTCAAGTATATGCGACATCTACAAGGATCACTTTGATACGTCGAATATTTTTTTTTTAGTTTATGGAGGGGCGTAAGGCAACTTCCTTAGTAAATTTTCAAGTATATGCGACATCTACAAGGATCACTTTGATACGTCGAATATTTTTTTTTAGTTTTTGGAGGTGCGTAAGGCAACTTTCTTAGTAAATTTTCAAGTATATGCGACATCTACAAGGATCACTTTGAAACGTCGAATATTTTTTTTTAGTTTTCGGAGGGGCATAAGGCAACTTTCTTAGTAAATTTTAAGGTATATGTGACATCTACAAGGATCACTTTGAAATGTCCAATATTTTTTTTTAGATTCTGGAGGAGTGTAAATCAACTTTCTTAGTAAATTTTCAAATATATGCGACATCTGCAAGGATCACTTTGAAACGTCGAATATTTTTTTTTAGTTTTTAGAGGGGTGTAAGTCAACTTTCTTAGTAAATTTTCAAATATATGCGACATCTACAAGGATCACTTTGAAACGTCGAATATTTTTTTTTTAGTTTTTGGAGGGGCGTAAGGCAACTTTTTTAGTAAATTATCAAGTATATGCGACATCTATAAGGATCACTTTCAAATACTTTTTTCCTTAGCAAATTATCCAATTTATGTAAAACTTTGCACACCGGTAGAACTAAAATAAAAATTCCAGACTATACTAAAAACGTTATGATCTGATGATGGAGTCAGGAGCTGTTCCGTGGAACTCCTCAGCAAATTGTCCGGTTGAGGTCAAACTATGAATACCGGTAGAATTTTACTAAAAATACTTTACTATTTTAAAAACGTTTTGATCTAATGATGAAGTCAGGAGCTGTTCCATGGAACTCCTCAGCAAATTGTCCGACTGAAAAAAAACTCTGCACATCGGTAGAAATAAAATGAATATTTTCGACTACACTAAAAACGCTCCGATCTGATGATGGAGTCAGGAGCTGTTCCATGGAACTCCTCAGCAAATTATCCAATTGATGTAAAACTTTGCACACCGGTAGAACTAAAATAAAAATTCCAGTCTATTCTAAAAACGTTTTGATCTGATGATGAAGACAGGAGCTGTTCCGTGGAACTCCTCAGCAAGTTGTCCGATTCAGGTCAAACTATGCATACCGGTAGAATTTAAATGAAAATACTTTACTATAATAAAAGCGCTCTGATCTGATGATGGAGTCAGGAGCTGTTCCATGGAACTCCTCAGCAAGTTGTCCGATTGAAGTAAAACTTTACACACCAGTAGAACTAAAATGAAAATAAATCATAAAAGTTATCTAAGTAAATTTGTTTCAGATAGAGACTTCGTTTTATTTTTCCTGTAATCTTTGTTGATGTTCCTATCAATCATGGTAATTTGAGATTGTTCGCACTCTAAGACTATACCACAAAAAACATAATAAAAAATTGTTTTGTAATGTGTAAGTTACCTAAGACTTTTTATATGATACCAAACTGAATGTTATCATACATACTTAGGTAAATACTTAAATGCAACTGTAGGTCAAGTAAGTTGGTTATGGATTTCGTGGCGCTGTTATACAAGTGGTTCGCCCCGAACTAAGATCTTGCGAGTCTCTCAAAAAAACAAAAAAAATATTATTCATAATTTTTGACTTGTAAAATAGTGCCACGAAATAACAACCACATACTTACTTGACCTACAGTTTTATTCAAATAACAAGTAATGGGAGTTCATGTTAATTGGTTATTTTATAGGGGTAGAAATTGCAGTTATTCTAGATTTTAGACTTTTCCCTGTATTTGTGTCACTTAAGCTACACGAATACTAAATTTCAGCACTGTGAGGTTAATAGTGTACCCTGTGAATTTTGGCAAAGTTCAGTAAACTCAAAAACTACAAAGATTAAACTAAAAATAAAATCGAGCTCAAAACGTGCTAATGACGAACTTTTTTTATAAGACGTCCTATTTGACCTAACAGACTCGCGAGTTCTTAGTTCGGGGAAAACCTATTGTACAACAGCGCCACAAAATACATAAGCAACTTACTTGACCTAAAGTTGCATTCAAATTACAAATTACGGGAGTTCATGTTAATTGATTATCTACTCGTTTTAGGTTAATTATTGCAGGTATTTTGGATATCAGACTTTTCCTTACATAAGTGTCACATAAGCTACACGAATACCAAATTTCAGCACTGTGGAGTCACAAGTGTACCCTGTGAATTTAGTCAAAATTCAGTTTTTATTACGAATAGTAAATAAAAAACTACGACGAATAAACTAATAATAAAACGGGGTCTCAATGTATTAATAAAGATCTTTCATTTAACGTCCTATTTGACCTTATAGTCTTATTTTAGTTTGTTTTCACCGCTTTTGAACCCCAATATCTCAACAACCCCCCAACATTTTTAGCTCATTTAATCAAACCAGGATTTTGCCAACAATACTTTCATATATATTATCAAATTTCACGATGATCGGATAAACGCTTCGAAAGTTACCCTTGGACAAACACACATACATATACAACGCCAATTTGCTCAAGTTGATTTAGAAACTTCGCTTTGTCAAAGATTATGAAAAATATTTTTTTTTGTTTTGTGGAAGACTGACGAGATCTCAGTTCGGGGCGAACCACTAGTTATTTTACTTATAGAAATCTTGTCAGACCATTATAATCTCGGAGTTTTCAAGTCCAGAGTGAACACGATATATCTAGGCAAGCTGGCTCCCTCTTACACCTTACCATCAAGTGAGTACCTAAGTGGTCAAGCGCTTAACCAATACAATTAAAATATAAATACTTTAAACTACAAATGAAGATAGGTACGAAATACTAAACACACTATAAATTAACATTTTCATTTGATCGACATGACAAAGGATCAACATTTTTTGTCCTATACTGGGGTGTATAGGGCACAAACTCACACATCCGCAAACCACGCAGCAAGTTCAACGGCCGGCCGGCTTCGTAAATATCTAAAATTGACAGCGTCAGATTTTGGAATGCCCTCTTAAGGCGCTACTCACGCGTGACCTAAAAAATTTTAATGCCAAAATGTTTTTCCTCAAAAACGAGCTGATGTTTTAAAAAAAAACTTGAAAGAATATACTTTTAGATTGATTCCATGGAAATTTTATCAAAATTGGTAGAGTAGTTTGGTTTTTACCTTAAGTCTAATGTTATATTTTTGTTTAAAATGTACTTGTTTTCATTATCAAAGTCAAGGTGTACAACCACATCCTTTCCTTGTCTCCTAACTGCTAGTTAGTGTTTATGCTATTTATCTTCCATATGTAGTGTAGTTTATTTCTTTGTTTATACGTAAGTTTACGTATATTAGGTATTATCAATAGGTGTATTGTATTTTATAGGTTATGTTTATATTACCAGTGCGCGATAAGTTGGAACCTGAGCGCGGTGACGTAATATTGGCGTGTTTGTACCGTCCGCAAAAAAGCGAACATAACAAACAGCCGCCCGCGGCTTCGTCTTTGTTTTTTTTAACCTAATTTATTATGTTACTCAGGGAGGACGCTGCTTTTTATCAAATCTTTTTTACACTATTTGAATAAAATAAAAATACAATGTTTAAGTTTATACATTTCTTTTATCTATTATTTACATTATCTCATCTTCGTCACTACTTAGTGGATTTATGCCTTCTAGAGGTTGTTCTTCGTCCTCAGTCTCACTTGACGAAGAGGTATCCGATAAATTTACAATCAATTGCGATTCATTCGTCTCGTGTAAGAGGTCATCGTCCCAATACTTTTGTCGAAGCCTGTCCACATTGTTGACTTCTTTTTTCCAGACAACAAAACGATAACACAAACGAAAACTAAAAACCCTAGTAAAAAATAGTGATGCGAAGGGTACAATACGGGCGCCATCGGGGAAGTGCAGGGGAAGCGGTCGGGGAGTCGCATTCCTAGCAGGTCCCAAGTTATCGCGCACGAGTAATATGTTAATGGTACTTTAATACCACCGTCTTTTGATTATAATTTATCCTGTCCATCCTTAGATTGTATGGAAGAGATCGTTTTTAGCGATAATACCGCCCATTGTACCGTTATTTATTGTTTATTCCCTTTGTTCCTGTATTTTATTTGGTGTGCAATAAAGAGCTTAACTATCTATCTCATTCATCAAAATCGGATGTGTAGTTTAGGCGCTACGGTGGAACATACTTCCATAGACTGCTAAAAACCCTTCCTTTTGGTTTTGCCGTAGTCGACTAAAAACAGAGAACTGCTGGGAGTATTTAACACAAATAGTATTATCCACCAGTCATCTTTGGCGTGCCAAAAGGTAAGGTGTGACACAAATATAACTACTTGATTCTATGTACTTCAGCCCTAAAAACCTACAAAATTATATTTTATGTAGAATAAAAATTGTTTTTGTACAACATGCAAATGTAAGACACTCTTGAAATAGTTCAGAGATTTCACACCGTCGCATCTGCATAGAATGAATACTTTATTATTCGCGCGGCTACTTTTTATTAATAGCGCCGTACCTTTCCAAGACACGTACAAATAGTGTCCTAAGAGATATATTACACCAGAGAGAGCTAAGAAACTACTATTGAAAATGTTATCTTTGTACTTTTAGATTATAATATTCAATTATATCTTTGAACATTATTTCATATAATTCATATATCTATTGATTTGTAAATTAATAATCTCTATATATAAAAATGAATCCCTATTTCCCTTGGTCACGGCATCACGCGTGAACGGCTGGACCGATTTCGCTTATCCTTTTTTTGTTGTACCTATTTCTTATTGTCAGGAGAAGGTGAAAGAAAAAATTAAAAAAATTGCGCGCAAAATCAGAAAATTTAAGAATACTTAACCACCATATAAAATTATTTATAATCTAACCTTAGCGCTTTTATAATGTAACCTTATGACGTTTGACATAGAATTGACAGAATGCGTGCTGCAAATATCGTCAATGAGGATGTAAAAAACTGAATATCGTTTGAAACAGATGCTTCGGTCGGAGTTATCCCGAGATGTTGTCTATATATATAGGTATATATAAATGAATTGCTGTTCGTTAGTCTCGCTAAAACTCGAGAACGGGTGGAGCGATTTGGCTAATTTTGGTATTGAATTATTTGTGGAAGTCATTCATTTTCTCATACATAATGATGGCCGGGGACAACAATTGACAAATCTACCAGGGTGACATACTCGTATATTGACAGCCCGCGTTATATGCATGTCATGGCGGTACGAAGTTCGGCGGGTCCACTAGTAATATATAAAATAAAGTCGGGTTAGTAACAGCATGTATAACTCAAGAACGGCGGGTCCGATTTTGATGATCTAGGATTTGTTGTATATGTCTCTGTTCTGAATAGCAGATTAACTATTAAAATATCGGAAAAATTCACGCAAAAAGGAATTATGAAGAAAATTCATTTTCTCATACATAGATGCAGCTAATGATGGCCGATTGACAATTCTACTAGGGCGACGCACTGGCAGCCCGCGTCATATGCAATTCAAGGCTGTACGAAGTTCGGCAGGTCAGCTAGTTTCATTATAATTTTTAGGGTTCCGTACCCAAAGTGTAAAACAAGACCCTATTACTAAGACTCCGCTGTCTGTCTGTCCGTCTTTTACCAGGCTGTATCTCATGAACCGTGATAGTTAGACAGTTGAAATTTTCACAGATGATGTATTTTTGTTGCCGATATAATAACAAATACTAAAAACATAATAAAATTAATATTTAAGGAGGGCTCCGATACAACAAAAGTGATTTTTTTTGCTCGTTTTAGCTCGATATTGATAACGACAACAGGTAGACGCTTGAAATATTCACGGAATATTTAGTTATATATTCATTTTAAAAATAAATAATTAAATTAAATTATAACAAGTATTTAAGGGGGGCTCCCATACAACAGACATGGTTTTTTTGCCGTTTTTATAGATAATGGTACGGACCTTTCGTGCGCGAGTCCGACTCGCACTTTATTGACTTGTTGTGAATTTTATGATCTTATTGTTGATATAATTAAATTAATAATTTGTTGAAATCTTCTCGCATGCGCTAGTCGGTCATTGAAACTCTATTTAATACTGATATCTCTGTATATAGGTAGGTACATGTATTTCACACAATAAATATTATTTGATTTGGACACCATGGACTAGGTATGTACTGTAGTATACCTTCATTATTATCAATACATTTATTTCAGATGTCAAAAATCCATATTTGTTAGTAAACTTAATTATACATGTCAAATGGTTAATACAATTGCGACATAACAACAATTAAATAACAATATATGTGGTATGTGAGCATCTAGTGTAGGTACTGCGCATGTACCATACAACAATGGTTTAGATGCTCACAGTCGAACCTGTTTGCGAACGTATTCAGTATACCGTTGGAGCTGGCCCGAATTCTGCGCCCCAGGGATATGCACCGCTTGCGCATGGTGCTGTAGAAACAGTCCACTCGCGCCTCGGCGAACATCCCCGACGCGCTGCAGAACCGGGGCAGCCCAACCAGCACCCTGAACGCGTTGTTGTATTGTACGCGTAGGGCGCTGTACTGTTTTTGCGTATAATTAACCCACAGGCTGCTCGTGTAGAAACTAGTACAGTAGGCTCGGAATAGGCAGATTTTGACATCAGTGGAGCAACGAGCAAACCTGCGTGCAATCATGTTTGCTCTTACAGACAACGCCCTCCGCTCCCTCTCAATGTCTACATCGTCTTTCAGGTCAGAGGTTATCCAATGTCCAAGGTATTTAAATTGATCAACTCGCTTCAGCGGCATACCATACAATTTGATGGTAGGTATTAGCGACGGACATTGGCGACCCCTGGCCTGAAAGACCATGCATTCACTCTTTCTTACATTGTATTGTAGACCATGAAGTTGCGCATATTTTTCACAAATGCCTAACACTTTCGTTAAGCCACAGATTATGGATTATAGGCAAATATTTTAAGAAACTGATTTGAGGCATATCAAGTAGAAGATTGAAAATCACGGTACAAAGCGTACTTTTGTCAAAGCGAATTCTGCGAGATTTAGCGAACTATCTTAGCATATGAAGTCAAAACATGGACTTTGACTGAATCCTCCTATTTAAGGTTCCATAGTCGAACTCGGTACCTTTATAGTTTCACTATTTCCGTCTGTCTTTTCATCTATCCCACCCTTCTTTTTTTTTTGATCGTGCGTAGCGGGATCTCTAAATCAACTTGGGTAAATCGGCGTTGTATGTATGTTTGTTAATCCGAGGTTATGTTTCGAAGCGTTGATCCGATCATTATGAAATTTGATAGATAGGTAGGTAGTAATGGCACAATTTTGCTGTGACTAAATGAGCTAAAAATGTTGGGGGGTTGTTGAGATATTAGGATTCAAGAGGGGTAAAACAAACTAAAATGAGACTATTAGGTCAAGTGGGACTTCAAATGAAATGTTTTCAATAGTAAATATAGATTCCGTTTCGATTTTAAGTAAAAACTTTAAAGTTTTTCAACTAGCCCTAATAAAAACTGAACTTGACAAAATTCACAGAGTTACACCATTGACCACACAATGCTGTAATTTGGTATGCGTATAACTTCAGTGACATAAATATAGGCAAAAGTCTGAAATCCAGAATAACTGCAATTTTTATCCCAAAAAAATGTTTCCACAGTACATGAACTCCCGTTATCTGTGATTTGAATGAAACCGTAGGTCAAGTAATTTGGTTATTTATTTATTTTTCTTGGCACTATTTTGATAGTCAAAGATTACAAATAATATTTTTTTGTTTTAATCGGAGACTCGCGAGATCTCAATTCGGAGCGAACCACTAGCTTATTTAGAGAAACCAATGGCGATAAAATATGTGTGTATGGACAGGTACCTTAGAAATAAACGAAATTTGATATGATGATACCTTAATGACGGCTAGTAAGCTAAAAAATAACACTAAAAAAACCAGTTGGTTTGGGGTAGTCTCCACTTTAAGGAAGTTGGGGATGATTTTTTTTTACTAACGCACACCATGTTCGATATATCGTTGAGTAAGTCATTCCAAAGCACGGTTTCCTCAGCACTTTTTAACCCGGTTCTCAATTTGACAGTATTTTTTTCTGTGGTTGTTATTTGTTATCTCAGAACTTTCTACTGGGTGATCCGATTATGATTATTCTTTTTTTATTTGAAAGCTGGTGTTTCCCGTCTGGTCACATTTCCAATTGGTGCAGTTCTGACAATGGCATCCTTGAGAAAACCATATAAGTCTTCATCATCATCATCATCCACAGCCTGACTTCACCCATTGTTGGGTATAGGCCTCCCCAAGTTTGTGCCATCCACCACGATCCTGCGCTAGTCTCTCCCACTGACGGCCCACGATCTTTACGATTTCATTCACCCATCTCGCTGCTGGTCGTTCTACCCTTCTATACCCGCTCCTCGGCCACCATTAAGTCACTGTCCTGCTCCATCTGTCATCACCACATCTAGCCAAGTGTCCCGCTTAAGACCATTTGAGCTCCATAACTCGAATCCCAACGTCATGAATCTTCGTTCGTCTAAAAGGTAAAGGTATAAGTCTTAAATTTGTTTAATTTTTATGTTTTGTTTGTTAGCTCAGAACTCCGTCATTAATAACCGATTTAATAAAATATTTCATTTTATGAAAGTATATACTTTCAGATTGATCCCATGAGAATTTCATTAAAATTGGTAGAGTAGTTTGGTTTTTACTGTTATCTGAAGTTGGTTATATTTTTTTAAAAGTTACTTGTTTGATATAAGATTCGGGTAATTGCAATCATTAGGTTTTTAAGTTTATGTTGTGTATATTATATATATTAAATCTCAACGCAATAAGAGAAGTGTTATTACATTGACGCCTATGTCTGTCTGTCTGTGACATCGTAGTTCGCAAACAGATGGACCGTTTAGTATGCGGTTTTTTTAGTAAGCTAATTTCACTGAGTTGGATAATATGTGTGAAAACTAGGTCAGCCGACCTAAAGATTAATCAGCACTTTTGGTTTAAAGGTAATCTCAGCTGTAAAATTTAAATTGATTAAGTACAGGTATTATGTGTCGTGGTTTTTTAAATAGTATTATTGATACTATTGTTGGGCAAATGCCTCCCTGCATTTCCGCCACTCACAACGGTCCAGTGCACCGTATGCCAGTCACTCTCAACGGCGTCCAGCTCGTCCTGTCACCTCCGGTGTGGTCTGCCGCGGTATTGTTTTACTGTCTCAAGGCTCCACTTCGTGGTAATTTTGGCCTACAGCTCATCAGGCATGCGGCAGACGTGACAAGCCCAGACCCCCAGAATTAAATTCCTATTAAACTTTTCATTTTATTAATAAATATAACCACAGTTTGTAATTCTACTACAATAAGCTCCATCCTATTTCTACGTGGAAAGTAATAACAAATCATCTTTCTATACCTCAGATAAAATCTCACAATAATAAACCGTAATTTATTGTAACACTTTCAAAACATATCATAAAACAAAAGGTCTTAAATAATATCCTTTATATAATATCTCTAAATTATAATCTAAAGAAAGGAACAGTTTGTTACTTTATCGTTTTCAAAGAGCAATAATTAATGTATTTAAATATTTTGTTGTTTCTGAAGTTAACCTAATATGTGGTTCCTTTAAATTAACGTACGGATGACCGTAAAGCTATGTCTACACCAGTGCGCTTTCATGTTCATCTTGCGTCTTCAACTTTCAATTCGTCTTGCGTCAAGCGTGTGCAATATTGTCTACACCTGTGCGCCTCGATCAGTCGTCAAGATGCTTGTGATCTTTTAGGGATCTGGCGTCATATTTAGTGTTAAGTGCAAGGAAAAAACACAAGAAAAGGAGACACTAGATAAAAGATTCTTTGAATATACGGAATAACATTCTTTCGCCATTATGTCTGGTAAAGCTCTCCGAACGCACGCTATCCCATAGGTGCCGGAAGGGCATGCGCTGTTGTCGAACTAGTTTGAAGCATGCGCTTCATACAAGCGTCAGAAGAAGACGCAAGACGAACATGAAGGCTCACTGGTGTAGTCTTAGCATAAGGTAATCACCGAGATTATAAGTTAAATAAGTTTGGTGAGATTGGACCCAAGCAAGATAAAAAACACATTTTAAATAGGTTAAAAAAGTTGATTTTTTATTCCATGTATTGTATTCCTATAAATAAATCAAGTGTAACATTAAGTAATTTTGTTTATAAACAAAATTTCTCTTATATCTTAAAAAGAAACGTCGAATATTTACAATTTTGTCTTATATTTTGTATAAATAACTAGCTTTCGCTCGTAGTTCAACACGCGTGGTTTGAAAATAAAAAACGAGTGTACTATAGACCACACGACTTAAGTAAAATTCTTTTTCAAAATATTAATTTATAAAATTGTTCAAGAACGAAAATTACGAAAAATTATCAAGAAATCACCGTTCGCGTAACGCTAGCAAACTCGCAAACGAGCTACTGACTGAGATATATATATATATACAGTGTTTTTTTTAACTGGGACAGTACGGCAGCACCCATAACCAGAGGCGATACAGGTGCAGTTTCTTTTAAAACATCAGCTTGTTTTCGAAGAAAAACATTTTGGCATTAACATTTTTTTGGTCAAGCGTGAGTAGCGCCTTAAAATGGATCAAGTTGGTAACATTTTTTTTGATGCTGATCGATGCAGTCCTACGTAAGAATCATTTTATTGTATAGGATGAAAAAAATCTGAGCAGCGGAAGTTAGTCAAATTTGATAAAATGTATTCTCATACAACAGGACAAAGCAAAATTCCTCCAACTAATAAAGAAGTATTAATACTGTAGCGATTAAGAAGTTTAGGAACTCCATGCTCTCATGAGCAATTCAAAAACATTCCGTATCGCTTTATAACGCTCTCGTTACGCATTCACCAGCTTACTGCCCAAGTCAAGCGTGCGTAAAGAAATTTTACTTCAAAAATATTATAGCTTCTGTCTCAATCCATCTATCTATAGTATTTTTCAATCTATCTATAAACCAAATTTCATTTAAACCGGCCCAGCCGTTTTCTCGTGAAAATGTAACAAATAGACACAGAGACTGTTACTTTCAAATAATATTAGTATGAATTGTGTTATGTGAGTAAGTGATTTCTAGATCCCATGTTATTCACTTTATTTTTTAAATTGTTATCTGTCGATTATAAGGAGAGTATGAAAAACAAACAACTTTTTCTTAAAAATGTATTTATTTTTATTTTATTGTGCTCCTCATATTATTAATCGGACTTCTTTGTCCAGAATTTTATACATTAGGTGTCAATTTTAATGTCAATAATAATGAAAAACGTAATATAAAATAAATATTATAAGTACAATAAAAAAAAAACAAGAAACAAAACAATTTTGCCAACCGAATACAAATATTTAGGAGTTTTTACAACCAAATTAGATTATAAATGCTATTACAAACACGCTTGGGCTGGACATACACGTCAGCGATTTCTTTGCAAAAGCCTAGGATGTTGAACAAATAATGCCCACATTGACTTGCAAGCCTTCCACAAGACTTGTACAAAGATATTTTCATAGGTTTCATTACATATTTCAATAAGAGACGGTTTAAGCCTGATTTTCACAAAAGCGGAGTGGAGAGGAAATTAAATGAAAATCCATAGTAACGCCGCCCGTATTGACGTGATCCTATTGACTGAATATGGCTCTTATATAGCTGGGTGAAAGACCAAGCTAACAGTGGGTTTAAAGATGCGAGTAGGTGCCTATACCATCCTCTTAGGTTAGTCAGCATAATGTATAAGCGTTGTTAAAGCGACGTATGATCCGAGAGCTGGCGCTTATCTGGGTCAACGCATAAGCATTGCAATTCAGCGGGGCAATGCAGCCAGTGTCTTGGGGGCACTTTCGCCTGATAGTGATCTGGAGCAGTTGAGCTATCTATAGATCGTTTGCAAAGGTCTTAAGATGATTCAACTGTTTCTTTCTGTATTTTAGTCATGTAAATATTTATTGTTATTAAAGCCCCCATTATTAACTTAATAAGTATTAGACATTATGTGGTTGATTTTTAGGGTTCCGTGCCCAAAGGGTAAAACGGCACCCTATTACTGAGGCTCCGCTGTCTGTCTGTCTGTCCCTCTGTCACCAGGCAGTATCTCATAAGCCGTGGTAGTTAGACAGTTGAAAGTTCCCACTATAACAACAAAATATACTAAAAACAGAATAAAATAAATATTTAAGGGGGGCTCCCATACAACAAACGTGAAGTTTTGCTCGTTTTTGCTTGATATTGATAACGTCAACAGGTAGACGCTTGAAATATTCACAGAATATTTAGTTATATATTCAGTTTAAAAATAAATAATTTAGTTAAATAAAACAAATATTTAAGGGGGGCTCCCATACAACAAACGTGATTTTTTGCGGAGTCTGACTCGCACTTGGCTGGTTTTTTTTTCAATTTCTTGTGTAGACGTTCGTACAACGTTATTATGGCATGTTAAATGATAGACTTCAAATCGGACCTATTAGATTTCCTTTACTTTTTTTTATTAAATTATAGGCTAGCGTTTGACCACTATCTCGTGTGATGATAAGTAATGATGCACTCTGTATCTACTTATACCGAGGCTAAGGCACGTTTATAAATAAGGACATCGTAAAGTGGTAGAACGATGTATCATTATAACTGACTAATAAAGAGGAGGTTTTAGTTAAGTCAATGCTTCTTTTTGTGTTAAGAAACAGGGTTCGTATCCACAGATCGCTGGTCCAGGAGATAACGTCATATATCGTGTTCGACATCCGATAATCACCCACTGTCAGTTACTGATATCTTTTGTACCACAAGCTAAATTAATTTTGTAGAAAATAATTTTTTTGCAATCTCACAACATTATGTTATTATGTAACTATAGTCGTAGAAAACTGTACTTTAATAAATGAAGTTTAAAGTGCATTTTGCACCAAAGACAATGCATTGATACGAGTATTACCCGTGCGCGATAAGTTGGGACCTGAGCCCGGTGACGTCATATTGGCGTATTTGTACCGCACGCAAAAAAGCGAACATAACAAGCAGCCGCCCGCGGCTTCGTCTTTGTTTTTTTTAACCTAATTTATTATGTTACTCAGGGTGGACGCTGCTTTTTATCTAATCTTTTTTACACTATTTGAATAAAATAAAAATACAATGTTTAAGTTTATACATTTATTTTATCTATTATTTGCATTATCTCATCTTCGTCACTACTAAGTGGATGTATGCCTTCTAGAGGTTGTTCTTCGTCCTCAGTCTCACTATAATCACTTGACGAAGAGGTATCCGATAAATTTACAATTAATTGCGATTCATTTGTCTCTTGTAAGAGGTCATCGTCCTAATACTTTTGTCGAAGCCTGTCCACATGGTTGACTTCTTTTTTCCAGACAACAAAACAATAACACAAACGAAAACTAAAAGAATTCCAGAGCGCGTCGTTACGTGACGTAGGCCAGTACGAGACTAAAAACCCTAGTAAAAAATAGTGATGCGAACGGTACAATACGGGCGCCATCGGGGAAGTGCAGGGGAAGCATTCGGAGAGTCGCATTCCTAGCAGGTCCCAAGTTATCGCGCACGCGTAATACTTCTCATAATAGGACAATGTAAAAAGAACTTCGTGATAGTCTTAAAGTTATGAACCGTGGGTACAATGATATGATTATAAAAATTCAACTTACTATCTTATATAATTCGATCGCTAATTTTATACAGTATCTACACTCAAAAACAAAATATTACAACTATTTTTTTTTTACAAAAACCAATTCATTATCTCACAAATTCTGTGATAATTTAAAGGACTAGCTCAAAATAACTTACTAGGACGAAAATTCTATCAATACTTAATATTATGGTCACGTGATATTTGTACAAAATTATACAGTCAAAATCTGTTATAACGACATCGAAGGGACTACTCATATTGAGTCGTAAAAACCGATAGTTGTAACAACCGGTGACAGGTATTAATAGGAAAGATAATATGTATATTCATGTAGGAAATTAAACCGCATTTTGTTTACTTCAATACAAACGTATAATATAAAAGAACAATATCATTTTTCCATCATTTGTGTATGCATAAAATCTGTAATATTAGTTTGTTTGAAACACTTCTGTCGTGCATACACATTTTGTAATTCACGTTGGATTTTAATCAGCGTATCGTCACAATTTCCCTGCATTAACAAACTGACTTAAGAGATATGACGAAGCGGGGCTTGAGGCTACGGCATGCATGTGCTTTGTTTCTAAGAATTACAAAAGACCCTAAACTTTGTTTACTTTTACGATAATAGCCATTGACTATTATATTGTGCCAGATGTGGATACAGTTACCTATTCAAATTGTTTACAATACAGCTGAGCCGGTCGTTCTACAGATATAGTTCTCCGAAAACATTAACCAAATGTGGTCGCTTAATGCGGTATGTCGTAGTAAACAATGTCGTAAAAACCAATGTTTTCGATAAGGCGGTCATATAACATTCAGCCAGGACCTTTGATTTTAGTCAATTTAACCGGTATGTTGTTCTAAACGATGTCGCCATAAACGGTTTTGACTAGTTCTATTCATCTAATGAAAATAACAGTGAAGTTATTACGAAATAATTACTGTCAAACCTCCCGATTTCACGAATTAATCCACTAGTTACAGAATATCACAAGATAGTAGTACTTAGCTACCTATTACTGAATCTCGCCAAGAAGAAGCTACATAATTATCGCCCTTACACCCCATTAAATAGGGACGAATTCTCTTAAGCGACAGTCATTTAGTTCTAAGAAGATGTCCCTACGAGGTTTCATTAAGGTTCATACATATTCGACAGTAACAAATATCGCTTCATCAACCTTACCGTCGAGCAGATGAGGCCATTTGCTTAGGCCGTAGAAATAACTACTAACTGCAAAAGGTGAACACTGTGATTTCACTACCCATATGGCACAGTCCGGGAAAAATTCCGTTCATGACATTGGTATTTCGGCGGATAACCTATGTCTGGACGACGCTCTGGTACCACAGGTTCCACAAGTATTATTGCTGTATCCTGAATCGGAGCCAAATGAGGAGTCTCCGCTGGGGGGTTTAGGAGACGCTCTTGGTCCTCTCCAGCACGCGATGCCTGGAAGCTCCCCTCCAGGCCACGCTCCTCCAGCTCCCATTTGCATCGGCCCTTGAGGTCTTGCCCCAACTGTTCCTACTTGAGGATACAATCTTAGCAAAGCATCAAGTAAAACTCCTTCGTGGAATTCGGAAGGGTCTGGCGGGTGGATATGTCGCGGCATTCTCTGATGGGCGCGCCTTCTTTCTAGTGACTTCGGTCGTCTGTCCAGGCGTTGCTGCCTAGGCCGATGGGGTAAGGAATGCGGTGCTTGCGGTCTGGAGCAGGTTCGACACGGTGCGGCCTCTCCTACCAGACTCAGTTCGTCTTCTGCGAAGTGGTCGTCGCTGTGGAGGGAGTCGTCGGATCTGTGGGGTAGCTCCTCGTAGAGAGGAGCGCCACAGGTGTCTCCACCGCATGAGTTGCCTCCTCGCCATGTCCCTCCTGAGCCGCAGACGAACACTCTCCCAGTGCAGTTTGGTCTTTTTGTCTCCACCATCTAAAAATAAGAAAAGAAGACTGTAAGTTATAGTTATCAGGATATCTGTACTAATGTCAAAGTTATTGCTTGACAAAATTAAATGTAGGGTATCATCAAATAGTTTTTTGGAGCCAATGAGAAATTTAGCCTCTTCCTTACAATAATTAACTTCAAAACGTGCTCAAATACCAATTATTCTAATGGATTGTTTTGCGAACTTGTTAATTGTTCACACAATATAAACAGCCCTTTCAACTCCAAATATTTACCAACAAGAATAAACCTCAGACAAATTATAAAGTCAATTAAAGATATCACGAGTAAATAAAGTCTAGACTGACTACAAACAGATTTACAAGGGATAAAGATTAAAGTTTGCACAAAATATTTAGGCAATCACAACAAAATAATTAAAGGACTTGAGAAGAAAATAGTTTAGGGTAAAAACACCGAAAATTTATTTGATTTACGATTTACGTTAAGACTGAGTTGTTTGTTGGTCGTCACATTTTTAAATTTTAGCATGATCAGTAACCCTAGAAGAAATGCAGTCGATGAATTTGATGCCTTTCAAAATGACTAGAAAGACGTTGTGAACTAACTAACCTTGAAAACCTTTGCCCAGCAGTGAAACAGTAAAGGATGGCTAAAATACCAGGAAGATGATTATACTCCTTATTTTCAAGAGTTTGAGGTACCCCAACAGTGTTCTGAAGATGTGGGCTGCCTGTTTCGATTGCCTTATTTTTAAGCACTGTGTGGAGATTGTCAGTGTCAGCAAGTAGGCTTGTTGTTTTAATTTTTTTGATTTATATTATTTTTTACAATTATTTATATTTAATTAACTAATTTTTAACTTTTGAATTTATTCTTTTATTTGTGTGATTGTATTTTAAATTTATATCTTTGTTTAATTCTAATTGTCTGTGGACTGTCTATGGATATCAATGTCTGAATTAGATTATCTTTCACATCACCTGCTAGACAATGTCAAATTATATGTCATGTAAACCTCGCCGAAAGAAGACCCTGCGGATTAAAACCCTACGGCTAAGCCGGGAGTAAAGTTGTACTGAATTTCACTATGATGATTTGAATTTGGAA
Source organism: Philereme vetulata (assembly GCA_918857605.2). Classification (NCBI taxonomy): domain Eukaryota; kingdom Metazoa; phylum Arthropoda; class Insecta; order Lepidoptera; family Geometridae; genus Philereme; species Philereme vetulata. The sequence goes on along the minus strand of OU975470.1, from coordinate 6,115,745 downwards.
CCTTATCTATATTAAAATTTGAACCAAAGAGACCCACGCAATAAGAACTTATTCGTAAATTAAACTAACCTCTTCACAGAATACACCAATCTAGATTTGGTTTTTATTGTCTTGCAGAAAGTGTGAAAAGTAGAGTATTCTCTTCGTGGATAAAGCTGTCTGCATCTTGGGCATGCTTATATCCCTCTCTGCACTCAGGATTCTAGTAACTCAAGAGCGGAGCGAGGAACTCTAGAATCCTTCATTACGTTCGTGATTCAATATAACGCCCGTGACGCAAGACATTGCTTTATCCCCTTGTTGAATAATCTACTATTATTCTACATAACGTCGCATGAACTAAACTCCTAATTTAACATCTTTTAATGAGGAGTTTTTCTACCTAAACAATGTTGTAGGTTTTTTTTAAGAATAAAATAGGATCATTTCGCTTTGTTAAATAAAATGGTCCCCTTGAATTTTAAGATGATATACTGTCCTTCTATCCATTCTTACTTAGTAAATGAATTAATAAAACTCTAACAAATAGGATTACAAAAAAAAATCTAGAAAAAATCTTCTAAATAACCTTCTTAGTCCTCTTGAATCTCATAAATCAGTGTAGCGCTTTCATAACTATACTAATATTATAAAGTGGAAATATTTGTTTGTTTGTATTGACACTATCCCTGGGTGACATAGGCTACTTTTTACCAAACTGCGCAGAAGGAGGGTAATGTTTTTTATTGAAAAATTACGCGCACGAACCTGCGGATTGGTCAGCTAGTCTTAGATAATTAGAATACCGTAGAAACTTATAAAATTTTTACTATAATCAAGGTCAGTGAAAATATCGGGCATGAGATGAACTGAAACTGTGTACTGTGGTACAAAATATTAACTTGCGTTTTTTAATGGTTTTTATGATATAAAATCTACAGAAGCTAGTTGTTAAATCTCGTGGATGAGATCACGTACAATAAATAAATAAATATTGCTGGACATTTCACGCAGCGCTATCTAGCCCCACCCTAAGCAGAGTTTGTACTGTGGGAACCAGATAACAGATAGAATACTTATATACTTTTTTTGTAAATACATACTTATAATAAATAGAGAAACAACCAGACCCGGAACAAATATATGTTGATCATGCAAACATTTGTTCCGCAGCGGGAATCGAACCCGGTACCTCCTGCGTCTCAGTCGGCTATACGCTCACTGCACCACGGAGGTCGTCGGAAATCCATGATTAAAAAAATAATAAATAAATATTGCTGGACATATCACACATCGCTATCTAGCCCCAAACTAAGCAGAGCTTGTGCTATGGGAACCAGATAACTGATAGAATACTTATATAATGTGGGCGTTACACAAACAACCTATGTCCTATATTTTCTATTTTTTATCTTAATAATACAATCACATTGTCTACAATATCGCGTAATGAAATAATCCTAGGAGAACCTAGAATACTTTGCAGTTATAGAGAATATCCTTACCTCCAACTGAGGCTCAATCTCCGGCCTGTGCTGAAGAGGTGGTCGCCTCGGCAGGTCCTGCAGGTCCTCGTATAGAGGAGCTGGGGGCGGCGCTCGTCTGGTAGACCCAGCCTGTGACGGCTGGTGGGCTGACGACTTGGAAGGCAGGAGGTTCGTGACTTTTCGCTTGTGTCTGTTGGAAAAAGAAAGGATTATGTTAATATATATGTTTCTTAGGGTATTTTGAACGAACATAAACGAACCACTGCCATCCAGTGTATGTGGTAGTTGGTACATAGTTAAAATTATTATTATAAATGCTCAAGGGAAATTCTTGACTTTTTCGTCCAATAATCCCTTTCTAGCACTCGCAGGGAATCTCGTTTAAAGCAAGTTTGGATCGTTGTATTTAGTCAACTAGTTTTGTCATTTTTGCAGTTAAAATTGGTTTTGACCAGTTATGAGTTTTGATTGTAAAATAATAATTATATGTTATTTTATTGATAAAACCAACAAATACAAATTTGGGAAAATTTTATAACATATAATATATCCATAAAATACATCCAATCTCTATGAAAGTAATCTCGCAACAGTGATAACTGATAAACATAGACAATCATTTATTCACTACATTAGCACACAATATACAATACAGATAATTTTAAGAGAGACGAAATACAAAAAATTAAACAACTATACAATATAAACGTATAACATAATCAAAAATAAGGGAGAACTTGGTAGATACTGTGTGCTACTTGATAATTATAAGTAATTAAGATAATATTATTTTACACTGCAGTATAATAGGTTGGGGAAAAAGTATTTTCGCAAAAGAGTATGTATGAACTTGTAATAAAATCTCTTTGGCTATACTATTTGTATCTGGCTGGTTTTGGTATCATTCAAAGTTTAAATTTTAAAGAAGATAATTTTAAATTCCAATTAGGAAAATGCGTGATTTTTATTTGTTTTTCGTACTGTAAAGATGAGTGAATCTAATTAAGAAATTCGATGCATTTTAAAATTTTACTACAAAAAAGGTAAAAATGCAACGCAAGACGCGAAAAAAATTTGCGATGTTTATGGACCTAGTGCAGTGTCTGTGAGAGTAGCACAAATTTGGTTTAAGCGTTTTCAATCGGGAAATTTTGATGTCAAAGATGTACGTCGCTCTGGTATATTACGGATAAAATTGATGCCATTTTTGAAAAAGTGGAGTAAGATCAGCATATCAGTAGTTACGACGTAGCTAAAAAACTGGGAATTGACCACAAAACAGTTTTGGCGCATTTGAAAAAAACTGGGTACACAAAAAAGCTCGATATTTGGGTACCCCACGAGCTCGCTGAAAGAAACCTAATGAACCGTGTACTCGTTTGTAGTTCTTTATTACGGCGTAATGAAACCGAACCATTTTTGAAGAAGCTGGTAACTGGTGATGAAAAGTGGATCACGTACGATAAGAACGTGCGAAAAAGGTCGTGGTCAAAGGCCGGTCAGGCTTCACAGACTGTGGCGAAACCCGGGTTAACTCACAACAAGGTGATGCTGTGTGTGTGGTGGGATTGGAAGGGCATTATTCATTATGAGCTGTTACTACCAGACAGGACCATCGATTCTGAACTCTACTGCGAACAACTGATGAGATTAAAGCAAGAAGTTGAAAGCGGCCGAAATAATCAATAGAAGGGGTGTGGTTTTTCATCATGATAACGCTAGACCTCACACTTCTTTAGCCACTCAGCAAAAATTAAGAGAGTTTGGCTGGGAGGTGTTAATGCATCCGCTGTATAGTCCTGACCTTGCACCTCCAGATTTCCACCTGTTTCGTTCTCTTTAGAATTCTTTAGGCAGTGACAGGTTAACATCACGAGAGGACTGCCAAAACTACTTGTCGCGGTATTTTGATCAGAAGCCCCAAAATTTCTATAGCAATGGGATCATGTCCCTACCTACAAGATGGCAAAAAGTTATCGAACAATTTACATTTAACTAAAGTATGTAGGTAACATACTTTAGTTAAATGTAAATAAACTATAGTATAAAATGTTTTGAATTTTCTTAAAAAATGCGAAGAAACTTTTTCCCCAACCTAATATTATGAATATGATAATTTTATCCTTAAATCTATTATTTATTTTTTAAATGAGTCTTTCTATTGTTAAAGATTGAAGCGAGAAGCGCATATTGTAACTAGAGCAGATTGCATGATGTGTACAGATATGTAATTGGGTGCATTCATAATGTAGCGGATAGAATGCGTGGAGTGGTGTTTTTAGGGTTCCGTACCTCAATAGGTAAAAAAAGAACCCTTATAAGATCACTCTCTTATCCGTGTGTCAACACCGATTTTCTCAGAAACGGGTGGACCTAAGCAAGTTAAAATTTCTACCAGATACTAAGATCTACAGTCCCTATTAGGTGTATAAAAATCAAGGTTTTGAGTCAACACGATAGAAAAATATGGACAAATTTAGATTTTCGTGTAAACTTGTAAGTATCAAAATTTACCTTAATTTTATCATTTTATTTTTCGGAATTTACCCTTTACTTGTGCTATAAGTCCTTTCTTTTAATCAGAACTGACAATTCTAGGCCAACTGAAAGTACCCTATAAGTTTTGGGTCGAAAATCAAAATCGAAAGAAGGTAGTTGTGTGACGACTGTTGCCCATCTGTCGGTGACCATACGACTGACGTGACCCGCCCAGTCCCACTTCAGCCTGGCAGTCTTGTCGCCAATTAAGTTAGTCCTTAGAGGTGTATGGGTGCTCATACAATTTAGAGGACTTGCTTAATCGGTACCAACCTAAAATAAAGTAAATTTATAAAATTGTGCTATTGAATAAAATAAATATTTAAGTGGGGCTGCCATACAATAGACACGATTTTTTTGCTGTTTTTATAGATAATGGTACGAAACCCTTCGTGCGCGAGCAAACTCGCACTTGGCCGGTTTTTTATTTCGTGATTTAGAAGAACTTATGGAAGATAAATTATAGAAATATCGAATGATGCGTGGAGACATCATATTTTAATCATACGTTTTAACTGCAACTAAATGATTATGTGATTTTGCTTTGTACATTTATATAGAAAGAAAGAAAACATATTTATTTGCAGACATAACAAAACAAAGACATACACATTAACAATAAATCAAACAAAAATAGAAAACATAACATATACATAGGTAGTTAGTACGGTGTGTAACTTTGTTATTAGTACGATCAGCCCAACAAATTTGTACTTACTATTTTTAAGTTTCTCTTTAAGTGAATTATAATTCTTTGAGAAATAAATATCTTAAACCAGTGTGTATGATATATGTAGTTCAATCCGGATATACCTATTTCAGACAGGTATGCATTTTTTTACTTCAACCTATATCGACAAATTTATGGGAACGCGTACAAAATATTGGCAAATCTTGAGGTCCCAACCAACCATACTAATTTGAATCCAAGGAGGCGTAAAATAATAAGCATTGAATGAGATCCCTTCTGCCAATATCCATCATAAATAATAGATCCCAGTTCATAATTCCGTAATACCTGTCTTTGTAAGGGATCTAAAATATTATAAAGTCATTAGACACGGTCACTTGGCTCTGAGCAGATGTTTGGATAAAAACTCAGGTAGCATAGATGATTTCATTATTATTTGGCGGGATAATGATGAGGTATCGTTATAACCAATATAATTGCTGGATATACGAAACTGCGGCTGCATTGTTGGTTTTCGTCTGTTTTAACGCGCCGGCGAACCCCGAGCGCAACTTCAATTCGGCAGCGTCAAAAACTTCGGCCTGAATATCGCTATCTCTGTTTAGTGACGAAGTTTAGCCACGCAGAGCGGACAGTGATAGCAATAGAACGATTCTAAATTTGATTAGATTTTGACCGTGTTCCGTAATACCAAAAATTATGACTGAAAACTTGTTGTATTTTTCTCATTGTGTTGTTATTCTGTAACTAGACGATATAATCTATGTTCCCATGACTAGGATACGTAAGATGTTGTTATTTTTAATACGAAACAATTAGGTTGAAAACAGGTATTTTATGACGTAAAAATATGCAGAATGCGATACGCTTCTATTTCAATTTAGGTAAGTATTTTGATCTAATATATGGTTGGTAACCTAGATAAATACTATTTAAATTAAAATAATACCTTATTAAGGTAGAAATATGATCCAATTAAAAATGATCTTGGTAGTACGTGTTGTACGGGCGATTGTCCCTCCGGTGGCCTCTTAATTGTAAAAAACCTAATCGCTCGTAAGTTTAATAACTAGGTAGTCATTTTGCTGACGTAGATCCTAAATCAGAAATATACTCATCGAGGAAACAAAAGGAAAATCATGTTCAAGGACATAACTACTACTAAATAATTAAAATGAATAGACACATATCTGAGAATCAGACGACAAAATAATAAACAATAATTGAAAACAAAAAACAAACACGTAATAAACACAAAATACCTTTTTATAGTATCAATGGACTTGGTAGCCCACGACGCTACTATGAGCGTCTGCATCTCCGTTAAAATGGAGGATGTCTTTAAGTTGTGTGAGTTGTGAGTTGTCTATGTACTTGTATGTGCTTTGGTTTCTATTAAAATATCATGCTTCGTTTTTTATACACGGAGTTATAGCTCCGGACTTCTGCTTCAGCTTATCTTATCAGCTTATAAAAACTTTGTTAGAAAACCACCCATTTTATCATCTAAATCAGGGATCCCCAAACTATTTTGGACAAGTGACCCCTTTTCCAAAATGAACTGTTACCTCAGACCCCCATGGCCAAATTACCTACTTTTAAGATCAACCCCCTTATTCATAATGGTCCGCTAACTTAAAACAGCTGATACAGAGTGTTATTGTTCATTCTGACTTAGGTCAATAGAAGAAGATAGAGTGAGAATTAGCAATGCTTTAAATTAGTTAGCAGACTATTATGAATAAGGGTGCCTATCTTTCGTTTTTTCCTATTGATGCAAAATACCTAGGTACTAAGGTACCAATTGGAAAACTTTGCACTTGGTTAAGTGAGTAAAGTTGACTTCATAAAAATTTAACAAAATAAAAAGACATACAATTCAGTAAATATCAAGTTTAATTTATAATGATTATTACAAATTAAGTACTTAAAGAATCTTAAGTAGGTAGCGTAAGCGTCAAATAGAGAGCAAGTCAAAACGCGCCTAAAAGACGTACACTCGAACTCATTATCTTGCACAAACTTGTCCACACTGACTTGCCGAGTTTTTCATCTTGTACGAACTTGAGACTTTACATTACTACAACACTGATATTTCCTACAAAAATATTAATTATTCTTAGTACACGTAACACAACATAAACAATACAGTACCTACCTACCTATCATGAAAGATTTAAATAAGAACTTGTGTTAATTAAATAGGGGTCGATTTTCGTTTATGTCGACCCCTAGGAAACCGACCACTTTGGGAATCCCTGATCTAAATGAATATATGAGCTGTTCATTTTCTCATTTGCATGAGTATTATCTACTGTAACCTCTTAGTTTAGTTGTAGTTATTTTGTATTGATTTTATTTATTCTATAGTGACATAATTTGTTATATATTATTAACATACAAATATTATGAAATGTAATGTAAATGAATACTATCATAATAAGACTAAGTTTTTTTTTATATTTGATCACCAAAAATATTTCAATGACAGATCTCGGGTAAAAATGAGTAGGAGCTAATGATAAATTTTGGTGTGTTACGTTAGGATGCGTCTTAGAAACTGGCGCCACATAACGGCTTTAACATATACATTATTTTTAGATGTTAAGATTTTTTGGAATCATTTAATTTATGGCGATATATAAAAATAATGAGCCGCTATCGTATTCAATAACTAAAAACAGTACTGATTTCATATTTTGGCAATATTTAATTGAGGATATAGACTACATAAATAAAAGTCAGAAACGCAATTGGTGAAACTTTTCTCGATACATTTGTCAAAATCGGCTCTTCTAAAACACTAATATCGTTCATTCTCTGACTCTAGAAAAGATTTCTAGTATTTTTTTACATAGTTATGTAGATAATTATGGTACCTAAATTAATGGATAAGCATTTTTTTTCATTTGTTGGTTCTCATGCAATTCGAGATTTTATCTATTGTCGCTTACGTCATTTACTCCTGCGATAATGCGGCGCGGATATGATACATGTTTGTCTCGTTTTTCACCTAAGCAAGTAAATAGCGCTGTCACTGTTTTGCATTTCTGGATGCTCCGCCCAATGGTCACCGAAATTAAATTTTTATATCGTCTTAATTGTAAGAATGTATGATGCAAAATCCTGTGAAAATCCAAGAGCGATCCCCTAGTCGCCAATAAAACCGGCGATGTTCGCACGATCGGATGTCGGATGTAGGCGATGGTGAGCTAAAGGCGACCAGACAACACCCGTTAAGCTCGACCACCCACTGCCGGTGCCCTTATGGCTTAGCGGATGCGGTGTACTCGAGCTCAAAGAGATTGGCCGTGTGTGCTTTCATTTGAGACTCTTGACTTTTGTGGTAGGTAAATTGTATAAATCGCACAGCTGACTACCGTTGGAACAGAAAGGTTCTCAAGAGGTGGCCACGCACTGGAGAGCGCAGCGTAGGACGGTCCACCACTAGATGGAAAAATGAGCTGATAAAGGTTGATGGGAGCCATTGGGTGCAAGCGGAACAAGAACGGTCGCTCTGAAAATCTATGGGGGAGGTCTTTGTTTAGCTATGGAAGTAATATAGCTGATATAAGAAATTTTTAAGAGCAGATAAGTTTCTCGTAAGAAAAGTAGGTAATTTTATTTATTTGAATTGGGTGCAGACCGCACAGATTCGATCGCTTTGGAAACCTATGGGGGGGGGGCATATGTTCAGCAGTGGACGTCTTTTAGCCGATACGATGATGTTATTGAGTACATCCGATCCTCGTTTTCAGTTCTAATTTTTTTTTACCTATATTTTCCCACAGCCGGGCAAAGGTTTTCCCCCTGTTCCTCCACATCTCACGATCACTCGGCACGTCCCACCAGCCATCTTGGAATGCATCGAGGTCGTCACGCCAACGCTTTCTCGGCCTGTCCCGGCTTCGACGCCCATCTGCAGACGCCCATTGTGTGACGACTGTTCCCCATCTGTCTCCATCTGTGACCATACAACTGACGTGACCCGCCCCGTCCCACTTCAGCCTGGCAGTCTTGTCGCCAACATCTGCTATGCTGGTATTCGCGCGCAGTGTGGTATTGCGGATCCTGTCGATTCTCTTTACCCCTAACAGTTCTAAAATAACTTGTTAAAACAAATTATTAGACTTTTTTTATACTACTTATATGGCAAATGAGCATGCAGCCCACCAGATGTGAAGTGGCTACTGCAGCCCATGGATATCCACATAGAGTTCAAAACAAGCTATTATGTTGTCTTGATATCTATGTCGATACGTTGCCATACTATAGGACTTAGCTGTTATGCCTATGTGCTAGTAATTACAGGAACATACCATTACCATCTAACCGGAACACAGCAGCATAAGTACTGCTATTTGGCGGCAGATGGTAAGGCGGTGGTGCCCACTTCCTCGGGCTCGTTCACAAAAGCTCTACCACCAGTTAAGACTAATGAAGTTTCACGCAAGAAACATTTTTTTCAACAGAGAAAAGTAAATCAAAAATGATTTAATAATATTTAGGTAAATATTTAACAAACAACGCGTGCAAAGCCGCGGGCGAGTCAGCTAGTTTAAATATATGTCATATAATCTGTTATGGCAATTTTATCAAGCCCACCGACCAATTCACCGTAATTTTATTATACTAAGACCACAGTACGCTTATCTGTTATCTCATTTTTTTAGATAAAACTATTCTTTATTCCATACAATTCCAAACAAAATGTGGATCAGATAAACCCTATAATCCGTTGTACTTTTATTGATATACGACCTTTTGACTCTGTCGGGGAAACTTCTTGTTGATGTAACTAATAAGATAAATTAAGTTAATACAGTGAGACGGACGGATGCCACAGAACTTTTCTTGTAAATAATATAACTATATGCTGGACACGATAGGTCTGCAGAATATTACGTTAGCGAATGAATGAATGAATGAAAACACTTAATGGTTCACGACGTGTTCATGTAAAAAGTGATGCGTAAAATCAGCCAATATAATCACACTTATATTATAAATGCGAAAGTTTGGACATTTGTTTGGATGTTTGTTTGTTACTCAATCACGCCGTAACGGCTGAACCGATTTCAATGAAGTTTGGTATGTACCTACGTAGGTTATAACCTGGATCACTATATAGGCTACCATGTATCCCATAAATCAGTTCTCATGGGATAAAAATGGGGTGTCAAGTTGCCACAGCGAGTTCAGCTTTATTTCTAGGTTACTTACACATTTAGTAGTGTAACGCGTACGAAGTCCCGGGTAACAGCTAGTCTATTATAATATTTTTAAAACCATGTTAATATATTTTAAGCCGGACGGGACAAATGGTCTGAGATAGTTTTAAAAATCTTAGAATTTTTCTTAAGTGTCGTAACACTACAATATTAAAATATTAAATAATATATATTTTAATGTATTTTCTTGTGTACAATAAAGAATAAGGAATACTATTAGAGTATATTATTCTGTAGCGCAAGGCCGTCTGACGGGAGCGGCTCATTTCTTTTGCGCAACTAAATTGAGAAGTGTAGTCCAGAACAAAAGGATTGAAATCGCCTAGCAAAATTTTTAATTCTCGAGGGCTGCGCAGGACAATTCATTCATTTCGCGGGTTTCGATTGATTTCTCAATAAATAAAACTTAATTATATAAAGTTTGTGAATATCATTTTAGAATAATAGTGTAGTAGTTTAAATATAAAAAATGGGCCTATCTCAGAAAGTATTGAGATCTGCAAAGTTAAAAATTATATCAAAGTGGAATTTTGATTTTTTTTTACTAAAACCAATCGGCTTTAAAAATTCCTGTTCAGTTAAAAATCTATCTAGTTTCTTTGTCTATCTGTAGTTTTTTTTGTATTGAATAATATAGCTTCATTCGTTTTAAAAAGAAAACTAAATTCGAAATTCGACTTCTGGCCACTTTTAAATTTGCTAATTTAATAATTAATTAATTGGCTAAATATGACTTCTGCCTTAATCTAGCCTCAGTAGTTTGAAACATTTGAAGTGAATATTTATAAATTCAAGTATATCTTCTAGATCTACCATTCTTAGCGTTATGCAGACTTACCATAGTATTTGATTCTCTAAGAGATTGTCTAGATGTCGATAGAATTCGAGAAAATTATTAATAATGCTCGTTATTTTAATCGAGTGGATAAATCGTTTGTTTTATCTTGATATTAATTAGTTTTGGTCGATTGTAGGATAAATTAATAGGGTGGGGATAAATGCTTGGGTTCTTTTTGTTCACTTCGGAACCCTAATTTTTTTTTATTTCAGTCGACTCGGTTGCATTCCTTAACCGAAAGCGGAACATTCCGTATGTTCCTGTTCAAGATATGGAAATGGGAAGTTTCTATTTTTATTCATTAAAATCACAAATAACACTTTGAAACATCAGTTTTACTGCCTGTTCTTTCGCGACTAAGCCAGGAAAGAAAGGCAAGAAACAAGGCTGGTTGTTCTTTTTAATTATCCTGTTAGAATACGTAACATCAAAGAAAATAAATCACGTCTAAATTGTAACAAGTAAGTAGGTACTTAGACACTTTGAAAAATAAATTAATAAAGTATAAAATTTATTCAATAGATGTCACACTTGGACTTCAAATAACTAATTCAACTTGATAGAAATTCCAGCTACGTTACAAAACATCACCACATTGAAGGTGCCTCGTAATATGTATGTACACCTGAAACCGGATCATTGTACTCACTAAAGAAATAAACATTGTTCAATGTTTGTTTCAATGCTTTCAAAATTACATGTTTTTTCGAAGAAATAATTTGTTAAAATTCCAGTTGACCAGCTTTTAAAAAAGTCTTTAATTATTCAGTTAAGGGGGCACCGGAGGGGCAATCACCACACACGTACAACACATACTGCCAAGATCATTTCTAATTGGAGCATATTTCTGCCTTAATAAGGTATTATTTTAATTTTAATAGTATTAATCTAGGTTCCTAATAATATATTAGATCAAATTACTTACCTAAAATGAAATACAAGCGTATCGCATTCTGCATGTTTTTGCGTCATAAAAGACCTGTTATCAACCTAATTGTTTCGTATTAAAAACAACAACATCTTACGTATCCTAGTCATGGCAACATAGATTATATTGTCTAGTTACAGAGTAACAACACAATGAGAAAAATACAACAAGTTTTCAGTCTTCATTTTTGGTATTACGGAACACGGTCAAAATCTAATCAAATTTAGAATCGTTCTATTGCTATCACTGTCGCTCTGCGTGGCTAAACTTCGTCACTAAACAGGGATAGCGATATTCAGGCCGAAGTTTTTGACGTGGCCGAATTGAAGTTGCGCTCAGTGTTCGCCGGCGCGGTAATCATATTTTAAATATAATGCAAAATGATTTTAAAATAAAATCCAAGGCAAGGTTATTTTTTAAAAATTACAATGTATCTACTTGGTACATGTACTTTTGTCTAAATCTGAAGGCTTTACATATCGGTTAAGAAAAATCACAAAACACTAAATCCAAGAAAAAGCTATTTGACAAGCGTAATGCAGAAGATCATGTCTTTTTTTCAAATTAAGTACATTATGATAAACTAGCTGTTGCCCGCGACTTCGTACACGTTACACTACTAAATGTCTAGGTAACCTATAGTCTAACTTTTTATTAGCTGCAGTAAAATGACGTTTTGTGGGTTGCCGGTTTTTGAAGAAAAATAAATAGGGATGTAGCTAAATGAGTGAATCATAAATGAATAATCAGTTTGGTTTTTTTTTGAGATTTAATATTAAGTTGTAATGTATTTTTTTAACCTGTTATTATTACTATACTAGAGGATTGATCTTTTTTAGTGGAAGTATAGGGAGGTACATTCAAAATGAAACAAAAACGTCATAATAATGTTATTTAATTATTTTTTGTGAACTGAATCACATCCCTATTGAGATTAGGCTGGCAACATTATGTTACGGAATGACATTTAGAAACGTCATTTTACTGCAGCTAATAAAAAGTTAGACTATAGAAATAAAGCTAAACTCGCTATTGCAACTTGACGTGACACCCCATTTTTATTCTTTGAGAACTGGTTTATGAGATAAATGGTAGCCTATGTGGTAATCCAAGTTATAATCTACGGATATACCAAATTTCATCGAAATCTGTACAGCCGTTACGGCGTGATTGAGTAACAAACAAACATCCAAACTTTCGCATTTATAATATTAGTGTAACTAGTTTCCGCCCCCACCTTGATACTCACAGTTTGTCAATAATAAGTGAATTTTGTCTCAATCCATGTCATAATCTATCTTTATACCAATTTCAATCGTAATCGGTTCAACCGTTATGACGTCAAAGTCAAACAAACTAGTAGGTATGATATGATACGGGATCACGTACCGTTTTATCGATGCTACGATCGTCAATGTGTGTCGCTGAAAGCGATCTCTTCCATACAAAATTTATAAAATATCTATATATAAAGCGAAAGTTGATGGACGTATGCATCTTCCCTGTTCTAACTAATGGTGCACAGACCTGGTCTTTGACTAACATCCAAAAGTATAAACTCAAGGTTTGCCAATGTGCGATGGAGCCCAGCATTCTCGGATTCAAACGTATTGACCGCATACGCAGCACCGATCTGCGCTCTCGAACACAAATCGTAGATGTATGTAGCTACGCCGCCAAACTCAAGTGGGACTGGGCTGGTCATTTATGCCGTATGTCGGATGATGAGTAGACTAAGCTGATCAGCGAGTGGAACCCTGACACAGCCCGAAGACGTCGTGGCAGACCAAAAAAGAGAGATGGAGGGATGAGCTCACTAATATCCGAGCGGACTGGACCATCTTAACGCTTGAAAGAAGTGCCTGGAAAGAATAGGGGAGGCCTTTGCCCAGCAGTGGGACACAGTGGGCTGATAATAGTAATAAAAAATAAAGTTGAAGGTATCTTCTATGGCAGGGTTTCTCAACTTTTCTAAAGTGATGGACCACTAGCATTTAGAAAATCTGACGGATCTCTTCCAATCTTTATAATCAATATATTAGTATAGGGCAGGAAAACAGGGTATTTACAAAAAGGAGTGTGTTACACACTGTGGCACTATTTTGATAGTCAAAGATTATAAATATATAAATTTTGGTTTTTATGGGAGACTCGCGAGATCTCAGTTCGTGGCGAACCGCTAGTGACCACACGTCTGAAGTAAAACTTCTGCTGCTGCCTGCTATCTGTTGTGGAATAGCTGAACTTTTTCGTAAATCGAAGCTAGTAGATTCAAAATACGAAACGTTGTAAATATTTTTATATTATCTATAGCAAAATGAACTCTATTATACAGCATGACGGAGTGTTTTGTTTTTGCAGTTTGTATAATTTAGGCTAATTGGGATAGGAGATATGCGACCACCTCCGTTCGCACTTTTCGTAATGCATTCACCAGCTTACTCCCCAAGTCAGGCGTGTGTAAAGAAGTTTTACTTCAAAAACAGGTTTTTTATATACGGTCAGTGAGATGGTGAGATGCTTCAGTTTGATTAGCACGTTATATTGAGGAAGTGTCTTAGGTCCCAAGGTGCATATCATCTTACTTATCTAAATCTATATGTTTTTGTTTACACAATTTTATTCTTAACTAACTTACCCTAGCACTTATTCCATGCACCCTTTAGGGGTCCATGGACTCCAGGTTAAGAAACACTGCTCTAAATAAATGAATAAATGAAAACACTTTATTGTATTTACACCTTAAATAAAAATTACAGACAAAATAAAAGACACAAAGCAAATAGTACAATGGGCGGTCTTATCGCTTTGAAGTCATTTTTTCCAGATTACCTTTGGATGGAGAGGATTTTGATATGTCAAAGATATGGTCGCGGGTGCACTTTTTAGACTAAGATATATGATATGGATGAAGAGAGTGCAACAAATACCTAAATACTTTATAAAATACAAATAGACATAAATAAATTATTATTTATAAACCTTACTATAACATATAAAATTAACAATACATAATATATGTACATATATATACATAAATATACATTAATTTATCTGCGATAATAAGACGTTTCTGATAGATAAAAGCTGTTTACCCCGCTTTATGGATTAGAAAACGTATCCCGAAGCACCTTGTATTTTATCCGCTACGACACCGCGTTTTGTCGATAACCGCAGAAGGTATCCGATTACTCATTAGTCGATAGATAGTAGTATGTAGTGGCGCGTCACTAATTACTAGAGACGGCCTGTAAGATTGATTGACAGCGGGCAATATTTTTGTTGATATTCCACGTGTTATAATTACTGGGGCATGTGAAGTGAGCGGTGTGGCTTGTAACACTTATGGAATTAGATTTTTTCGACAGATGCATCCGTAACTCACAAGAAAAATACCATAACAGCTGATCTAGACTTTTTCGTACACTGTTTTGGTGAATAATCTCCGTGCAAAAATTGTGAGTTGCAGCCACGCACTAGGTATCATAGCGTATGACTTTTTGATGTAATAAAGTCTTCTAAATCGATGAACGCCGGCTGCACGCACGAAAACATGTCACGTTCCGCCTGAGCCGAGCGCGCAAGCGAGAGCGCGGAACAAGCGATAGAGAGGCACGATCGGCCTAAGCGTTCGGCTTGTGACGCATCTATCCCTCTTCCACTCGTTATCACGTAAAGTTATCGTCCGTAAACTGACAGACAATAATATTTTTGAAGTAAAACTTCTTTACGCATGCTTGACTTTGGGAGTAAGCTGGTGAATACGTTACGAAAAGTGCGAACGGAAGTTGAGAGGGACATATAAGTTAGTGAAGATAGAAAGAGAGAAAGTTACGTTTCGTTAATGTACGAGTGCATCAGTCCAGAATGAATAATGACTGATCGACCTACATACGTGTGGACAATTTTGTAATTGAACAATTATTTTGAAAAAGAAGTTTTACTTCAGTTGTGTGGTCTAAAGCACACTGGTTATTTTACAAATGTTTTTATTTGACGGTATCTTTATAAAATTACCTAATTCTCCCAAATTATATTTCAGTATATGTACAATATTGCAATACTATTTTCGCTAAAAACGGGATATTTATCATAAACTCGTTAATAAAAAAAAATATTCCTATAAAACTAGTTGACCAATCTGCAGCTTCGAACGCGTAGTTTTTCAATAAGAGCATTACCGCCTTCTGCGCAGTTGGGTAAAAAGTAGCCTATGGGGTATTGTAGCATTCTAATAGTGAAACAATTTTTGAAATCGGACATGTAGTTTTTGAGTTTATTCGTTACAAACATACAAAAATACAAACATTTCCTCTTTTTAATATAACTAGTTGACCCGGCGAACTTTGTAGGTGCAGCCTTGACTTGCATATGACACGGGCTGGCATTGTATGTACGACACCAGTAGAGTTGTCAATCGGCCATTATTGCATCTAAGCATGAGAAAATAATTTACATCATATTTATTTTTTGCGTAAGTTTTTCCGATATTTTAATAGTTATTCTGCTATTCGGGATGGAGACGAATCTAACAAACCAAAGATCATCATAATCGGTCAAGCCGTTCTGAGTTAAAAATGGTTTAACTAACCCGACTTTGTTATATATATACATATATAGATTATCTATATGTTTTAGTGATTTGAATAGGTACCCAGGAATTCATTCTGAGCGTAAATAAAATGTTCTAAATAAATATTATAATATCTAATAAAATATGGAAATCATGGTAAATACGCGTATTTATGTTTCCCACAAAAGGAAACTTACACCTATGGTGGTCTAATTAGAACAACACCCAATAACAGCACGAATGAACGAACATACCCTTCGTGGCGCCTGTGTGATGTAAGATAGCAGGTGGAATAACGTGTCATAGAATCAAGGCAATACATTCACTCAAACATCAAGGCAATTGACAGTAGATCTGTCAAACAAATGATTGATGACTGTCGGTGCGCTTATGGTGTAGCGCGTCGCCGAGTATTCTTAGCAGACGGAAACGTACAGTGTCTGTGTTGTTTCCAAATAAAAAACTGTCTGAACTTATAATCATCTATGTATGAGCGTATGAGGAGTATGAGATTTGGAGTACAAACTTAAGGTTTATAGAAGGAGGGGGCGATTGCTAAAAATATGCTAAATAAAACCGGCCAAGTGCGAGTCGGACTCGCGCACGAAGGGTTCCGTACCATTATCTATAAAAACGGCAAAAAAATCACGTCTGTTGGGAAGCTCCCCTTAAATATTTGTTTTATTTTAATTTAATTATTTATTTATAAAGTGAAAAAATAACTAAATATTCTGTGAATACTTCAAGCGTCTACCTGTTGCCGTTATCAATATCGAGCAAAAACGAGGAAAAATATCACGTTTGTTGTATGGGAGCTGCCCTAAATATTTATTTTATTCGGTTTTTAGTATTTGATGATATAGCGGAAAGAGAAATACATCATCTGTCAAAATTTCAACTGTCTAACTATCACGGTTCATGAGATACAGCCTGGTGACACACAGACAGACAGAGGAGTCTCGTTTGACCCTTTGGGTACGGAACCCTAAAAATATGCTATGAATAATAGTCGAATTTTGACCACAGTGTACTGGCCTGGCAACTAATAATATAAATATGAATAATAGGAATATATATAGATTATATTCCTGTATAGATTTCTGGCAAATTATTTCATCCCATAACATATATCACCTCATTCCTTTAATAATATAAAATTATATAATTTATCCTGAAAAATAGCATATTTAAATTATTCTATTAAATTTATGTATTCTATGAAAATTTATTAAATTTCCCGGTCGGAATCACCCCGTGTAGGTTTAAAATCCTATTATGGTCCTATTATGTATAGTCCTGTATAGTCTATATCATTGATTCCCAAAGTGGTCCATGTGGACCCCCAGCGGTCCACGGGAGAGTCGAATGGGATTTACGTTGGCTTGACAAAAAAATGGGGGTTCACAACTCGTAAACGATGGTCCACGAAAGTTTATCTGGTTCCTATAGTGAAGAACTAAAATGTTGGCTTGACTTCACCTAAGCTCTCAGCGACTGTTACTTGTAACTTGTATCGAAAACTGTTAATTCGTGGTTGGAACTGAGTCGCAACGCAAATTTCCGTAGTTGGATCTAATCTTTACATTTTTTTGGGAACTGGGAATATCGTAGAAATGTAGCTGCCGGAACCAGCAAAATTTTGATAGTGGTCTATGAGTAAAATGTATCAAATCAAATCAAATCAAAATTATTTATTACGTATATGAGTTAGTAACAGGTGGTTAGTGATATAGTTTGAGTTCGTCCATAATCAGCATTTATCGCATGCAATTTCAGTCAGTCTTACAAGTAGTTACTTAGAAACGATCAAATAATGATTAAATTATTTATAATATTCAACATGTCAGCTCTTACCTTAAATTAAAAATAAAATGTCAGATTTAATAAAATTATTCAAGGGATTTATCGCTAAGAAACTCATTTATGTTGTAGTATGCCTTTTTTATTAATATTAGTTTTAAGTTTCTCTTGAAAACATTCAGACTTGAAGAACCCAGTACAGACTCAGGTAGGTGTTTATAAATACGTGGATAATCACACTCTGATTAAACAAGGCTGTCTTGTTAGGTGGGAGACAAATTTTATTATGATGCCGTTTACTCTTAAGGTTTATAAAGAGGTCCATATTTGTTTTAATGAGTATAGCGAGTTCGTATATATACAGACATGGGAGAGTCAAAATCTTAAGCTCCGTGAAATAGGACTTACAGCTGTCAGTTTTCTGCAACTTGCATTTTGCTCTGATACACTTCTTTTGAGAGACGAATATGTGTTCTTTGTACGTGGATTTGCCCCAAAAAATAATTCCATACCTTAATATTGATTCTACGCATCCATAATAGGCGGTTATCACAACAGACACATTAACAATTTTTCGGAGCATGAACATTGCATACGAAAATTGATTAAGTCTCTTACATATAGTGTCAACGTGTGATTTCCAATATAAATTGTAGTTTAAATTTAATCCTAAAAACTTAGTGGTCTCAACTTGATTAATATTATGTCCTAAGTAATTTACATTAATGTCCAAAATTTTGTCCAAATTAATTAATAAATTATTTTTCTTAAGCCATTTAACTATCGTTTCTATAGCACTCATAAGTTTGGGAACCTCTGGTCTATATCATCCTAAGTTTGTTTGGTAGAGATCACATTTGACTTAGAACTAAATTGTTATGTTTTATCGTGTACAAATAAAGTATTTTCCATCGTATTCTATTCTATTGTTAACTTGTAATTTTTTTAATAGTTTTGTGGGGAACATGCTTACGGTCCACCTGATGGTGCACGTGTCAGAAATGTATTGGTTTTTCATCATAAAACTGCTAATTAGCTATAAACTGGTAAAAAATGTGTACTTTTTATGTATCTTTACATAAACAAACCAGCTGACCAATCCGCAGCTTCGCACGCGTAGTTTTTTAATAAAAACATTAGGTACCCTCATTCTGCGCAGTTGGGTTAAAAGTAGCCTATGTCACCCGGGGATAGTGTAGCTTCCCAACAATGAAATATTTTTTTTAAATCGGTCTAGTAGTTTCGAAGCCTATTCAATACAAACAAATAAATCTTTCCTCTTTATAACAATAAAGTATTAGTATAGATACTGTTCCCATCAATTGCCATCAAAAACTGACCCCACACGAAATAGGGTACACGAAGTGTCAAAATACCTGATCCTCGAGGTGTCCAACTGACAGGCGAGAGCCCGTTTTCTAACACAAAAGGGGATTAAGTTACTGCGTGATTCTGACAGAGGGATGGTGGTGAACATCTATAGGCCTATTGAGGAAGGTATTTTGTAGTGAATTTCGATTGGATTCGGATTTGAGCAGTTCAGAAGCCACTTTTTTAATAAACCAGCTGCTTGCATACCGTTTGATTGCCGTATTAAATTGCATACCAACCGAATAAATGTAAACTATCAGATTTACTCAGTGGAAGCCGAGACTAGGTATACGTAGTTTTTTAATGCATCCAGCGCTTTCAAACCCCAAACTAAGCAAAGCTTATGTATATACTTTTTTTTGTATTAAGTATAAAGTATAAAGAAAAATAAAATCTGTAGATCATGCTAGCATTTGTTCCGCGTCGGGAATTGAACCCGTAACCTCCTGCTTCTCAGACGGCCGGCCCTCTGCGCCACGGAGGTCATCTGATGATAAGAGCCTGATTTGATCTTCAATTTAGTTAAATAATAAAACCGGAAAAGTGCCAGTCGGACTCGCACACGAAGGGTTCCGTACCATTATCTATAAAAAGGGCAAAAAAATCACGTTTGTTGTAAAAGAGCCCCCCCGTAAATATTAATTTTATTATTTATTTTTAAAGTGGTTAATATAACTCAATATTCTGTAAACATATCAAGCGTTTACCTGTTGCCGTTATCAATATCGAGCAAACGCGAGCAAAAAAATCACGTTTGTTGTATGGAAGCCCCCCGTAAATACTTATTTTATTCTGTTTTTAGTATTTTTTCTTACAGCGGCAACAGAAATACATCATCTGTGAAAATTTCAACCATCTGACTATCACAGTTCATGAGATACAGCCTGGTGACAGACGGACAGATAGACAGCGGAGTCGAAGTAATAGGGTCCCGTTTGACCCTTTGGGTATGGAACCCTAAAAACTACTAATTTTATGCGTTTCAGTTACGTTTTTAAATAAGATGGCCTCGGTTTGTAGTAAATATTAATTTTAATGTGTAACTAGTTGGGAACCCGAAAGCCAGAGGCATATACCCTAATTTCGAATTCTCTAATCCAGAGTAAAATTGATTAAAGGACCCGCCGAGTAATGATATAGAGTGGAGCTATAGAAGGAGCGACGATTTGGCCGTGGCTAGATGAAAAGAACCGAAGCTAAGGGGGCTCAATCGTGTGTCATAATGATAAGCTTCTAAAAAGTCGAAATCAATACCACTATGTCTGTTTCAAACATATAAAGGTTCCCTGGAAGAGATAAATTTTAGCGATAAGACCGCCACTTGTATCTCAGCGTGTCTAGTTACTTGTTTTAATATTGTTTGTTAATTTAAGTGTGCTGTACAATGAAGCGTTATCTACCTAGTATGTAATGTTTAGGCCTACACATTTGAACAGAAAAAAATAATTCGTTTTATTCTTTCTATAACAAGACTTACTGTAAGATTTATTTATATAATATGTATTAATAACCCAACCGTATATAATTAATAATTTAATAAATAATATAAAATGTATTTCAGGCCATTGTAATATTACAATAATATCAATACAAATGCCCATAACTAAATGCATGACAGACTAATATTAACAAGTTCATTTAAAGGAATTATTTGAATCAAATTCAGTATTATGAAAATTAGAACATTCATAACTTCAATATCATTGATGCCAAATAGAGTTAAGATTGCATTAGATTTATATATTAGATACAAGTAACTTTTTAACAAAATATAACCTTTAGATATTAGTAAAAATTTGAGGGTTGCCCTCGATTTTTGTGGGATCCACCTGGGAAGTACGAGGAGGGATCAAAATTATTAAGTTATCAATAGTCATTATATTCTATCTCATTCTCACTACTTATTGATCCCTCCTCGTAGGTATACCCTTTTAAAGAAAAAGAGAATTTTTCAAACATGTCCAGGCGTCTTCGAGTAATCAGGTAACATACATATAAGACTCTTCGATCAACAATTGTTGATTGAAGATTAGACTAGACATAGTGAAGTTTTTATCTGCTTTGGCGCCTTCTTATAGCGTCAAAATACAACTCCTGCCAGAAATCAGGAGTGAGGAAAGTATCCTTTCTTTACAGGCGCCCGGAGTAAATTGGATGCTAAAATGTAGCGTATAACAATAGCCGCATACAATTTTGTGTACATGGGTTGTTTTGGATGCCCTTCTGAGCTTATGTTCATACCCGTGTCACTAGTTCGTAGTACATTTGACACGCTCTAGCTAGTTAAGAATAACTCCTCTAAGAAAGGACCCTATCGCATTTCTAAACTGAAATGTAAGTAACCTTGTTTACGGTAAACGGTAGAAAGTTTTGATCAATTAGTTAAATAAATGGTAAATTAACTGGAGTTACCGAAATTTGAGTTGGTAAGGGATCCAATCAAGTGGAGTTACGCACCAAATATGGCATTTATACGAGCTCAATCTGCTAAAACTTAACTATATTGAATTAGATCGTAGGTATATTCTAGTGGCCAGCCTTGGTATTTGAGAGTTTATACGCAGCCCTAAGGATTCCGACATCGCTCAAGGCATGAATAAATGAATGAATGAAATACTCTTTATTGCACACTAAACAAAAATACAGTAATAATGGAAATAAACAATAAACAAAGGTACAATGGGCGGTCTTATCAATAAAAGCAATCTCTTCCAGACAACCGTTGAATGGACAGGATAAACTAAATCAAAAGACGGCGGTGTAAGAGTACCTACAGACATAAACAGAACCCACAAAATAAAATATACCTATTGATTATACTAACAAACATAAACTTAAATACATACAAATAATAAATAAATAGACTACACTACATAAAGAGGATAAATAACATAAACACTAACTAGCAGTTACGAGCCAACGAAAGGAAATGATTGTATACCTTGACTTTGGAAATAGGAAAGATTGGGAAGACCTTATAGACAAAGGTAAGGCGTTCCGCAGTCGCACAGCTTGTACTGTGAAGGAGTCACCATAAAATTGTGAACTATGGACGGGAGTTCGAAGCTGTAGAGTTTCGGAAGAACGAAGGGTTAGAGAGTGTGTCTGATACAGAAACTTGAAACGCTCCTTTAGATAAGAAGGTGAAGTGGCATTATTGAGAATGTTAAAAAGAAGAAGAAGGAATTTTGTATCATGGATTAACCAGTGAATTTTTCATCTAACGACTGTCGATATTTGGTTTGATTGACTTCCTGAATCCTAAAATTGGTCAATCAAAACTATTAAAGCTGTTGCCCGCGACTTCGTACGCGTTACACTCCTAAATGTGTAGGTAACCTAGAAATAAAGCTAAACTCGATTTTGCAACTTGACTTGAGACCCCATTTTTATTTTACGGAACCTGATTTAGGGGATAAAATGTGGCATATGTGGTAATGCAGATTATAATCCACGTATATACCAAAAGATGAAGTCTTTTTTGGTCCAAATATGAAAGTGCCGGCCAATAAAAAAATATGCTGTATTCCGTTAGAACTTGTCCCCCTGAGTATTTATTGTTATGACAGCAAAGGTGTAGGATCATTGTCCTTGGTTTTATTGGAGTTCAAAAATTCAACATCTTCATACATTTTCAGTGAATTTAATAAACAAAAACAAATGATTTATTCTACCATATTTTCATTTTGATCATCGTTTAGTAAAATAAATTGGTTCTTGACCTATTTTGGACACGTTGATCTTGTGTTTTTGAGGATTAGAAATAAAATATATATATATATATACACAGGGGTTATTTTGTTTAATTAAATACTATAAAATCATCGTCGTCTGGTACAACAATAATATTCTCCAATCTATAAGCTGGAGGGGTTATTGCTGGCAAATGTCGTGCATGGCTCATGTACCATATAATGCACATAATATGGGAGCAGCATCCAATTGTTCGCTTTCCTACGATGCACGAACAATAATAGTGAGCGATTGCTGGTCGGCCTGATCAACAACCTATCAACAAGTTCTAACGGAATACAGCATATTTTTTTATTGGCCGGCACTTTCATAATTGGACCAAAAATTTATGAAATCCCGATGATGTCTTTTCGTCGATATGGGTAAGCTGTTACGACGTGATGGAGTAACAAGCAAACAAATAATTTCAAATTGTTAGTATTAGTGTGATTTTGGCTATTGCACGAAAACACACCACTTTACCGACATACCTAATCGTAAATGTGTTAATTTTACGCATCGTTATTTTTTCTAGTCGGTACAAAATTCGGAATAGAACAAGGCTCAAATACCTTTGTTTTTATTTTTTAAAAGGTCAATATTGAACATAAATGTTTACACAACTTATATGGCAAACGAGCATGCAGTCCACCAGATGTTAAGTGGCTACTGCAGCCCATGGATATTCAGATAGAATTCAAAACAAGCTATTATGTTGTCTTGATATCTATGTATGTGGATACGTTGTCATACTATAGGACTTAGCTGTTATGCCTATGTGCCAGTAATTACAGGAACATACCATTACCATCTAACTGGAACACAGCAGCACAAGTACTGCTATTTGGCGGCAGATAAAGGTAAGGCGGTGGTGCCCACTTTCTCGAGCCCGTTCACAAAAGCTCTACCACCAGTAAACTAACTAACTAAACACAGTTTAGTATATTAGAATCTTAAAATAGAATAACTCAGCAGGCTAAAGCACCTTTATAAGGTTTTTGATAATTTTAGTATTTATAAGATTTAGTAAATCAGTTTTCTTAATTTCATGTAGCTAAATTTTTCCCGGAAGTACCTACTAATTAAAAAGTTGCTATGAGCACTTTGTATAGCGCGCATTTTTAAAGTCAACCCTGTTGTCAAATACCTACTTATTAACTTAAGTAGCTGAAAGTGTAAAACAACGTTTTTTGAAGTTATACTTCAAAAGGGCGCGTTTGGAAAAAATATGAGAGTTTTTTTACAATGCGCGCGCACACCGACAGCCAAAAAGCGACATGATGAAATTAGCTGATAACTGTCTCATGCGCGCGCACTTCGACAGCCAAAAAGCGACATGACGAAATTAGCTAATAACTGTCTCTCAAGTTTCCGTGAAAACTCATAACTATATTTATTAATAAGGCATTATAACTAATTACGCGGGTACTTAAGTACACACCCCCCCCCCCCCCACACACACACACACACACACACACACACACACACAAACACACACACACACACACACGTTTTTTACTTATTACTGGTCAGCAATACATTTTGATTTTGAATGTTATTAATTTTGATTGTTATTTCACATATTTTATTAATCATTAATCTTTATTTATTTTATTTTTTTACATAGTAGTAGTGTATATATATTATGTTAGTACATATATACTAATAAGTAAATGTAGACCTAATTATGGGCATATAGATGTCTGAATTAAATCGAATTATGTCAATGACTATATTCGAAAATCATGTCAAATATCCATGTTGCGCCCGTACCGGTAGTTGTTGGGGGGCGATACTCTCGAAGTTGTCGACGAATATGTATACCTAGGACAAACTGTCCAATTAGGTAAGTCCAACTTCGACAAAGAGGTCGCACGAAGAATCCAACTCGGCTGGGCAGCGTTCGGGAAACTTCGCGATATCTTCTCGTCCAAAATTCCCCAGAGCCTGAAGACTAAAGTCTTCAACCAGTGTGTGTTGCCAGTGATGACCTATGGCACTGAAACGTGGTCCTTTACTCATGGCCTCATGACCAAGCTCAAGGTCGCTCAACGAGCTATGGAGAGGGCTATGCTCCGGGTTTCTTTGCGTGACAAAATCCGCAATGAGGAAATCCGCAGAAGAACTAAAGTTGCCGACATAGCTCTCAAAATTAGCAAGTTGTAGTGGCAATGGGCAGGCCACATCCCTCGTAGAACCGATAACCGTTGGGGAAGAAAGGTTTTCGAGTGGAGACCACGGACTGGAAGACGCAGCGTAGGCCGGCCCCCACAAGGTGGACCGACGATCTAGTAAGAATCGCGGGGAGCCGTTGGGCGCAAACGGCTACCAACCGCTCGTTGTGGCGATCTAAGGGGGAGGCCTATGTTCAGCAGTGGACGTCTTCCGGTTGATGATGATGATGATGATGATGTCAATGACCGCAGGTAAGTATGTATTCTACAGTTTCACCAAGACTGGAAAGTCCGTGCGAAATGAAGTTTCAAAACTTTGAGGTGGAACATTGGCAACTTTCAAGAGAAATAGTGATAATATTGTGTACCACAAGTTTCTTTTGTGAAAAGATAACAATAAATAAATTAAAAACTTTTCTAATTTTAGTTTTTAGGGTTCTGTACCCAAAGGGTACAACGGCACCCTATTACTAAAGCACCGCTGTCTGTCTGTCCGTCTGTCACCAGGCTGTATCTCGTGAACCGTGATAGTTAGACAGTTGAAATTTTTACACATGATGTATTTCTATTGCGGCTATAAAATTACTAAAAACACAATAAAATAAATATTTAAGGGGGGCTCCCATACACACAAACGTGATTTTTCTGCTCGTTTTTTCGATACTGATTACGGCAACAGGTAGACGCTTGAAATATTCACAGAATATTTAGTTACATATTCACTTTAAAAATAAGTAATTAAATTAAAATAAAACAAATTTTTAAGGGGGCTCCCATACAACAAACCTGATTTTTTTGCCGTTTTTATAGATAATGGTACGGAACCCTTGTGCGCGAGTCCGACCCGCACTTGGCCGGTTTTTAAATTATGTTAGAGTGTAGAAGCTATTTTCTCAGCAAGTTGACTGCCATTTTTACCGAATTAAAAACAAGGAGGAATCGAACTGCAAACCTCTCCTGCGTCTCAGCCAGCTGCGCTAGGAAAGTCGCCAATTGACCAATTCCATTTCAATTCTCACACACGAACTTACTCTTAAAGCTATCTTAGCAACCCAAGTAACCCAACAATGTATCCACTAATGCTATCAGATGTGAACCTATTTATGGCCAACGTCTTTATTAAGCCCTTATTGTCTATCTAATTATGGTAAACGAATTGAATGCTGATTTTCAAGTGTGCCTGTGTCATTTCAAGTCGGATTAGAATGTAAAATAAGCTTTATTGCAATGTTTTTAGATTCATAATAAACCATTGCAACTAATTTTATGCTCAATTGATCAATTTTCGAGCGTTACGCAATTTATTTACGCACACTTGACTTGGGGTGAATGCGTTACGAAAAGTGCGAACGGAAGTTGAGAGGGAGATATAAGTTAGTGAAGATAGAAAGAGAGAGAGAGTTACGTTTCATATAATTTTAAACGTTAATGTGCGAGTGCGAGTTGCCTCTGTCGAGAATGAACATATACTGATCGACCTACAGACGTGTGGACAATTTTGTAATTGAACAATTTACAAATTAATACTTTGAAAAAGAAATTTTGCTTCAGTCGTGTGGTCTAAAGCATACTCGTTTTTTTTTTTGTAAAAATATAACCCGATTTTTGGCTCAGAAAACTACCCAACATTGATATGAAACATCTTACAAATAAATAGGTAAATACAAAAGCAACGCTGTCTCGCTTTCTGTCTGTGTGTTTGCTGTTTACGATTTTATGACTAATTGTGTATATAAAAAGATGATGACCGGGATTGAGACATAGGCTACTTGTAACCTGAGTGCGCAGAAGTAAGGTAATGTTTTTATTGATAAACCACGGGCGGATGCTTTTTCTTTATAATAGAGTAATATCGAACTCGATAAACTCTCTAAAACACAAGACAGAGTCTCATTCTTTATGAACATTCTTTATGAAATCTTCTAGGCAAGCGTGATCCATCGTAGACTGCATCATCGCTTACCATCAAATCAAAAACATTTATATGTGAACAACACCAATAGTACAACAGAACAAACACACACAGGAGACATAACAAAAAGAACAAAGAAACAATAACTACAAGATTAAAATTAAATAAAAATGCAAAATATTGCAGTGTGTGTGTCTCATCGTACTCACTGCATGTGTCACAAGACTTTAACCAGCATGTGCTGGGTTGCACTGGCTACCCAGATATCCGCCCACTAACTAAGCATTGCACAACTAAATGCAATTAAATATACTATGGATAAAAATAAATATCATAACAACATATAATAATAATACCGCCATCAGGCGACATCGCGGTCATACGCGAGCCTATAATGTACAAACAAGCTATGTAAGTTTAAAAACTGAAACGCGACTACGTAATACCTAAGTCGATGGTAGCTTAAATTACGCGGACGATAAAAACAAATTGATTGACACCTCATTCATCAAAATCGGATGAGTAGTTTGGGCGCTACAGTGGAACATACATCCATAGACTGCTAAAAACATAACCCTTCCTTTTAGTTGTGCCGTAGCCAAGTAAAAATGTAGCCTATACCATCCGGACCATAAAAACAAATTGATTGACACCTCATTCATCAAAATCGGATGAGTAGTTTAGGCGCTACAGTGGCACATACATCCATAGACTGCTAAAAACATAACCCTTCCTTTTAGTTGTGCCGCAGTCGAGTAAAAATGTAGCCTATACCATCCGGACCATAAAAACAAATTGATTGACACCTCATTCATCAAAATCAGATGAGTAGTTTAGGCAGTACCATGGAACATACATCCATAGACTGCTAAAAATATAACACTTCCTTTTAGTTGTGCTGTAGTCGAGTGAAAATGTAGCCTATGCCATCCGGACCATAAAAACAAATTGATTGACACCTCATTCATCAAAATCGGATGAGTAGTTTAGGCAGTACCATGGAACATACATCCATAGACTGCTAAAAATATAACACTTCCTTTTAGTTGTGCTGTAGTCGAGTGAAAATGTAGCCTATGCCATCCGGACCATAAAAACAAATTGATTGACACCTCATTCATCAAAATCGGATGAGTAGTTTGGGCGCTACAGTGGAACATACATCCATAGACTGCCAAAAACATAACCCTTCCTTTTAGTTGTGCCGTAGTCGAGTGAAAATGTAGCCTATGCCATCCGTGCTATAAAAAAAATTGATTGACACCTC
Organism: Philereme vetulata; assembly: GCA_918857605.2. Classification (NCBI taxonomy): domain Eukaryota; kingdom Metazoa; phylum Arthropoda; class Insecta; order Lepidoptera; family Geometridae; genus Philereme; species Philereme vetulata. Next base: position 6,087,224 of record OU975470.1, on the reverse strand, counting down.
ATGCATCAAAATCGGATGAGTAGTTTAGGCAGTACCGTGGAACATACCTCCATAGACTGCTAAAAACATAACACTTTTTTTTAGTTGTGCCGTAGTCGAGTGAAAATGCAGCCTATGCCACCCGGACCATAAAATAAATTGATTGACACCTCATTCATCAAAATCGGATGAGAAGTTTAGGCAGTACCGTGGCACATAGGTTAATACAAACATACATAGACTGCTAAAACATAACCTTTATATATTTGACGTAGTTAGGTAAAATTAAATAATTTTTACAAAAATATCCAACCAACTTAACCAAACTACTAAACTGATATAGATGAAATTTCTATGATACATTTAAAACAGTATATCCTTTCAAATAAATATAGAATTTTCCAAATCAGTTGATAAATGACGGAGTTCTGAAGTAATAACAAACATAAAACTTAATTGTGTCCTTAGAAAATTTGAGGGTTGCCCTCGATTTTTTTGGGATCCCATTATCATATCCTGACATTGTGTCAATGGGACCACATGGGAAGTATACCCTTTTAAATAAAAAAAGAATTTCATGAATCCGTCTAGGCGTCTTCGAGTAATCGGGAACATACAAGGCCTCCTCATATTCTTTCCAGTCACTTCTTTCCAGTGCCAAGATGTTAGCGAGCTCGACCCTCCATCTTTTCCTTGGTCTGCCGCGACGTCTTTGGGTTGTGCCAGGGTTCCACTTGGTAGTCGGCTTGGCCAACTGATCATCCGTCATACGGCAAACATGAATAGCCCAGTACCACTTGAGCTTGGCGGCTTTCGTAGAACACACATAAAAAAAAGATTCCAACGAATTGAGAAACTTCTCCTTTCTTAACACACTTTAAAAAAGAAGGAGGTTCTCAATTTGAATGTTTTTTTTATGTTTGTTACCTCATAGCTCCGTCATTTATGAACCGATTTGGTAAATTTATAATTTGAAAGTATATACTTTCAGATTAGTCCCATAGAAATTTAATTGAAATCGGTTAAGTAGTTTGTTTTTTCTGTTATCTGAAGTCGGTTATATTTTTTTACTGACTTCATAACAGGAGGAGGTTCTCAAATCGACTGTTTTTTTTATATTTGTTACCTTAGAACTTTCGACTGGGTGAACTGATTTTGATTATTCTTTTTTATTTGAAAGCTGGTGCTTTCCGTGTGGTCATATTTCCATTTGGTCCAGTTCTAACAATAGCATTCGTGAAAACCATATAAGTCTTAAATTTGTTTAATTTTTATGTTATGTTATGTTTGTTAGCTCAGAACTCCGTTACATATCAACCGATTTGGAAAAATAGGTTTTTATTTGAAAGGATATATTTTTGATCGAGCGAAGCAAGATTTCTAAGTCAACTTGGGCAAATTGGCATTGTATGTATGTATGTATATATGTATGTTTGTTTGTTGGTCCGAGGATAACTTTCGTAGCGTTGATCCGATTATCGTGAAATTTGGTACATTGGTAAGTAGTGATGGCACAATTTTGGTGTGACTAAACGAGATAAAAATATGGGGGTTGTTGAGATATTGGGGTTCAAAGGAGGTAAAAAAATAAATAAGACTATTATACGTCAAATGAAAGGTCTTCATTAGTACATTTCAACCTCGTTTTTATTTTTGGTTCAATCTTTGTAGTTTTTGAGTTATTAGCCATAATAAAAACAAAACTTTGACAAAATTCACAGGGTAAACCAGTAACCCCACAGTGCTGAAATTTGGTATGCGTGTAGATTTAGTGAAACAAACATAGAGAAAAGTCTGAAATCTAGAATAACTGAACTCCAATTACCTGTAATTTGAAAGAAACTGTAGGTCAAGTTATTTGGATGTGCCTTTCGTGACACTATTTTATAAGTGAAAGATTAAGGCCGGCTTGCACAACGATCCCTAAACGTATTTAGCAACTAGACATGTTTAAGTTTTATGTATTTGTATGATTTGACATCTCCATTAATCATATTTAGCCAATAAATACGTTTAGGCATCGTTGCGCGTGTCGCCCTAAGAAAATATTTTTTGTGTGTTGGGAGACTCGCGAGATCTCAGTTCGGGGCAAACCAATAGTTAGATTAATTCCATGGAAATTTCATCAAAATTGGTATAGTAGTTTGGTTTTTACTGTTATCTGAAGTCGGTTATATATTTGGTAAAAAGTTACTTGTTTTTTAAAGGTTAAAATGAGTGAGAAGTCTGTGCAGAAATGTGTACTATTTCACTATCTGCGTTGCACAGGGCTTATTACCAGTATCTGCATACAATCGCATATTTGCATAATATCTTCATTGGTTCTTTGTTCGGATTTGAATATTTGGATTTGGTTGGCACACACGGAACGGGAACAAGCATGCCGTTAATGGTTCGAGTATGTTCGATTGTCAATGGATTTGCTGAGGTAATGGTGACCATGTTCTGAAATGACATTATTTACTGCAAAATTTTATGTACATACTCGTACATACTACTTTTGACGACCTCCGTGGTGCAGTGGGCGGATAGCCGGCTGAGACGCAGGAGGTAGCGGGTTCTATTCCCGCCGCGGAAAAAATGATTACATGATCTACAGATATTTGTTCCGGGTCTGGTTATTTCTCTATATATTATAAATATGTCATCATCATCATCATATCAGCCGTAGGACGTCCACTGCTGGACAAAGGCCTCCCTCATTGATCTCCAGGAACTGCGGTTGGAAGCGGCCTGCATCCAACGCCGACCTGCGGTTCTTACCAAGTCGTCTGCCCATCTTGTAGGTGGACGTCCTACGCTGCGCTTGCCGGTCCGTGGCCTCCATTCGAGAACTTTCCGGCCCCCTCATGATAGATTTGCAACATAAATAAGAGAATAATAACAAAAAAAACTAGACCTTCTCAAATAAGTTTAACTTTATTCAAAACTAACCGTGGCATAAAGTTCATGGGTACGCTAGCTGTAGCGTATCACCTACTCCTTAGGTACCTAGTAGCTACCGGTCACAGCGCTGACTATGTTGTAGGGCGTAACGTTAAAATAGACGTTTTAAGTTCGCAACTTTTTATATTTTTCAAAGACCGATTTCGTTTTGTTATTTAATTTGATGTTATAACCTGTTAGTAAACCATGGTCTGAACAACGTTTGTTCTGAGGAAACAGTGATTTAAAGGACACCGTGTTTAACGGAGTTCTGAGCTAAAACATAACATAACATAAAAATTAAACAAATTTAAGACTAACAAGAATCATCAAAATCGGTTCACCCAGTCGAAAGTTCTGAGGTAACAACATAAAAATATAGTCGAATTCAGAGCCTCCTCCTTTTTTGAAGTCAGGTAAAAATAAGTTTTTACCAATTTCCAAACAACTTTATTAACATTTTCAGACAACCTAAGTATTACGTCCTAAAATATCAATGAAAAAGCATAAAATAGGTAAACAAATCATATCTATTCATTCTTAATTCGTTTCCATAGTTCAAGCTCTACTTAGTTTGGGGCTAGAGAACGCTGTGTGATATATCCAGCAATAATAATAATAATAAAGATAGATAGATTTATATAAGATTTAATAGAAAAATCACTCGAATGTGGCGACTGCAAAATGTATCAATAGTCCCAATAGTTTTATCCTCTACACGCGTCATCCCAAATCAACTGTTTCAGTCCCTCTCACTTTTGGACCTCCCAAAACATACCTTTGCCTTATTGCAGAAGGCAGTAATTTTGAATACTTGCAGGATTGTAAGAGAGTTCTTGCAGACTGGCCTATCCACCGCATTGTCACCTACATGTAGGTACAACCAACGGTTCAAAATGATACCACCCGAACCACTTGGCTAAGGGGTACTTGGCTTAGGCCCGTGCACCTCTGTTATTCCCCGGTTTTTCTAAGCTAAGTTGATAAAAATTATTAATAAGTATTAATTAATAATATAATTAATGTAAGTGACTAATGTAAGTGACTAATGACTAAGCGGCATCGTCACAAAGGCGCTCCTGATTTACGTCAGAAATTGTTTATTGGAAATGTATCGATTACTAGATAAATATTTAAGCTTTGTTTGAGCACAATCTCACACCTGATAGTAAGCGATGATATGGTCGAAGATCAAGCACGAATATCTAGAAGAAACCTTATCACTATACCCTAAAAAGGCCCAGAAATTTTCAAATTTCAAGCGGGAAGATGGCTATAGACTCTCATCGTCTTGGAACCCGGTGATTGCTAGGTATGCGCGTCGTGATCGGTCGTCTCAGTGCGTAGATACGGTTAGTGTAGTGTGTCGTAATATGAACGAGGACATTTCTAATTCTGAAGACCAAGTGAGGGTAGTTGCTGTAGCTACCCACACTTCCCGACGGTAGCTCCAAGTACTCCAGTCAGCCCGAGACAATGACTGTTGCAACACAGCCGAAACGTCGGGATAACAAATAAACAAGGCACATACGCGATAAATACCCGTTTTAACCAATAACAAAACATTACCATTACCAATAACAATTAACATAACAAAACAGTTTGTTAATAAAACTGTAACTGGGCTAAACTTAAAACAATTTTTTTTCAATTAACTTCCTTATTTCTAAATTGAGTACAATGCACCACATGGTCTTATTTGAGCCTTTTTACATGTATGTGCCATCTAAAATCAAAATGTCATTGAAATCATAAGGATCACTTTGAAACGTCATTTTTTTTCCTGTTTCTCCGCGACCAAGCCAGGAAAGAAAGTCTAGAATCAAGACTGGTTGTTCTATCTATTTATCCTTTTACAATACTTAGACTATCTCCGTGGTGCAGTGGGCGAATAGCCGGCTGAGACGCAAGAGGTAGCGGGTTCGATTTCCGCCGCGGAACAAATGTTTGTATGATCTACAGATATTTGTTCCGTGTCTGGTTGTTTCTCTATATATTATAAGTATGTATGTACAAAAAAAAAAGTATATATGTAAGTATTTTGTCAGTTATCTGATACCCATAGTACAAGCTCTGCTTAGTTTGAGGCTAGATAGCGCTGTGTGAAATGTCCAGCCATATTTTTACAATACATAACATTAAAGAAAATAAATTAGGTACGTCTAAATTGTAACATTTTTGACTGAGTTGGAGCGATTTCAATTCCAAGCTTCTCTATCATCTAAATAATCCGATATATTTTACTTTCGTGATTGATTCCAATCATTATTATAAATACGGGATTTATCACGTACCGTCTTATCGGTGTTTCGACCGACAATGTTTCGGTTCAATTCGTGAACCTTCATCAGGGTGAGTGCGATCCGCTCCGAATATCAGTGCTCGATCAGCGCGAGGCGAGACGTTATTCGGAGCGGATCGCACTCACCCTGATGAAGGTTCACGAATTGAACCGAAACATTGTCGGTCGAAACACCGATAAGACGGTACGTGATAAATCCCGTATTTATAATAATAATCCGATACGTTATAGTAGACTTTTTATAAAGATTTTGATTAATTATGTTTTTAATGTTGTTAATTTTTGTATGTCACGTGGGAGTATATTCAGTTTGTTCACGTTTCTGTTAGTTCATCCGTACTATTTGGGCGACCTTAAAACTTCATTGTATTTACTCATTACCGAATCTTGTCAAGTCTAGTCACACCTAGACACCAAGACTTTTATTAAACAAAAGTATAGTCAATAGCACTCAGGGACAGGATAGCCTTCTATCAGTAAAATAATTATCAGAATAGGTTTAGTGATTTCTGAAATGACCCCCTACAAACATGCAAACTTTACATCTTTTTAGCTTCCGCCTGCGGCTTCGCACGCGTATTTTGTCAATAAAAAGTAGCATGTATTTTAATCCAGGTCATAATATATCTAAATACCATAATTCATCGAAATCGGTTCAGCCGTTACGGCTTTATTGAGTAAGAAACAAACATCCAAACTTTTGCATTTATAGGTCATATTAGTGTGATAGTCTAAAAATACCAGTATAGAATAATACTTATGTTAATTTGAAAAACTTCTCAACAGTAGAACAAAAGATTGGTCTGAAGTTTACAAAATCAGTTTATTTCGTTTCGATGTTTTCTTTAGACGAAACGAAATAAAATAAACTCAGTTCCCAATACAGAACAAGCAATACTTCAAATTATAAAACTTGAGAACTAGAATTATTCCTTGCAAAATATTACCCTACCCTTGCATGAAGTGCTTGGTACACACGGCTACACATCAAGCTATAATTTTCCAATATAAGCTGACCTCGCATTGTGTAAGCTTTTCGTAGAATGAGATGTCAGCTTATACTGGAAATGTATAGCTTGATGTGTAGCTGTGTGTACTAATAAATAGGTACCTTTAAATTTTTTTTAAACCGTCTTCAAAAATAGTAGGAAGTTTCTCAAGTCGTGGGATTTTTTTAATGCATGTTCCCCGATTACTCGAAAACACCTGGACCGATGCGAGAAATTATGTTTTGTTTAAAAGAATATATTACCCGTGCGCGATAAGTTGGGACCTGAGCGCGGTGACGTCATTTTGGCGTGTTTGTACCGCCCGCAAAAAAGCGAACATAACAAGCAGCCGCCCGCGGCTTCGTCTTTGTTTTTTTTAACCTAATTTATTATGTTACTCAGGGTGGACGCTGCTTTTTATCTAATCTTTTTTACACTATTTTAATAAAATAAAAATACAATGTTTAAGTTTATACATTTATTTTATCTATTATTTACATTATCTCATCTTCGAAACTACTTAGTGGATTCATGCCTTCTAGAGGTTGTTCTTCGTCCTCAGTCTCACTATAATCACTTGACGAAGAGGTATCCGATAAATTTACAATTAATTGCGATTCATTCGTCTCTTGTAAGAGGTCATCGTCCCAATACTTTTGTCGAAGCTTCATAATGATAACAAAAACACTTAACAAGAACTATAACAACAAAAACTACAACAACAGAACAATAACACAAACGAAAACTAAAAGAATTCCAGAGCGCGTCGTTACCTGACGTAGGCCAGTACGAGACTAAAAACCCTAGTAAAAAATAGTGATGCGAACGGTACAGTACGGGCGCCAACGGGGAAGTGCAGGGGAAGCGGTCGGGGAGTCGTATTCTTAGCAGGTCCCAAGTTATCGCGCACGAGTAATACACTCGACACTGATCCAAAATCTGGATGGTAGGTGTGGTCTAAATAACATTTAATAGTAATATAAAGGACCACCATCGTACAATATTGATTTCGGATCGGTGGCAAGTACATATATACTTTCTTTATTCTTTATTGCACACAAATAGATTTACAGACAAAAACAGCTTACAAAATGGACATGTACAAAAGCGAGCTTAACCCTAATAAGAGTTTTCTACCAGCAAACTTTTGAAGATAGAGATATTTGATTATAGTGGTAAGTACGTGCACAGAGAAGGACATTGGAGTAAAATACTGATATATAATATATACTAAAATAAATACAACACTTATTTATACTACATAAATAATAATACCTATATACTATACCTACTTATACATAATAACCTAAAAGCTTACTTAGAAAACTATCGTGATTGATTTCAATCATTATTATAAATACGGGATTTATCACGTACCGTCTTATCGGTGTTTCGACCGACAATGTTTCGGTTCAATTCGTGAACCTTCATCAGGGTGAGTGCGATCCGCTCCGAATAACGTCTCGCCTCGCACTGATCTGAACTCGCGTCGTGCGAGGCGAGACGTTATTCGGAGCGGATCGCACTCACCCTGATGAAGGTTCACGAATGAACCGAAACATTGTCGGTCGAAACACCGATAAGACGGTACGTGATAAATCCCGTATTTATAATAATGAATAACCTAAAATCTTACAAGGACAGGTGCTCTTTGACTCTAAGCTTAAAAGTGCTTAGTGATGGACTTGCGCGGATAGAGTGTGGTAGAGAGTACTTTCATATTGGTCTCATAGAAATTTAATCAAAATCAGTTCAGTAGTTTGGTTAAGTCCGTTATATTTTTGTTAAAAGTTACTTGTGTACACACGGCTACACATCAAGTTATATATTTCCAGTATAAGCTGACCTCTCATTCTACGAAAACTTTACACAATGCGAGGTCAGCTTATACTGGAAATGTTTAGCTTGATGCGTAGCCGTGTGTACATAAAATGTTGACCGAGCCTAGAATTAACTATTATTATTACTAAACATAGTTTTAAGACAATAGACTTCCCTATAGCACTGAAAGTACTAACAAAAGACGAAAAGATATCGTCTGCACTAACAGCACCCCAGTAAAGCATGCTTTTGCATCCAGATTTCTAATGTTTCTAGGACCATACCTGTACAACAGGCTAAATCGTAAATCGAACATCCACTGAATGAATTTCTCGAATTGTAAGAGCCTTACAGTCTACTCAATCAAATTTATCTTACGAGGAAACTGAGGAGTTACTAACCGTAATAAAGTAAGATTTTAATGGTTGTAGATACGTAAATTCATACCTGCCATGTTTGCATTTCGTTTTTTTAGTTATTTTTTTCATTATGTAAATAGATTCTAAGTTTTGTTAATTTGAGTATTCATAAGTTACCCCAGTCCAGCCTTATTCGCCTGAGATACAGGTTTTCCTAGTTCAGGCAATGTATAAAATTTGACCTATAAGTACATATTAATCCCTAATGTTAATCTTACCATATTGAAAAATGAATAAAGATTTATTTATTTAATCTATGCCTATCATTTACTTCAAGAATCAAGACAGGACTCATACTAACTGATATTTAATCTATGGTTTCCTTTTGGCTCGCAGTAACTGGTATTTGAGCTGTGGCTTTTGAAGAGTTCTGGCTGTAGTAACTGCTATTCAAACTACGTATTCTTGAAGTGTTCCGGCCGCAGTAGCTGCTATTTTAATCTGTGTTTCGCCACTCAATGAAACAAAGGCGTGTATATAGAGTATTGTTGGTGAACGGTGTTGAGGGGTTGGTTTTATACGGGCTTTTTAAGTTCACAAGAGTTTTTCAAGTTAAATTCTGCGGTGTTCGCTTTTTGTTGAGAGCTGTGTGAATGTTTTCGAATAAAAATTATGTGGTTGTATTTTTTTAGTGCAGCGTAAAAAATGTTATGCCTTAAAGAAGAGAGTCGTAAGGGGGAATGTTTAAAGTTTTTATTAATACTTGAAAGCCTATGAAAGAAGGTTTCAAAAGCATACAAAGTTAAGGTGCAATCAGCATAAATTCCGCTCTGACAGTTTTGAAACAGTTTCGCTTGCAAGTAGTTAGCTAGCTGACACCGCCTTTTTCTTTTGTCCTTTTATTTTGGCCAATCGGAGAGATGAACAATATTGAACATCTGTTTATTTTTGTGAAAGCCCTTTGTTTTTATGACTTTAATTAAAGTTACAAAAGGTGGTCAAAAGATTGCAAGGCGGGGTAACTGCTAGTCACTTCATAGAAAATTCACCCTTAAGGGTACACCGGAGGGACAATCGCCCATACAACACGTACTACCAAGATAATTTCTAATTGGAGCCTATTTCTACCTTAATAAGGTATTATTTTAATTTGAATAGTATTTATCTAGGTTCCCAACCATATATTAGATTAAAATACTTACCTTAAATGGAATAGAAGCGTATCGCATTCTGCATGTTTTTACGTCATAAAATACCTGTTTTCAACCTAATTGTTTCGTATTAAAAACAACATTATCTTACGTATCCTAGTCATGGGAACATAGATTATATCATCTAGTTACAGAATAACAACACAATGAGAAAAATACAACAAGTTTTCAGTCATTATTTTTGGTATTACGGAACACGGTCAAAATCTAATCAAATTTAGAATCGTTCTATTGCTATCACTGTCGCTCTGCGTGGCCAAACTTCGTCACTAAACAGGGATAGCGATATTCAGGCCGAAGTTTTTGACGCGGCCGAATTGAAGTTGCGCTCAGGGTTCGCCGGCGCGTTAAGGTGGCAGAGCGGACTTTTTGCTGATAGTACCTACCTATAGGTATAGGTAAGTACCTGATGGAAAAGTGTGGAAGAAATTTGTAGTTCCAGTTAAAGGGGATACTGGGAATAATCGGTTGATATAATATGTTGATAGTTGGTAGGATTTATAGAAGAGCTATACTTATAGCAGTGGGAAGAAATGGAATATAAAGAAATAAATATGTATAAAAACGTTTGGAATTAGGATAGTACGTAATTAAAGTAAGTAGGTATTTTAAATAACCTAAATTAACACAACTAAGCAAAATAGGGAGTGTTTCAAGTTTCTACATTTCAATCTCCAACATTAGGTAGAGCAACTTTGCCACATATTTCCCCTTCAAATCAACAATCCCATAAAACGTTGACAGATGGCACATTTCCGCTAAAATGCCCATTAAAAAAACAAAACAATACGGAATATTCATATTCCGTTCCACGCGAAATGTCTAGCTCGTGCGCCGGATTCGATCCGCCCTCGACGCTGATTGGTGGGCCAATTTTAAACTAGCCAATAGGAGCTCAGCGGGAAACGGTCGGTAATTTCAGCATAATTAGTCATGCGTTGGTATAATGAGGTGGCGGAGTATTCTGTTTTTGCACTGACAACTCTATTGTTGAAGTCAATTACTCGGTCTGCTTATTTTGATAAGGTTTAGTTTTTTGGTCGTTAATCTGTTCCGATGGGTTGCGCATGTGAATTTGCTTGGAGGTTTTATTGATGAGATTGTGTGATTAATGTCATGTTGTTTCAAACTGTTGAGATTGTCGCGGGTGAAACTTCCAGAGATCTAGAAGTTCCTACCTAATAGGTTTGGGAATTCTTGTGTTCAAATAAATAATTGAAATATGTAATAAATATTGCTTAACATTTCACACAGCGCTATCTAGCCCCAAACTAAGCAGAACTATGTGAATCAGATAACTGACAGAAAACTTATATACTTTTTTGTAGTAGGAAACATCTGGAGATCATGCAAACATTTGTTCCGCGTTCTGCGAATTAGAATTAATTTTGTGTTTTGGTAAGGAGTATCAGATGAAGGAAGTCACCAGGCGTGTTCAACTTGGATATGGGCAGCTTTCGGCAAACTAGCTGACATATTAAAATCCACTCGTATTCCACAATGTCTTAAAACACGTCTCTATAACTAATGTGTTCTGCCAACTATGACTTATGGTGCCGAGACATGGAGGCTCACGAAGGAGGCTGTGTACAAAATAAGTGTAGCACAGAGAGCCATGGAGCGCGCCATGCTCGGCATCTCTCGGCACTCTTAGCTCGAGTTCCCATACTGAAATTCGCAAGCAGACTAAAGTACAAGACGTCAACAAGCGAATATTGGGGCTCATGTGGCGTTGGGCAGGACACTTATGTACGAGTATATTAAGAAAAAAGACACACACAACAATAATTTAAGCAATAAGGAGACACTATATCAACCAAAAGTAAGACTAGCTAAAGTGCAAAAGCAGGGAGAAGATAATAAAATATTAATGTACAATAAACTGCCAACAAAAATTGTAAATTTAGAATATATTTCAGATTTTAAACAACAAAATCAAATAGTTTTTTGAAAGACATGCTTTTTATTGTTTAAATGAATTTATGAATTTTAATTTATTAGAATCCTTTGACGCAATTCATCATCATCATCCCAACATCATCGCCAACCCGCCTGCCAAGCGTGGTGAGTATGGCAACTACCCATCATGGAGATACATGGAGGCCTGTGTTCAGTAGTGGACGTTTTACGGCTGAAATGATGATGATGATGATGAGAATCCTTTGACGCAATTATTTGATATATTCTACCGTTATATTTTCTTTTATTTTAATTTAGTTTTGACATACCGTTTTAGTTAGGTTCTTATAATGTTATTTTGTGTATCTCTAAATCAACCTACCTAACCTATCTGTTTTGTTCTTAGTATTTTGTTATGACCTTATTTATAATTATAGGTATTATTATTATAAATTTTGTTGATCTTTAATTAAATTATTTTAATTTAATTATTATTAGTTTTAAAATGTAAAAAATTGACATGCCTCTAACAACCAATGTTATAATTAAGGTGAAATAACTAAATCTAAAAAAAAAAAAACTAAAATCACTTGGCCAGACGTAGTGACGGCAGGTGGACTAAGGCACTAACAGAGTGGAGGCCGAGAACTGGGCATCGAAATAGGGGACGTCCACCAGCGAGATAGTTCGACATCAATAAGACCGTGGATCGTATGTGGTTCAGACTGACACAGGATCGGGAAGAATGGCAGAAACAAAGAGAGGCCTATGCCCAGCAGTGGGTTGACACGGGCTGAGAATGATATAAATTGGGATATAAATTGAGTAATAGAACTACCTACTTAGATTGGGGAATATTCAAGGTTTTTCCCAGAGACTTCAGTAAATAGTCCTTCAATAAGGCATTAATGGCATTTTTTAAATTTATAAACGTATGTAGTAACGACAATATATATTATATGTATCATAATATTAATTTTTATGTAATTTTATGAATTTATTTTAAATTATAATTATAAATCTTATTTTATATTAACTATCTATATTTTTTATAAATTGTATTATAGTTATACTATAATATCCTTAATGACGTCTTTATTTGTTCACACAGATCCTGTCCATCCAAAGGTTGCCTGGAAGAGATCGCTTTTAGCGATAAGACCGCCCATTGTACATTATATGTTTATATTTAATGGTGTGCAATAAAGGAATTATCTAATCTAATCTGAATTATTTAAATTGGTTGGCAACGCTTGTTATATACCTATACCTATAGTTACAAATACCCATAGTCTACGGTAAACGCGTACCTTCTGGTGGGCTGTAAGCTCAATTTTTGAAGCTGTCATGGTTGTGAACACTAATTTCAACTCGCATTCAACTGTGCTGAAGTAATGGGATATTCAAAATATTACAAATCTAAGTCAATATCCCGATTTTAGTGAAAATAGGGCCGTAAGCGGCAGCGTAGGATGAGCTACCTAGATGGAAAGACCTGATTAAGGTCGCCGGGAGTCGATGGATGCGTACTGCAATAGATCTGTTGGTTTAGAGATCTTAAGGGGAGGCCTATGTTCAGCATAGGTTCAGCTCAGTGGACGTCTTATGGCTGATGTTGGTGAGGTTCATACAATTCCAAGAATATAAAACCATCTCAAAAATGTTTAAGCCTAGACGGGACTTGAACCCCCAACCTTCCTCTTGATACGAGGATGCACTATCCAATTGTGTTACTGGGCTCTGTCACGTCAGGGTCGATATTAGTGAGATGATTCAGATTACGACTAAAGTGCCGTTAACTCCATCTACAGGAAAACTTGTACAGTTTTTGACCTGCTCAATGTCAAACGCTGCTGTTTAGTTCATACAGTGATTAGTTTAGTTTGGATAACACAATATAAAGAAATACTATTTGAGGTTTGTAAACTTGTGTAATACCTTTCGTAAATTAAAAAAAAAGATACAGTTGCAAGACTATGCAATGATTATTCTGATTTGCTTGCTTATTAGATTGTGCTTGTCACCCACTTTGACTACAAATGGTCTTCATTGGCCTGATACACGCACATTGGAGCGCTGACCCAATATATTGGCACACATCCAAAGTACCATCTTACGCAAATCATTTTCAACTTATTATATTCAGGAACCGAACAGAATGATTCGAAACGTCTCTAATAGTTAGGGAGGCGAATAAGGGAATTTTCGGTAATACTCGAGCGTGGCAGTTTAAGATATGAGAGATACCTTACACCTAATAGAACAACCTTGTAAAGTATTTAGCTCTATATGTAGTGACGCGCGCCTAAGATAGACGATCAGATTAGTAAAAAAAGAAAGAAAATAAAAATGAAAATAAAATAAGAAAGAAAGATAAGAAAATGTGTGACATTCAGTGTCTAGTGAAAAACCGACAACTGATTTGGAATGAGTGCATTCCACTCATTTTAAATTAAATTCCAATTTTAGAGTTGGTTTATTTATTACTAGCTGAACAATCCTCAGCTTTTCGTAGTTTTTCAATAAAAATATTACCCTCCTTCTGCACAGTTAGGTAACAAGTAACTTTTTAATAAATATGTAACTGACTTCAGATAACAGTAAATACCAAACTACTGAACCGATAACAATGTTATTTCCATGAGACAAATCTGAAAGTATACCCTTTCAAATAATAAAATAAATTTTCTAAATCGGTTGATAAATGACGGAGATCTGAGCTAACAAACATAACATAAAAATTAAACAAATTTAAGACTTATATATTATTTTCTCATAAATGCCATTGGCAGAACTGGATCAAATGGAAATGGAATCACACGGAAAGCACCAGCTTTCAAATAAAAAAAGAATCATCGGTTGAACCAGTCGAAATTTTCTGAGGTAACAAACACAAAAAAATAAAAGTCGAATTAAGAACCTCCTCCTTTTTTGAATTCGGTTAATAAGTAGCCTATGGTTACTCTGGGATAATGTACACACGGCTACACATCAAGTTATAATTTCCAGTATAAGCTGACCTCGCATTCTACGAAAACTTTACACAATGCGAGGTCAGCTTATACTGGAAATGTATAGCTTGATGCGTAGCCGTGTGTACTTACCATTCTAATGGTGAAAAAATTTTGGAAAATAGACAAAAATTTTAAGGAAAAAAATTGGAAATCGTTTTTGAGTTTATTCCTTAAAAACATTAATAAATACAAATCTTTCCTCTTTATAATATTAGTTTAGATAATTGCCATATAAGTATAAGTATATATATATGTATATATATACCTACATGTATATATGTAAATTGTTATGAGTGGTTATTATTTAGGTTTTTTTTAATACTCATTATTATAAATACGGGATCCATCACGTACCGTCTTATCGGTGTTTCGACCGACAATGTTTCGGTTCAATTCGTGAACCTTCATCAGGGTGAGTGCGATCCGCTCCGAATAACGTCTCGCCTCGCACTGAGAGAACTGAAAGAACTGTGCGAGGCGAGACGTTATTCGGAGCGGATCGCACTCACCCTGATAAAGGTTCACGAATTGAACCAAAACATTGTCGGTCGAAACACCGATAAGACGGTACGTGATGGATCCCGTATTTATAATAATGATTGAAGTCAGTCACGAAAGTTTTCTAAGTAACATTTTTTTAATACTACTTATAGGTATGGCAAACGAGCATGCAGTCCTGGTGGATGTTAAGTGGCTACTGCAGCCCATGGATATCCACATAGAATTCAAAACAAGCTACCTATTATGTTGTCTTGATCTCTATGTGGATACGTTGCCTTACTAAAGGACTTAGCTGTTATGCCTATGCGCCAGTAATTACAGGAACATACCATTACCATCTAACCGGAACACAGCAGCACATGTACTGCTATTTGGCGGCAGATAAAGGTAAGGCGGTGGTGCCCACTTCCTCGAGCTCGTTCACAAAAGCTCTACCAACAGTTCATTAAAGTTAAGTTCAGGTTCATTCATTTATTTAATTTTTATTTTATATCATTAGTAGTTATTAGTATGTACATGTAGTAGGTGTAGGTATACTAAGTACTACGACCCAGGGAATGTCTGCAGTCTATTCCATCCATAGGTTGTCTGGTAGGTACTATTTAGCGATAACACCGCCAATTTTGTTACATAGATTTAGGTCTGTTTTCGTTTTAATTGTATTGTTTTATGATGTGCATTATAGAATTATCTATCTATAAAAAGATAATGATGATGGTGGTGATGAGGTGAAGACAGCGCCTGTGACGTTAGGCCTTCGTTGACCCAATCCCCACCATCCCGCTTGTCTACTCGCGCGCAGAGGGCAGCGAGCGGCGCGCAGTGCGAGGCGAGACGTTGAGCGGATCGCGCTCACCCTGATGAAGGTTCACGAATTGAACCGAAACATTGTCGGTCGAAACACCGATAAGACGGTACGTACCTAATAAATCCCATATTTATAATAATAACTATTTAGAACCACGCACTAGAAAACTCAAGATAAGATTACCCCCACACTAGAGGCATACAGACGACCTATTAAAAATCTCTGTGAGTCGTTGTATGTATCTGTCGTCAGCTCGTTGGTTAGATGAAGTAATAAAAGTTGCGAGAACCACTTCCATCAGAGAAGTTCAAGATCGAATGTAGTGCCAGAAGCGAAAGGAGGCCTGTTCTCAGGATGTGGCTAGATTAGATAATTCCTATATTGCACATCACCATTAAAAATGAACAAATGAAAGAAAACATACTTTCAAATCACTTGTCACTAAAAACGATCTCTTCCAGACAACCTTTGGATGGACAGGATCTATGTGAACAAAAAAGGACGGCAGCGACAATCAAATGGTTATGGTGACTGATTGATAATACTTCATTGCAACTAAATTAGTACAAAGACGAACTTAATGCTAAACAGCATTCTCTTCCAGATAACCTTTGTGTATTGTAGATAAAGGATGTGTAAGTAGTGCACAGTAAAGGAAACTAATAAAAATAGCATATTATAGGTACATACTACATAAATAAATCTAAAGATACTGTGTGTCACCGCATTTACGACATTAAATGTAAACACGGGTAGGGCTGATGGCTGGTATTGTTGTAAAATAGTTTTTTTTTTCATATTCATTACCATGGAAATTTTTATATTTAATCTAACTTAATTTCAAGTGCTAAAATACCAATAAACAGTCTGTATAAAATAGGCAAACAAATCATATTCATTCAAACTGACTAAGCGGCATCGGCACAAAGGCACCCCCAATTTACATTAAAATTTGTTTAACTATTGGATATGTATCGATTACCGGATAAATATTTAAGCTACCGGTATTAAACTGATCTCTATAATCAGTTAATACGATTCTGCATATGTTTTAAATTAATGTCGTGAATGCGGTGACAGACTGTATAAATACAATAAATAATATATACGGTGATGATGACGATGATGATGGAAACAATTGAGTGCAGGAATTGCAGCTGTATCGGTCGCTCTGGGAGAAGAGATCACTATATTCGGCAGTGGTCCTATGGCTACTCCTCTACTCTCGTTTTGACTTGATGTTGATTTGGTTAAAATATATTGGGACGCAATGTCCCAATTGACACTTTTGATTTTAATATTTTTGTTACTGTCGATTTGAACACAATTAAAAATAGCTGCATTGTACAGTCAGTCAAAAAAACTGGTTTTTACCGAAGCGCGGCGGCAGCAGAGCAAGATGACGAAATAGATGCATAGCAAGGTCACACTCTACCTCTTTATTTGAGATATTTTTAAGTGATCATTATATAGATGCCTAAGTATGCAAGATGTTGATTTATACCAAATATACGCTATGAATGAAACTAGTAGTTTTTTTAACATAAATGTAAGTCTCCACACGCTCGCAAAGCAATTTGATTAGCTTTATCACATTAGGTATATTACATTTTGCTTAATTATTTTTTACCTGACTGTACTCAAACGCTTCAATAATTTGATAGTGTCCGAATATACAGTAAAAAAAATATTAAAATCAAAAGTGTCAGTTGGGACGCTGTGTCCTAATAAATTTTGTCCGTATATCGTCAGCAACTTATGCAGGGCGTTCCTAAATTTTCAGTTCCGTGTATTTGCATAAATTTGCAAGATAATCAATAACTATACCAATAAATCCAACGTGAGTTAAGCAAACATAACTTAAGCAAGTTATATTATCTATACTAAGATTATACGAATCAACTTAACAGCGGGATCTCGATTTGGCTATGTAATATTGACATTACAGATGATTTATGAACAATAACCACGCTCGGTAAACCACCATACTGTTCTAAATATTGAGCTTGTGGCGTAGCAATATCATCATAACGCGCCGGCGAACACTGAGCGCAACTTCAATTCGGCCACGTCAAAAACTTCGGCCTGAATATCGCTATCCCTGATTAGTGACGAAGTTTAGCCACGCAGAGCGACAGTGATAGCAATAGAACGATTCTAAATTTGATTAGATTTTGACCGTGTTCCGTAATACCAAAAATGATGACTGAAAACTTGTTGTATTTTTCTCATTGTGTTGTTATTCTGTAACTAGACGATATAATCTATGTTCCCATGACTAGGATACGTTAGATGTTGTTATTTTTAATAGAAACAATTAGGTTGAAAACAGGTCTTTTATGACGTAAAAATATGGAGAATGCGATACGCTTCTATTTCATTTTAGGTAAGTATTTTGATCTAATATATGGTTGGGAACCTAGATAAATACTATTTATATTAAAATAATACCTTATTAAGGTAGAATTATGCTCCAATTAGAAATGATCTTGGTAGTACGTGTTGTATGGGTGATTGTCCCTCCGGTGCCCCTTTGTTATATCTATGGATTTAGAATACCTACAAAAGGCGAGATACCTATAACTACAGTGCGAGGCGAAACGTTATTCGGAGCGGATCGCACTCACCCTGATAAAGGTTCGGTTGAAAGATGTTTATTCTCAAAAGAAGAGTTCACTTATATGAGACATAGTTTTATAATACCTAGGTAAAACCTATGTATATTTATAATACATATTAATTGGTGCTGGTGACAAATAATCCTAAGTCCTATAATAAGGCAACGTATCCACATGGAGATCCAGACAACATAATACCTTGTTTTGAATTCTATGTGGATATCCATGGGCTGCAGTAGCCACTTAACATCTGGTGGACTGCATGCTCGTTTGCCATATAAGTTATATAAAAAAATGCGTTTTTTGAGCTATAGGTACTTGTTACTTATACCTAGCATAGTTAAAGTTATAACAAATCACAAGAATGCATTATACTATTAATATTTCATTTTCATTTATTTATTCTCAAACAATAAAATATTGTGTCGGAACTTTTGTCATTCTACAGTTAGGAAATATTTTACAAATACGTGATTTAAGCGGAAGAACAACGGTTTTGGTAAATACGTAATAGAAAATTATAATTAATAACCAGTAAAAATAATAAAAATAAAAATACATTATGATATAACGTCATGTCAAGGAAAAATGATACTAATAATACATTTTATGTCAACGGAAAATAATAATACTGATTAATAACATGTAAAATAAATTCTTAAAACTAAATGGTATGGATAGTTAAAATATTAAGTTTAAAAATTAACAAATAAAAAGCGAGAAGTGGGTACGTTTCACAACATAATTACCTACCCACATCACTAGCGTTGTTTTGAATTCAAGGTTCACGAATTGAACCGAAAAATTGTCGGTCGAAACACCGATAATACGGTACGTGATAAATCCCGTATTTATAATAATGATTGAAATCAATCACGAAAGTTTTCCTAAGTAAAATACCCTACAACGAATTATTTAAATTTGTGTTATTACGGGTATTTTCGGTTTATAGTATGTTTTTATTTTATACAGATGCACCGCCGTCATGTATTCATTATAATCCTGTCCATACAAAGGTTGTCTGGAAAAGATCGTTTTTAGCGATAAGACCGCCCATTGTACTAAATCTATTTGTAAGAATTATGTTCTGTATTTTACTTTGGTATACAATAAAGAATTATCTTATCTTAACATTGAAAAAAAAAATATTTTCACTTCCGCCTGAATAATCTAATCGGTAGTGATCTGAAGCAGTTTAGATCGTAATATTTATAAAATACTAGTGGACCCGCCGAACTTCGTAACGCCTTATGCATATAACGCCGGCTGTCAATATACGTCGCCCTGGTAGTATTGTCAATTGTTGTCCCCGGCCATCATTATGTATGAGAAAATGAATGACTTACACAAATAATTCAGTACGAAAATTAGCCAAATCGCTCCACCCGTTCTCGAGTTTTAGCGAGACAAACGAACAGCAATTAATTTATATATATATATAGACAATATCTCGGGATAACTCCAACCGAGGCATCTGTTTCAAACGATATTAATTTTTTTTACATCCTCTTTGGCGATATTTGCAGCACGCATCCTGTCAATTCTATGTCAAACGTCATAAGGTTACATTATAAAAGCGCTAAGGTTAGATTATAAATAATTTTATATGGTGGTTAAGTATTCTTAAATTTTCTAATTTTGCGCGCAATTTTTTTATTTTTTTCTTTCATAAAAACCTTTTCCTGACAATAAGAAATACAACAAAAAAAGAATTAGCGAAATCGGTCCAGCCGTTCACGCGTGATGGCGTGACCAAGGGAAATAGGGATTCATTTTTATATATAGAGATACGATAATATACTATAGAATCTAGATACCTTCGTTACGTTCGGAATTCAATAAAGCGCCCGTGACGCAAGGCGCTGCTTTATTCCCTCGTTTAATATATCTACTATTGTTCTATTGATTTTTAAATTGGAAGCTTTAAAGCGCTTTCCGGGAGTTTATTATGATATCCCACAGATTTTCTCGATAGCAGTTGCTGTCATCTTTAATAAATGTAAAGGCATGTAATAACATCTTTTGATATTTGTTTGTAGAAAAACACATCCAATTTCTAAAAGATGACTCCTGTCTATCAACCGAGGGACAAGAGGAAAAAGCTCTATGATTGTTGTGGCTACTCGTATCTAATATACTATTTTATTATAATATTTTGGGCAACAATATTGTAGTATCCCAAAACTGCTTGAAAAATATCGACATTTAAGAACATCCAATTTTGAAAAGGGCCATAATAACAATCACTTTTGGTAGCTTTATAAATCTCTCTTTTGAAAAGGCTATAGCTATCTGCAGTGCTATTACAGTAAATGGCCGTTTAGTTCACGTAAACGGATGTCATTATATTCACAAGTTGCGCACTGTACAGTTTACATTTACATAGTAAAGTTCGGTGAGCGAAATCGACGGCCAACCTGAGGACTGTCATACATTTTCTGTAATGTCTACAACAAGACATGGATAGGTGGAGCCTGCACAGGTTTTTTCCTTAAACACTTGCCGAGTTCTACAGGGGAGATCTTTGTTCAGTAGTGGACGTCTATTCGCTGAGATAATCATAATTGTTAATAATTGCGCATTGGATTTTTTATGTGATTTATTTAAGCTATAGCTATAGTTTTATAAAACTTATAAACGAACATTATTATAAATACGGGATTTATTATAATGATTGAAATAAATCACAAACGTTTTCTTATAAACGAATTTAAATAAAAATGAATCAAAAGACACGGAACATTACTTTATTTTATTTTTTCATTTTATTTTATTTATTTATCAACAAAATCCACAGCTCTGAAAAAGGAACCGCAACTTAATATGACGACATAAGTTATATAATGACATAAGTTTAAGTGAAGTTAGTCACAGCAACATACTAGAATCGCCTAGCTGAGCTATTTGGGGTTAATATAGGGTCTGGACAGGGTGATATTTGGGCGGTGGTCACCGAAGCGCGACTCCAATCAGGCCGTCCTTTGTACAGAATTGTCCAAGCGCATCAGCATAGCCCCTTGACCTTGTTATGGTTGAGATACTGTTTATTCAGTAATTGTGTAAATGAAATAAAAACTAAACAAAGTTTTGGAACAACTGAAGGCGGCTTTTGCGTTCAATCTTACAAAAACCAGGTGGCCGCCATTTTTATTATTTGACACTTTTTGTACCCTAACGATTCGATCTTTTTGATATCCCATTTATGATACAATATATTTAATTGCAAAAAAAAGTGTACAATGGGGTCTTAAGGACTACAGGCACTTGTTTGCCCTTTACGAGCATCGCAAATTACTCATTACTGGGAGCGCTTTTTTACAGAACTACACAAATAAAATAAACTAATCTATAACCTACCTTAACATGTTTACACAGAGTATAAAACAACATGCAACTGTTTTAAAACAAAGCAATAGTTCCTCTTATATCTATACTTCTATACAAATATTATAAAGAGGAAATATTTGTAAATTTGTATTTTTGTGTGTATGTTTGTAATGAATAAACTCAAAAACTACTTTGCCGATTTCAAATATTCTTTCACCATTGGAAAGCTACATTCACGTTGAGTGACAAATGCTATATTTTTTGCTAGAAAATATTAGGGATCCTTACTAAAACTTGAGTAACGTAAAGGTGTAAAAAAGTGCCCTACGTCTTTCGTCGCACGCGCTGCGGAAACTATTGATGATAGAACTATGTTCTACAATATTAAAGAAAACATGAATATCTATAAAAAAACTTTGTAATATTTTATAGAGGAAAGATTTGTTTGTTTGTATTGAATAGGCTCCGAAACTACTGGACCGATTTAAAAAATTCTTTCACTGTTGGGAAGCTACATTATCTCCGGGACACAGGCTACTTTTTACTCAACTGCGAAGCTGCGGATTGGTCAGCTAGTTATACATATAAATAACTAGGTATTATAAATATATATTTACTTTAAAAATATTTATAATTCAGTTCAAATTAAAATCAAAATGTAATAAAAATAACATAAAAATTACATTCTAGACAAGTTTTAACTAAGTAGTATCTTTATCCAGTCGTTTAGGTATTTCGAGTTAGGTAATATTACTATCCGCTTTATCTTCTCGTCCAAAATTCCCCAGAGCCTGAAGACTAAAGTCTTCAACCAGTGTGTGTTGCCAGTGATGACCTATGGCACTGAAACGTGGTCCTTTACTCATGGCCTCATGACCAAGCGCAAGGTCGCTCAACGAGCTATGGAGAGGGCTATGCTCGGGGTTTCTTTGCGTGACAAAATCCGCAATGAGGAAATCCGCAGAAGAACTAAAGTTGCCGACATAGCTCTCAAAATTAGCAAATTGAAGTGGCAATGGGCAGGCCACATCGCTCGTAGAACCGATAACCGTTGGGGAAGAAAGGTTCTCGAGTGGAGACCACGGACTGGAAGACGCAGCGTAGGCCGGCCCCCCACAAGGTGGACCGACGATCTAGTAAGAATCGCGGGGAGCCGTTGGGCGCAAATGGCTACCAACCGCTCGTTGTGGCGATCTAAGGGGGAGGCCTATGTTCAGCAGTGGACGTCTTCCGGCTGATGATGATGATGATGATGATGACTATCCGCTTGTGGAACTCTCAACTCTCTTCCTGTCGAAATCTGAAGGGCCGCCTCTATGGGAATCTTTAAATTCAAACACTCTAAACCCCTCATCATTCTTCAAGATACCCTACAAGATTGAGCACTTTATGTAGTTATATTTATGTATTTCGTTTATGTATGTGTATTAATATTATTATTAATGTTTCCTAGTATAATAAATGATAACTAAATTAAAGTGTACTTTTCTATTTTTTGGCACTACCACTTCATCTATACTACACAAAGGTTAAAATGGGTATTTATCGCGTATGTACCTTTTTATTTGTACAAATAAAACAAATACAATATACAATATATATAATACAATACAATACAAACAAATAAAAAGGTACATACGCGATAAATACCCGTTTCAATCAATAATTAAGTGATCGCGAAAGTTTGAAAAATACCACACAAAATGCTAATTAGCATTAAGTTCGTCTTTGTATTATTTGATTAGTGCAATAAAGAATTTTCTAATCTAATGTAATCTAATCTAATGAAGGAAATTAATGAAATACTCTTCATTGCACACCAAACAACAAATACAGTAATAATGGACATAAACATTAAATAAAGGTACAATGGGCGGTCTTATCGCTAAAAGCGATCTCTTCCAGACAACCTTTCGCTGGACAGGATAAACAAAATCAAAAGATATATTAATATGCAAGAATATTAATATTTATGTGCACTGATTTTCAACACCTAGAGTTTTTAAAATCCATTATTTTAGTTCAGTGATCAATATTTATCCTTTCCCTTTACTTCATATCACCATATAGCTTTCTCTACATCACAAGCTTTCTTCTGAAGCTGTTTCAATATCCGGTCATGTTTTTGTTTAGTTATTTTAGCCCCAGTATCACTGATCGCGTGTTTTGACGACGTGGGCGAGACATTATCACTTGTACTATACTATTTAATAGCAATAAAAGAGGATAGAAATAGGGTTTGCGTGAGAGCGGTATGTTTGGATGTTGAGGTATTTGTGTTAAAGCTTATTAGTAGGAAAGTAAATTAAAACGGTAACCTGTTATCTGTTTAAAGATTAATTCTGGGAAAGGAAGATTAGGTACATGCCATATAAGATCCAGAACGACTCTGAAAGTCTGTGACTTTGTTCAACAGTGGACGTCTAACTGATATCACGATGACGATTCCTGAGGCCAATAAATGTATAACCAAACCATTTACTTTGTTTTGGATTAAAGTTAATTTAGTGTTTAATGAAATATACGTGTTTATCCGTAGGATACGGACATCTAGTAATGATATTCCGCCCTCACGACACAAATTCCTTGATGAACAAAGTGTGCAAGACGCAATAAAAACACGATAAAAAGTTATTATGTTAGAAATACCTAAATCAAATAAAAATAATTCATATTTCAGGAAAATTTACAAACCTTACAGTGCTGTTTAAGATACAGTGCTAGTTCACAAGTTTAGTGGTTACAGACATTGCTTACAGAGCCTCAAGCAAAGCTTAGCTTAGAATTTTTTTTTATTTCATTTTATTATGAAGACCTTTATACATGTCGGTCCTATCGTAAGTACAATTAATTACATCAAAGGTACAAAGCAAACAAAATAAATAAATACTACGAATAACAACTGATTGTAAGTCGCCACCCAGTGACTGTCTTTCTCGCTGAAAGCGGACACATTCTACCAATAAATGGTGCACATCCTCCACCACTCCACATGTGTCACAATTAGGTGATCTTGTGTTTTAGGGCTCGGAGTACTAAATAAACAAACCACAGAATCGCTGGATTTCTAACATTAAACACGACAGAACTTATTCTGGCTCTTTAATTTAAAATATCAGCAGTTAATAAATTGCTCCACTTTTAACCTCTCCACGCGTCTATCCAAGCCGTTAAACATCTTATTAACAGAATATAAATCCGGGCAGCTACTTATCAAGTCGCTCCAAATCCTACGTCAAACTGTCTGTCCGATGACAGGAATATTGTGACACTTCTAATTATTCCTACGGATTGGTGCAAGAAATACTTTGGAGCGGAAGGCATAAGGTAATCATCCAGTAATTGCAAAGAGTTTGGAAACAACGATTCTCTGGAAGAGATTGCTTCTAAGCGATAAGAACACCTCGTACTCTATTTGACTTGTGTTTTCTATTTATTATGTAATGTTTTGTTTATGGTGTAAAATAAAGTGTTTTCATTCATTCATGAAACTACATTTTCAAGTAGAAAGAATCAGAATTTAAACCTTTATCCTCCGGATCTGAAGTTAAGGGGGGGGGGGGGGAGCACCGGAGGGACAATCGCCCATACAACACGTACTACCAAGATAATTTCTAATTGGAGCATATTTCTACCTTAATAAGGTATTATTTTAATTTGAATAGTATTTATAGAAGCGTATCGAATTCTGCATGTTTTTACGTCATACAAGACCTGTTTTCAACCTAATTGTTTCGTATTAAAAACAACAACATCTTACGTATCCTAGTCATGTGAACATAGATTATATCGTCTAGTTACAGAATAACAACACAATGAGAAAAATACAACAAGTTTTCAGTCATTATTTTTGGTATTACGAAACACGGTCAAAATCTAATCAAATTTAGAATCGTTCTATTGCTATCACTATCGCTCTGCGTGGCTAAACTTCGTCACTAAACAGGAATAGCGATATTCAGGCCGAAGTTTTTGACGTGGCCGAATTGAAGTTGCGCTCAGTGTTCGCCGGCGCGTTAAGGATATCACAAGGCTAACATGCCTCTTAAATTTTATGTGGTCTTCCACGTAAAGTTCCATGTGAAATGGAGGAAGGGAGTAAAACACTTCTTAAAGGGCATCTATCTACAAAGGAAGGCCTTTTGCCCTGCAGTGGGTTCTACAATGTCATTCATTTGGCTTTAACCGAATGAGGCACCCAATTTGTTTTGATTGTCACATTTAATATTATAAATGCGAAAGTTTGGATATTTGTTTATTAATTTATTTGTTTGTTTGTTACTCAATCACGGCATAACGGCTTATCCGATTGCGATTAAATTTTGTATGTACGTAAATTATAACCTGGATTAACACATGGGCTACTTTTTATCCCATAAATCAGGTCCCATGGGATAAAAATGAGGTGTTAAATCAAGGTGTAACGTG
Source organism: Philereme vetulata (assembly GCA_918857605.2). Lineage (NCBI taxonomy): Eukaryota > Metazoa > Arthropoda > Insecta > Lepidoptera > Geometridae > Philereme > Philereme vetulata. The sequence continues at coordinate 6,061,043 of OU975470.1, read as the reverse complement.
TGTAGGGTTATTTTTTTATGTTACCTACACATTTAGTAGTGTAACGCGTACGAAGTCGCGGGCAACAGCTGGTAAATTAATAATTCTTACAGCAAGATGACTGGTGTGCATAGTTTTTAAGTTCATAAAAGAAAATGAATCAAATGTTTAACAAAACGGAAAGCAGTTAGCAACTTAAACCGAATAATTAAACACAGGATTAAATCCCGAATAGTGACAGCGGCGCTCTAATCAACTTTCTCTCGGATCATTGCTTTGCAATGCCAACACAGACCTGTAAGGTATAGAAAGTACCTTATATTTTACTGTAAGAAAGAATGAAAACACATTTATTTGCTCCCGCAGACAGTGTACAATAATAAAATAACACTGACAATGGTGGTGTTGCGTGGGGATAAAATGGTCTCTGTCTCAGCATGGGCTGCTTCGAACCTTGTTGGGTACGGTGGAGCGCTGGTTTTCTGACAGGGCCTAAGTGATGACACGAACACTGGTAAACAAGTACCTATATAATACTAAATAAATATTGCCAGTCACCATTACATAAAAATTAAACTAAGTTATCTATGACGGTGCCTAATAAGATAACAATACATGTTTGGATTTAAAAATAATATAACAACACAAACATATACAGCAAAAACTACATACCATGATAATACATACAAAAAAAGCTGTACTGTAAAATTAATCTCGATCGCTTTTTCTTCCTGCCCTTTTCCCACATCACGTGGGGTCGGCACAACATGTATTCCACCTCCATATGTCTCTATCAGCCGTCATCTCCGTTGTCTCTTCCTTTCTACTCATATTATTCTTCACATAGTCCATCCATCTCTTCTTCGGCCTTCCTCTACTTCTTTATCCATCTACACTCTTTTAGTCACATGATTTTCTTTCCAACGACATATCCATACCACGTTAGCCACTTACTCCTCAATTTTTCTATCACTGGCGCTGCTTTTCAACTTCCCTCTAATATACCTAGTCAGGTCATAAGTATTGTCACACAGTAAAAACTTTTCTTTTAGAATGCTGGCCACAAAAAAGTTTATAGAATTCGAATTTCGAATTGTTCATGAAAATAAAAATGTATACTTTTTAGAATTTTACTCATTTTTAAATATGGAGTGGACGCTTAAAGAAGACCGTGTTGCAGTTATTGCGTTGCATCGTTGCGGTTACGCGCCAATTCAAATTTTTGACATACTGAAAAATTTGAATATAACCAAAAGAATCGTTTATCGCACCATCAAAAGATACAATGAAGACTCTAGTGTAGATGACAGGCCAAGAAGTGGTCGCCCTCGGTTGTTAGGACTCCAGCAGTGATAAAAGCTGTAAAGGCGCGAATTCAAAGAAATCCCAAACGTAAGCAGAAACTGTTGGCCCTTCAGATGGGGTTAAGCAGAACCACGGTGAAAAGGGTGTTAAATGAAGACTTAGGGCTTCGGGCATATCGAAGAAAAACAGGACATCGTTTGAATGCTCGTCTAATGGACCTGAGACTGAAGAGATGCTGCGCTTTGTTGAAGCGGTACGCGGGAAAAAAATATCGGAAAATTCTTTTTTCGGATGAAAAAGTTTTTACCGTAGAAGAGAGCTACAAAAAACAAAATGATAAGGTGTACGCACACAGTAGTGAAGAAGCGAGCAACCGTATTCCGCGTGTCCAACGAGGTCATTTTCCATCCTCGCTCATGGTATGGTTGGGAGTTTCTTATTGGGGCTTAACAGAGGTACATTTTTGTGAGAAAGGTGTAAAAACGAATGCAGTTGTGTATTAAAATACAGTACTGACGAACCTTGTGGAACCTGTTTCTCATACTATGTTCAATAACAGGCACTGTGTATTGCAACAAGATTCGGCGCCGGCTCATAGAGCGAAGAGCACACAAGACTGACTGGCGGCGCGTGAAATCGACTTCATCCGGCACGAAGACTGGCCCTCCTCCGTTAGATTACAAGATATGGCAATACTTGGAGGAAAAGGCGTACTCAAAGCCTCATCCCAATTTGGAGTCATTCAAGACATCCTTGATTAAGGCAGCCGCCGATATTGACATGTACCTCGTTCGTGCTGCGATAGACGACTGGCCGCGCAGATTGAAGGCCTGTATTCAAAATCACGGAGGTCATTTTGAATAAACTTTAGTGTCATAAGAATCTATGTTTTGTAAAGTTCATTTTGGTATATAAATGGTTACATAATGAATAAACTTGTTGCAATTATTTTATATTAAACATGTCACAGAATTTATGACCTGACTAGGTACTTATTCCTTAACTTATTCATTCTCATTACCGCACACATCAATTTCAACATTCCCATTTCCGCCGCGTGCACACTTCTTTCATCTCGATCTGAATGAAATTTATCTTGAATTACGAGTAATAAAAAATTTCAATTAAACTTTACATAATTATACAGAGAGAAAGAAGTTGGGGCAGAAAGGTTCTCGAGTAGAGATCACGCACGGGCACAAGTCTAGCGTAAGACGGGGGCGAAGAGTATTTTCGCTATTCTGCGTATTGTTTCATCCCATTCAAATATATTGCTTTCTGTAGCTTATGTAAAAATCACGAATCAGAAAATTTTCCACAATTTAATTAGTATTTTCTTCGGTGTAATTATAATAAAGAGATTACCTATACTAGTTGCTAGTACACACGGCTACACATCAAGCTATAAATTTCCAGTATAAGCTGACCTCGCATTGTGTAGGCTTTTCTTAGAATGAGAGGTCAGCTTATACTGGAACTGTATAGCTTGATGTGTAGCCGTGTGTACACAGTGGTCGAATTTCGTACGATTTAAGCTTAATTTTTAATTTTAACATTTGCCCCTCTTTTGCTATAACTTTAGCCATGCCAAATCTCACACACTTTTGTACGCGCAATGGTCTTAATAAAACCGGCCAAGTGCGAGTCGGACTCGCGCACGAAGGGTACCATTTATACTAGTATTATAAAGAGGAAAGATTTGTTTGTTTGAATTGAATAGGCACCGAAACTACTAGACCGATTTAAAAAAATATTTCACTGTTAGGAAGCTACACTATCCCCCGGTGACATAGGCTACTTTTTACCCAACTGCGCAGAAGGAGGGTAATTTTTTATTGAAAAACTACGCGCGCGGATTGGTCAGCTAGTTATCAATAAAAACGGCAAAAAATCAGGTATGTTGTATGGGAGCTCCCTTAAATATTTATTTTTATTTTATTTATTTATTTATTTTTAAAGTGAATATATAACTAAATATTCTGTGAATATTTCAAGCGTCTATCTGTTGCTGTTATCAATGTCGAGCTAAAACGAGCAAAAAAATTCACGTAAAACCCACCCAGTTACCCCTTAAATATTTATTTTATTCTGTTTTTAGTATTGGTTGTTAGCGGCTACAGAAATACATCATCTGTGAAAATTACAACTGTCTAGCTACCACAGATCATGAGATACAGCCTGGTGACAGACGGACAAACAGACCGAGAGACAGGCAGCGGTGCCTCAGTAATAGGATGCCATTATACCCTTTGGGTACGGAACCCTGAAATGTAGTACAAAGTTTTCTGTTTACGTACATATTTATACAGGGAGTTTTTTCTAAGTGTGCACAAATTTGCACAGGAGGTTCAGACTCTGTAGTATATGCGATTATTGAAATAAAAATAATTTTTGTTTTATTTTCAAAAAAAATACCATTTTATTCCTTAAAACACAGAACTCGTGGACAATGCGAAAATCATTCATTAATTTTTACTGCGCACGCACACAAACGTAAAACTAAACACTCACGGTCGCAGAATGAATAGGGTGTCCATAAATCACGCACTTTTTTAAATATTTTCAAATGAAAGTTATTAACTAATTAAGAGTTAAATTAAATATTTGACTTTGTATAAATAACATTATTTATGTCTAGAATGTTATAAAAAAAATTGTGCACACTTCGAAAAAACTCCCTGTGTATAATAATATTTCAGGCTCCTTCTACACTTTATAACTCTCCGATCACACAAAAGTGACGACGGTTTGATCGGCGATTAAAATGTCTAGCACACGTCTCTGTGCATTGTCGTTTATCTAGTATAAAGTGAGTATAAAGCTGGACATAAACGAGGACTCCATTTCAGACTGCGTAGTTCAAAATTGAGCACACACACTGCACTGAATCCATTCTAAATACTCCAAATAGGCGTGTCATAAATTATAAACTTCAGTTTGATGACCTACGCGATGCAGTCTGCAAACAGCTTGCTGAGACCCGGAAGGTTGCGGGTTGGATTCCTGGCGCGGAACAAATGTTTGCATGATCTATAGATATCGGTTTCGGATCTTGATTTTTTACGGTTTAAGATTATTTATTTCTCATAAATTTACATAATAAATCGTTTACTGAGAAACATGCCGTTCTAATCTACTTACATAAGTAGGTAGACAATGAATAATACAATGAGCTGACTTAGCAAAACATGAACACTGTACAATAATATCTACTAAAAACATAATATTTACTTTAAAAGTCAACAATTAAATAGAAATTGAGTCACCGAACTGGGTTTTAGAAATTTAATTGCGGATAGTTTATAAAATAAAGTGATACGGACAGCACAAAAACAAAGCGAACTCGTTCGACGCGCAGGGACGCTTGCACCAACTTTTTTGATTGAGCATTATTTTTCAGATTATGTGTGATTTTTTTTCTTTGCATTTATAAAACAAAAACATCTCTAATTATGTATTCTATCGGTTCTCAGAAGATGTACACACGGCTACGCATCAAGCTATACATTTCCTGTATAAGCTGACCTCTCATTCTACGAAAAGCCTACACAATGCGAGGTCAGCTTATACTGGAATTGTATAGCTTGATGTGTAGCCGTGTGTACAAGCTTTACTAAGTTTGGACCTAGATAGCGCTGTCTAAAATGTTCAGAATTATAGATACTTAAATAAAGAGGTGTCAGTAACGGTCAGTGTCAGTAGTCAGTGACAGGTGTCGGTAATAGTGTTGCGAGTTCAATGGTTTTTTCCCATCTCAAAAAATGCTCTATGCGCTTAAAGTAGTTTTCACTATGTCCAACGCGCCTAAAGAAGATTTTACTTAAAAAAAAAACTTTTACTCGACCTACTCCTACGGCTGCGTACTGCTAACTGGGAGAAAATTGGATTTATTGGATAGTTATATTGGCCACACAGGGGCAAGCGTAGCGTGGGGTGGCTGCCCGCCGCAAAAGGCGGATTATGGATTGTTTAGATATACAAACATTCTTATCACTCCACGCAATCCACTTGAGATTTTACACACATGGACGGTTTTTGGAGCTTTTTGGAGTGTTGTGGAGTGGCATCCTCGTGTATGCCCAGCTTAACGTCAATAGGCAGTGGTTCAGATGCTTGGATAATTAAACGCAAAAGCTACGGTTTCAATTTAATATTGAATACAAAGTAGAGTAAAAGTATGATTGGATTCTGCGTGAGGGAATGCTGACGACATTTAACTGCTATTTTGATATTACATTTTGGCTAGTTTGGCTTACTTCGTAATTTCTTTGATTAGGGTGGTACTTATACTTGGATACAGATCCTTATTTTTTTGGGACTATTGGTCCCAAACACATAAAAAAAATAAGGATATAACAAACGGAACATAAAATGTTTAAATAATAGGTACAATGGGCGACCAAAACATTTAGGATCTTCATAATTCCTTTGATTAGGGTGGTACTAATTTTTGGATACAGATCCTTAATTGTTTTATGTGTTTGGGACCAATAGTCCCAAACATATACCTAAAACAATTAAGGATCTGTAATTCCTGTTGTATTCTTAATTTTTATGTGTTTGGAACCATTAGCCCCAAACACATAAAAAAATTAAAGATCTGTATTCAAAAATTAGTACCACCTTAATCAAAGGAATTATGAAGATCCTAAATGTTTTGGTCGCCCATTGTACCTATTATTTAAACATTTTATATTTCGTTTGATTCATCATCATCATATCAGCCGTAGGACGTCCACTGCTGGACAAAGGCCTCCCTCATTGATCTCCAGGAACTGCGGTTGGAAGCGGCCTGCATTCAATGCCGATCTGTGGTTCTTACCAATTCGTCTGCCCATCTTGTAGGTGGATGTCCTACGCTGCGCTTGCCGGTCCGTGGCCTCCATTCGAGAACTTTCCGGTCCGATCGGCAATCTGTTCTGCGCGCTATATGGCCTGCCCATTGCCACTTCAACATGCTAATCCGTTGGGCTATGTCGGTGACATTAGTTCTCCTACGTATTTCCTCATTTCTGATTCGATCCTGTAGAGAAACCCCGAGCAAAGCCCTCTCCATAGCTCGTTGAGCGACTCTGAGCGTATTCATAAGGCCAATAGTGAAGGACCATGTCTCGATTCCATATGTCATCACTGGTAACACACACTGATTGTTCATCATTATTATCATTGACATCCGTTTTTTTATTTTTATTTAATGGTGTGAAATAAGATATTTATCTATATTATATTCTCTATCTAAATACATGATCATTATGGACATATGGACCTTGTTGGGCACAACTAAATTGTGGAGAGAGGACGTCATTATTCTTGTTAGGATACATTCATTTTAAAAAGAAACCATTCAAATCTAATGTCAAGGTAATAAAGTGTCTATAATTCAACATTAATATCGTCGCTGTTCTAAGTGACGTAAAAGAAATTTTAGAAAATATTACTGTTATTATGCAATATTTTGCATTTTTATTTAATTTTAATCTTTTAGTTATTGTTTCTTTTTTTTTTATTATGTTTCCTGTGTGTGTTTGTTCTGTTGTACTATTGGTGTCGTTCACAAATAAATGTTTTTTAATTTAATTCAAAATGTCGGTTATTTTTTTTTATTTTTGTTCATAAAACAATTAACCAATTGTATTTGAAACTACGTTATACATTAAATTATACTAACTATACATTAAAATTTTAAAAATAATCATCATTAAATACAAACACAATCAATAAACCGACACAATTCAAAACACAAGTCACATTAAAAATCACAAAAACAGCACTTAGGTTAAAAAGTGAAGTTAAAAAAAAATGAAAAATGTCATAAATTAATAAAATAAATAAATAATTTTTAATTGCATTGTGACTTGAAATCATCCACTGAATAAAAACACCCTTCCAGCAAAAGCTTTTTTAGCCTAGTCTTAAATATGATTGGACTATCGTCACTTAGTTAGAACAGCGACGATATATTCGTCAATATTTATTCATGTTTATATTTATTTAATTGTATAGTTTTAGTAGTATTTAGTTGTTTTTTTTATTGTTATTATTCTCAGTTTTCTTCAGGGTAGTTTCTTAAATAGTTTAATCGACATTACGTAAGGGCTTGATGAGTGTAGTTTGAGTCTTGAAGTAGGTATCATAAGCTTGCTTTTGTATCGCAATGATGATGAGGGGTCAATATGAAAGCAGATGACTTACTTCCACACAAGGATGGCACCGATAAAGATGCCCACTATCAGGACGATGGAGCAGAGTGCGATGGCAGCTGACGTCTGGAGCGAGGGTCCACTGTGGTTGTATGCGTCTATCTTCTGTAAAAGAACAAAATAAACATTAATATGGACCACGTTAATTATCATAAGGAATAAAATAAATTGCATGACGTATAAATATAAAAAAACCGGCCAAATACGAGTTGGACTCGCGCACGAAGGGTTCCGTACAATGGTACGGAATCTATAAAAACGGCAAAAAAATCACGTTTATTGTTTGGGAGCACCCCTTAAATATATATTTTATTCTGTTTTTAATATTTGTTGTTATAGCTGCAACTGAAATACATCATCTGTAAAAATTTCAACTATCTAACTATCACGGCTCATGAGATACAGCCAGGTGACAGACGGACAGACAGCGGAGCCTCAGTAATAGGGTGCCGTTTTACCCTTTAGGTACGGAACCCTAAAAGAAACAGTTGAATGATGTAAATACCGTTGTAAACTATCTATAGATAGCTCAACTGCTCCATAGATACCAGGCGGAAGTGTCACAAAGACACTAGCTGCATTGCCTGCTGTATGACTCAGTGGAAAATATTGCTTATGTATATTGCAGTACATATATGTTTTATTATATACGACATGAAATATAAACACGGGTAGGGCTAGTAATGTTTTAAAATAGTTTTTTTTTCAATATATCAATGAAACAGCCTGAATAAATTAGAAAAAAAAATCATATTCATTCATCGTGTAAGTGGGTGCCTGTTAAATTGACTAAGCGGCATCGTCGTAAAGGCGCCGCCGATTTACGTTAGTTAAACATTGTTTATTAGAAATGTATCGATTACTGGATGAATATTCAAGCTACCGGTATTAAACCCACCTCTAAAATCAGTTAAGACGATTCCTGATGCGTGTTTTAAATGTACACAACAAAACAGATTGTTTAAGAATAAAATACAGAGGTACTGAATAAAATTACTACTGAATACACTGTGAGCGCGAAAGATTAACTCATACAAGAGTTCAATATTTTACTAATAATTTATGTTTAGGTGTCACACCATTGATTATTATTAACACACAGTAAAAACTATAGTGTGACCATTAGTGCTGTGCACTCCCTGAGGTATGCGCGCGGCGAGACGGAGGGGAGAATCGACTGCTGCGCTCTGTCAGTTCGCCGTCAACGCTCGTGGCGGCAGGTAGTGTTATTTGTATCGGACTGTCTATGTCAGACACACATGAGATAAATATTCAAAGATGGCTCGTGCGATAATGTTATCGATTCATTCATAATAAATTTGCAAGACTCTGATTCAAGTTCCGGTGGCGAAGTGGAAGATGAAGATGATGACGAAATGGAAGATGAAGTTGAAACAGAATCTATGTCAGAATAACTTTCGTTAGAATAAATAATTGTTTGTAAATATAAAAAATGATCAATAAAACAAGTCCTTTAAATTATAAGTTTAGTTCTTATTTATCACCTGCATATTTTTAATAAAATATGAGTATATTTAAGTTACATTTTAATCAACTAAGTAAGTATAATATATTACAGATAGATAGCCTCCGACCATCGTCCCGCCATAAGTCTTGCCTTAGAAATGCAAACTGATATCGTAGATATGTCCGACATGTATTGATCTCATGTGAACTCATGCAGTTCTTTCTTTGCCTCCCACCTCGCCGCGCATACCTCATGGAGTGCACAGCACTAATGGTCACACTATAATAAAAAGTGCTTTTACCCATTTATGTGGGAGTAGTCTTCTAAACACGACAAAGTCAAATTATAAACCTCACCGAAAGCAGGTGATTAAATCCCTACGACTGAGTCGGGAGTAACGTTGTACTAAATTTCATTATGTCCTCGCATAATGTGATTTGAATTTGAAAACTCATCATGTATTAAAATTTGAACCAAAGAGACCCACACGCAATAAGAACCTATCTGTTCACAAATCGAACTACCTCTGCACAGAATACACCAATCTTGACTTGGTTTTTAGTGTCTCGCAGAAAGTGCGAAAAATAAAGTATTCTTCTCGTACACTACCGTATTCTTAGGTATAACCCTAGATAATAAGCTTCAATGGGGCCCTCACATTGATAAGTTGTCGAAGAGACTTAGTTCTGCGGCATACGTAGTCAAAAAGATCCGTCTTTTTACAGACGTAGACAGACACAGCTAGACCAGTTTACTTCAGCTACTTCCACAGCATTATGTCATACGGCATACTGCTGTGGGGGAGTGCTGCAGATATAAACACAGTTTTTGTGCTGCAGAAGAGGGCTGTTCGTGCAATTTATAATATCGGCCCCAGAGAATCATTACGCAATAAGTTTAAAGAAATAAATATTATGACATTCCCTCGTCAATACATCTATGAAAATCCTATGTATGTTCACAAAAATATGAATTTGTTTAAGAAAAATAGCGACAATCATAATTTTAATACTAGAAATAAAGATAAACTCGCTGTTGCCCCTTGTAGACTCCATAAAGTTAGTAAATCGTTTAAAGGGCAAGGTGTTCGCTTTTATAACGAACTCCCAAGTGATGTACAAAAATTGACAATTAAAATTTAAAAACACAATTAAACAAAATCTTTATAAAAAAGCCTACTATAAAATATCGGATAATTTAGATGATAGAGAAGCTTGGGATTGAAATTGCTCCAACTCGTTCAAAACGTTACACTTTAGACGTAATTTATTACCTGTATTGTTATGTATTCTAAAAGGATCATTAAAAAAAACAACCAGCCTTGTTTTCTTGCCTTTCTTTCCTGGCTTGGTCGCAAAGGAACAGACAGTAAAATTGACGTTTCAAAGTGATCCTTGTGATTTTAATTAATAAATATTTTGACTTTGACGTGGATAAAGCTGCCTGCGTCTTATGTGTGCTTATATCCCTCTCTGCACTCAGGATTTTAGTAACTCCCTCGCTCCGCTCGTAAGTTAACTCTAGAACCCTTGGTTACGATCGGGATTCAATATAGTGCCCGTGTATAATCACCTATTCATTATTATCATGTATTTTTAAATGATAATTAAAAAAAATAACCAGCCTTGTTTCTTTCATTTTTTTTCCGCTTGATCGCAAAGGAACAGGCAGTAAAATTGACATTTCAAAGTGATCCTTATGGATTTAATGAATAAAAACAATTTGATCGGTTTTGTTCTATAATAACAGTTTGTGGCGTATTCTAACCCACTCCTACAATAATTCACATGACAGTGACATATAAATGCGGCTCAATAGTTGAGGAGCCTGAACCAGTTTTCGTGTTCGGTATGTCACTGTCATTGATGAGAACGACTTTACGCCGGTCGGCATATTCATTGGAGATAGTCCTACGTGTCTGCACAGGAGCAGGACGCTACGTCAGGAACGACGACATCACCCGCGACGTGCAGATGCCCAGCGTCGAGGACTTTGTGGTAATGTTACCGCGTCGTATGTATGATCGCGCCGACAATTGTCGACCACCGTGGTGCATTGGGCGAATAGCCGGCTGAGACGCAGGAGGTAGCGGGTTCGATTCTCGCTGTGGAACAAATGTTTGCATGATCTACAGATATTTGTTCCGGGTCTGGTTGTTTCTCTATGTATTATAAGTATGTATTTACAAAATAAAAAGTATATAAGTATTCTATTAGTTATCTGGTTCCCATAGTACAAGCTCTGCTTCGTTTGGGGCTAGATAGCGCGGTGTGAAATGTTCAGAAATATTCATTTATATTTTTTAATTGCCGCCACGCTCACTTCAACGCCATCGCTCCGCTGCACGCACGGCAACCTGAGATTCCAACTCCCTGGCGTCCATTATAGCGGGAGCTCCTGTGTTCACCATCCTCTCCATAGCGTAAACCACAAGAGGCCACATAATGCCTGTGAGGCCAAATTGCAAGCCAGGATGGCACTCCGGACATCACCCCGTGACTCAGAGATAGCCGTCTCTGACGTTGAAGCCAGGACGAAGAAGCACGTGAGTTCGACCCTTACCCACACTTCCCAAACAAAAATGGTCGAAGTGTTGAAGACTCATGATGATGATGATGATTCGTCGGAGAGACGGACCATGGTCCTGTAATTTTGTCTCCTCATCTCTATGTATAAAAATGAATCCCTATTTCCCTTGGTCACGCCATCACGCGTGAACGGGTTGACCGATTTCGCTAATTCTTTTTTTGTTGTATTTCTTATTGTCAGGAGAAGGTTCTTATGACAGAAAAATTAAGAATTAAGAATTGCGCGCAAAATTAAATAATTTAAAAATACTTAACCATCATTTATATTATTTTTCGTACCACTTGCTCAAAAAAGTGACATTCTATGCCACAAAAAGCGAACATAACAATAGTCATTTTTAATCTGTTAAAAACAGGGAAAGAAAAGTGTACTGAGTTTCATTCATCCTCTTTCATTCATCATTCATCTCTGCTCTAATAATAAGTGTAGCAAGCAAATAACCGGAGTTTTATTTAGGAGGAACTCAGACTGAGAAACCCCCTCCAAAAGGTTATTTAGGTTCAAAATTATAATGAGAATTTAAATAAAACATGCGTGGTTTCTGTATTTAGTTCCAAATTAACGTGTTTTTCATTTCCATTGTCATACATATGGGGTATAACGCCATATTGTTAAAATAATTACAAAAAAATAGGATTTGGAGGGTAGCACTGCGGTCGGAAGGCGCGTCCCCTTTCTAGTTATATTTTCAAAATTGCAGCAATTATTACTTGCGTGCGTAATATAATAATAGGTTTGTGTGAAAATGAATAATTTAAATTCAAAGTTCAAGCCGTTTTCAACCGTAAGTTCATCACATAAGAACACGTTTCAATTGTATGACCGTTGAAATTGACGCGTTTTCGAAAAGGGTAATGAAGTAACCTAGTACCTACATAAACGGAGTGGATATTTAGCTAAAAAACCGGCCAAGTGCGAGTCGGACTCGTGCACGAAGGGTTCCGTACAATTATCATTAAAAACGGCATAGGACTTAAATATTTATTTTATTCAATAGCATAATTTTATTTATTTACCTTATTTGAGGTTGGTGCCGATTAAGCTAGTCCTCTAAATTGTATGAGCGCCCATACTACTCAGAGGGCTATCTTAATTGGCGTCAACTATGTATGTATGTATTACACAACTTTTACGATGTTCTTGAGTAAGTTGAATAAAAAAAAAACGTATACCTGTGGAATTCTCTACCACACTCTATCCGTGCAAGTCCATCACTAAGCACTTTTAAGCTTAGAGTCAAAGTCAAAATTATGTATAAGTAGGTATAATATTTATATTTTTATAATTATATTGTTTTAAGATGGTTAAGTGTTGTATTTATTATAGTATATATTATACATTAGTATTTTACTCCAATGTCCTTCTCTGTGCACGTACCCACCACTATAATCAAATATCTCTATCTTCAAAGGTTTGCTGGAAGAAAACTCTTACTAGGGTTAAGCTCGCCTTTGTACATGTCCAATTTGTAAGCTATCTTCGTCTGTAAATCTATTTATTTACAATAAAGAATAAAGAGTAATATTTTCTAACTCTTGTACTTCTTAGAGTTGACCGCTACTAACAGAAAAAACGGTCCTATTAAAAATATCACGTTTGAAAGTACTTTTTCAGGAAAAAACTACATTATTTTGTTTGATACCCAATTTTCCTCCTGATTTAGTTTCGGCGAACAAGAAAATATCTAACTACTGTACCCCCAGAAAATAACATTAGGCCCAAACCAGCTTAATAGCGAAACGTGACGCACACACCTTTCTTTTTTAGAGAAAAAAATAATACAGCCACTTAGAGGGTCGCAGGGGTGAAATGGGGAAGTTAAAAAAGCTTTGTGTCAAAATGACCTTTTATACTTTACCCATATGTGCGTGAGGGTAGTAAAAATATTAATACAAGGGGTACAAACATAAATCACAGATAAACTGTGAAATTGAGGAAACCAAACTACAGTGTAAACTCCATATAACGTCACTCGTTTTAACGACAAACTCTGTAAAGCGTCGAAATCACTCGGCTTTGGTTGGTTTAGCTTGTCTTGCATACAATGGTACATTCTGTATAGCATTACACCCACTCTCAATAACGACAACAATTTGTAATAAAAAGTTCTTTTTAAGTTGCCAAATTAGTAAAAACTGCGCAGCTGTGTATATCCTTTCGTCGTTTTATTATCCTAGACCATAATAAACTCGACTGTCGGCATCATACACACCAAACTTTCTAAGAAATCCGTTCTTTTGTTTACAAAATGGGATTGCTTGCACGTGTAGCTGCAGACTGTTGTTAGTAGAAGTGATGGATTTTATCTATACGTTGTCATATTCTTAGTAGCTCACAAACTTTCAAATTGTAAACATAAACTGTAAAACGCAATAGCGTTCATATTAAAACAGATTTTTATTGTAGGTACTATTTAACAAGACTAATCAAAAATAAACGTTTTCTTTTACTAATACAGATTTTACTTCTCTCCATTTAACGACAATACTCTATAACGTCAAAATATGCTCAGTCCCTTGAGTGTCGTTATATAGAGTTTACACTTTGAAATGAGCTCTGGAATTTATAGTTACAGTTTTTAGTGTATTCTGATAAAGCGCAAACTCATCGACATGTGTATACTGCCCGTCCTTACTTATGATTCCCAAACGTGCTCTTTAACCGAGACTCAAAAATCCAAACTCAAGGTTTGCCAAAGAGCAATGGAGCGCAGCGTGCTTGGAGTAAAGAGGATTGACAGAATCCGTAACACCACGCTGCGTTTAAAGACCGGCATTGCTGATGCAGGAAATAAGGCTGCCAGGCTAACATGGGATTGGGCGGGCCACGTAAGACGAATGCTCCTGGACAGATGGGCAACGATCGTCACGCAGTGGGTGCCTGAAGACGGGCGACGGCGCCGAGCAAGGCCTAGTAGACGCTGGCGCGACGATCTCGATGCCTTCGATACAGATTGGTGGAATTTGGCAAGCGAGCGAAAGTCCTGGAAGACAGTGGGGGAGAACTTTGCCCAGCAGTGGGATGACATAGGTTGAAAAAATTCTGATAAAATGCGGTTGGAACAATGCATTTTTTTTTTGGGAATAATCCATCGTGTGACCACTTGGTGGCAACTGGCCAGATATTCCGCAAACACAATGCACCTACTGAAATTTACAAAAATGTAGATATTACTTATATAATAGGGATTTAAAAGTTTTGTATGGAGGCTGACATAGCCCCGTAGCCTTATTACCTAAGCCAAATTGCTGTCGTGTCGCTATCGCTAGTCAGGCCATCCCCTCCACACGTGAGGTATGAGGTACGTACTATACGCCGAAAGGAATGGCGTCACTAGCGATAGCGACACAACAGCAATTTAGCTTGGGTAATAAGGCTACCGATCCGCCATTTTTCATTATTTTGTCGCTTTATAAAAATTGTATACATATATGAATTGGTGACTTAAAAACGAACAAGACTAACAAAACATGTTTATTGATGCTAGTTTTTTATGAAATCTTGGTGTACAATACAGAGCTAATCTAATCTAACAACATATATAATATTTCAGGAAAGCTGAATACACACTTTGGAATCCTAAAACAATAGACAGTAATTACTATACTGCAGAACACAGTTTCAAATATTTGATTAATGTGAACACATCAACTAACCAGTTGATTCTTCACTGTCTAAATATATTATCTTAATAGCGTATTCAAATACTTAATTAACCAAACTTAACCAAAACACACATTAAGCCTGTTTAAACATGTAAGTTTTGACGGACTGCAAGGAGAGTATAGTTTGACCGAAACCGCTGTACCGCGCCTGAGGTATGCGCGCGGCAAGACGGGGGGAAGTATCGGCCGCTCCGATCCATCGTCAGAGGCACATATCCGAAGATGGGTCGAGCGCTATCTCGTGATGTCAAGACCGTCATCATGTCCAAAAAAATGAAAACAATTACTGGGATCGCGATAGTAGATTTGATATTATTATCGATCCATTAATAATAAATTTGCAGAACGACACTGATTCAAGTTCCGATAGCGAAACGGAAGATGAAGTTGAAGCAGAATATATGTCAGAATATCTGCAGACAATTTAGTTACTTATAAAAATATAAACATATCGTTGTATAATATAAGCATATCGTTTACGAAATCGTAAGATCTATCCGACAATATCAATCTCATGTGTACCTACGCTTGCTCTTTTTTCCTCGGCCCCCACCTCGCCGCACTTTCCTAAGGAGCGGTACAGCGGTTTCAGTCGAACTATAGTTAGTTTCAGTTTGTTTCTTAGAAGGTTAGAATATAACACAAAGTAGAGTTCTGATCCGGAATTCGAGATGAGACGCACCGCGGAACGCATTGCACTCATTACGATGTAGGAGCACGAATAGAATCGAAACAATTTTCGGTCGTAACACCGATTTACCAGTACGTAATGATTTTTGTATCTAAAAGATCCTTCGTTGTATGTTAATCTCTATTATGTATATAAAAATGAATCCCTATTTCCCTTGGTCACGGCATCACGCGTGAACGGCTGGACCGATTTCGCTTATCCTTTTTTTGTTGTACCTATTTCTTATTGTCAGGAGAAGGTGAGAGAAAAAATTAAAAAAACTGCGCGCAAAATTAGAAAATTTAAGAATACTTAACCACCATATAAAATTATTTATAATCTAACCTTAGCGCTTTTATAATGTAACCTTATGACGTTACGTTTGACATAGAATTGACAGAATGCGTGCTGCAAATATCGTCAAAGAGAATGTAAAAAAATGAATATCGTTTGAAACAGATGCTTCGGTAGGAGTTATTCCTAGATTATTGTCTATACATATAAAAATGAATTGATGTTTGTTAGTCTCGCTAAAACTCGAGAGCGGGTGGAGCGATTTGGCTAATTTTGATATTGAATTATTTGTGGAAGTCATTCATTTTCTCATACATAATTATGGCCGGGGACAACAATTGACAATTCTACCAGGGTGACGTATATTGACAGCTCGCGTTATATGCATGTCAAGGCGGTACGAAGTTCGGCGGGTCCACTAGTGTATTATATAAAACAAAGTCAGGTTAGTTACACCAATTATAACATAGGAGCGGTTGGACCGAGTTTTGTAGTGATTGTTGAACAAATCAAAGATCATTGATTTGTTTTATTTGGTTCGGTCCCGAACAGCAGAATAACTAACACTTACATTAAGTGTATTATAGACTGAGCGCTTCCGAGCTTCAGTTCCGGTTCAGTGATTTATAAGCGCTATTTTTTAAACATATGTAGTTGTATGTAAAAAATTAAAGTGATAATTAATATTAAAAAAACAATATAAAATAAGAATAATACACGCAAAAAAAAATTAATAAAATTAATTTTACAAGCAAAGATGCAGCAACGATGGCCGATTGACAATTCCACCGGTGCCATACATTGGCAGCCCGCGTCATATGCATGTCAAGGCGTACTTACGTCTTGTGTGATATAGATTATTATTGTTATTAAGAGCCTGTAGTGTCCCACTGCAGGGCAAAGGCCTCCTTTCCCTCTGCCCAGCCAGTCTTCTCTATCTCCTAATTATTGTGTTTTTAAGATAATATGTTTTTTTTTCATAATAAGTTAGCTTCTGCCCGCGGCATCGCACGGTTTTCAATAAAAACATTACCCTCCTTTAGCGCAGCCGGGTAAAAAGTAACCTATGTCGCAGACCTGGTCATATTATATGTACATGACGACCTCCGTGGTACAGTGAGCGAATAGCCGGCTGAGACGCAGGAGGTAGCGGGTTCAATTGTTGCTGCGGAACAAATGTTTGCATGATCTACAGATATTTGTTCCGGGTCTGATTGTTTCTCTATATATTATAAGTATGTATTTACAAAAAACAAAAGTATATAAGTATTCTATCAGTTATCTGGTTCCCATAATACAAGCTCTGCTTGGTTTGGGGCTAGATAGCGCTGTGTGAAATGTCCAGAAATATTTATTTATTATTATTTACATTATTATATGAAAATCCGTTTATAACTTAAAAAACAGACAGAGAGACGGATTTACTTTCGAATTAACCATATCAGTATAGATACCTATAGGCCACGATCTGACCTGATGGTAAGCGATAATGCAGGCTATTGTTTTTTGCCTGTTTTTTTGGAAAATATACTTCACTTTTCGAAAAAGTTCAAACTATCCCAGATCCCGCAAACAATATTTTCTAAGCATTCATATTTCTCAAGACCATGACACATAGCCAAAGGTCGCTCGGTGGGAGATCTCCCTTTTTCCTTAACGGACAATTCAACCTCTGGTCCGTCCAAAATTTTCTGTATTTATGGCACTCATATCGATATTTATCTCCTAAAAATAAAATATGTCTTCAAGAAAGTTCCATCTAAATGTTACAGCGTCCGTTGCACAGAGAGCCAATCTTTCACACTGCGGACACAGATTTATCGCGACGGTCTCTGTAAGCAAGTGCCATACGAATTTATGAACCTAATAAAATGTAGCAATCTGATTGCCATATCGCAGGACCACCGCGAGAGATTGCTTAGTGCGCTGGCAGCTTAAAGATGGATTATGGAATAAAGTTCTACCGGAAGATATTTTTTACTTTACTTCACAAATCATACACCTATTAGAGACCAATAGAGTCCTCACAAAAATAATCCAACAAAACGGAAACTTTGAAATTATGAAAAAATTACGACCTCCGTGGTGCAGTGGGCGAATAGCCGGCTGAGACGCAGGAGGTAGCGGGTTCGTTTCCCGCTGCGGAAGAAATGTTTGCATGATTTACAGATATTTGTTCCGGGTCTGGTTGTTTCTCTAGCTTAAAAGTGTTCTATCAGTTATCTGGTTCCTATAGTACAAGCTCTGCTTAGTTTTGGGCTAGATAGCGCTGTGTGAAATGCCAGAAATATTTATTTATTTTATTCTGTGCAATACCTTCTAGTGGAACTGGGCAGGACACTTGGCTAGACGAGGTGATGGCAGTTGGAGTAAATCTCTGACCGAATGGTGGCCACGAACAGACCTAAGTACAGGACGTCCGTCGGTGCGGTGGGTTGACGACATAAAGAAAGTCGCGGGCAACTCCTGGATGAGCACAGGACCGGGAAGGGTGGCATTTTCAAAGGGAGACCTACACCCAGCAGTGGGTACTTATGGGCTGTGGATGATGATGATACTTTCTAGCTTAATCGCTCTCACTTTTAAGACTAGTAGAGTTTCTTGTGAAAGGGCAGACCATAACTATTTTTGCAGCCGAGCAGCATTGCTGTGTTTTGTGGTTTGAAGGATATAATTGCTGGTAAAATTACAGGCACATGAGGCCTATAAGTCTGAAGTTCTGTTCTCACTCTGTTATCTTTATATCATATGAGTTTATTTAGTTTTATTGTCACTACCTATTTATTAGTTTATCTATTATTTTTCAACTAGTGTTTATTGATGTGTAATATTTGAAAGTACGTTTATGGAAAATACTCCATATATATATAAAAATTTGATGTTTCATTCGTATTCTCAATATATCTTAGTCTTATTTTTTTATCATAAAATTTTTCCTGCTACATTATGTCATGCACTACCTACAAAAATATTTTTTCAACACTACGCAAAGGTTAACTGGAAGAGAATGCTTGCTAGCATTAAGTTCGCCTACGTACAGATGTATGTATTTTGTGCGATAAAGATTTTTCAATCAATCAATCAATCAAAGTTTTTGGACGCACAGCAGAGCATCCTAGCGCACGTTTCTAAGGAGCGCGACCTACGAGGCAATACTTTTTTATAAGCGATGGTTACCACTTAACATCAGGTGGGCCATAAGCTTAGTCCATCTCAAAGTCATATAAAAAAAAGAAAAAATCATTGTCAAAACATACACATTATTGATGCGTGGTCTCTTCCTTTGTCTGTAAATCTTGTTTAACTAATTGTGTACGATGATAGAGCTATTTTCGTTGATAAATATGCATATTTTCGTTTCCGCCCCACCTACTATTAAATTTCGGTATGTAAATTAGTTGACGTGAATGTATGGGATGCATAATTCAACTAAATTGTTTTGTTTATTTGTTTGTTGTTTGTAGGGCATGAAACTATGACTATGGATGTGAGTCACAGTACAAATAAATGTAAAATTTAAGCTCGCACTCTAGAAATGACAAGCCACCGACATAACCCGACGGATTAGCACGTTGAAGTGGCAATGTACAGGCCATATAGCGCGCAGAACAGATGGCCGATGGGGCCGGAAAGTTCTCGATTGGAGGCCACGGACCGGCAAGCGCAGCGTAGGACGCGTACAAGATGGGCAGATGACTTGGTAAGAACCGCAGGTCGGCGTCGAATGCAGGCCGCTTCCAACCGCAGTTCCTGGAGATCAATGAGGGAGGCCTTTGTCCAGCAGTGGACGTCCTACGGCTGATATGATGATGGTGATGACTCTAGAACTGTGCTCAAACATAAATCGAGAATCAAGCGTAGGTTTTTTGACCTTTTCAACGAAAACTCTGTCAACAATATCTCATTAAGTATATGAGTTGCCCTTAGGCAAAAACTTATAGTAACTTTAGATCTTAAATGTGATTTGTAAGAACAAGTCTTTCCAAAAATATTGTATTTTAAAGATTTACTAGCTTCCATCCTCGGTTGCACGCATGGTTTGTCAATAAGAAGCATAATTCATAATCTATGTATAAAAAAAACAAATGTTATCAAAACTGATTCAGCCGTTTAGTGATGAAAACGTAACGAACAGACAGATTGCCAGAGAGCTGGTTACTTTCAAATTTAATGATCTAGCGAAGCGAGATCTCTAAATCAACTTGGGAAAATTGGCGTTGTATGTATGTATGTGTGTTTGTTAGTCCGAGGATAACTTTCGAAGTGTTTATGCGAACATCGTGAAATTTGGTATCTATGTAAGTAGCGATGGCACAATTTCCGTATGACTACATAAGCTAAAAATGTTGGGGGGTTGTTGAGATAATGGGGTTCAAGAAGGGTAAAAAAAAGGGACTATCCAGTCACATGGCACGTTTAATTAAATGTATTTGTGATTGCATTTCGATTCCGTTTTTATTTTTAGGTTAAACCGTGTAGTTTTTAAAGATCTTGTAGATATGAACCAAACTGATGGCTTTCATGCCATCATTTTAAAGAAAACAACATCTCTGATGAGCAGGACGCGAGCCAGCCTCAACACCATCCTACAAACTGTGGCAGGGCGTTGTGTGTCCCCTATATGGACACACTTCATCCGGTATGTTGCTCCAGCATGTGCGTACACCGATTCATAATTTTAATTTTTAATTTATCAATAATTGTATAATATTGATTTAATTTGCTTGATTGTACATAATTTAATTTGGTTTCATTTAATTTAATTTGATTTGATTGTAATTTATTGTGATTGTGATTATGGAATAAGATTATCTGAAATAAATGAATACAATACAATGCCAGTCGGCCGATCCAGATATCGCTTGAAGGATGAAGTGGAGAATGACCTTCGCACTCTCCAAGTTCAGACTGGCAAAAAATGGTGCAGAATGGGAACCAGTGGCGTCTTTTTGTCGCTACTCGGGGTTAATGCACCAGGATTACATAGTAAATAATATAATATATGCTCTTCTCACATATTGTTTTTACTGCATTAGGTACACCAAGCTTAACTGAAATAATGGTTCAAGTATTGAGTTCGCCTTTGTACATAAAGACTTATTTTGAGCAATGAGAATTTTCTATTGAACTATCTTTAATATATTTTGAGTCTTTCAAAAACTCGGCCGTGACCCTTACGCATCAAGCGGGCAAGTTAGGAATGGATTTGTATTTATAAAATCCCAATTGTAAACCAGTGACCCCATAGTGCTGAAATTTGCTATGCGTGTAGCTTTAGTGACACAAATATAGGGAAAAGTCTGAAATCCAAAATAACTGCAAATTCTACCACAAGAAACGGTCAATTTACATGAACTCCCGTTACCTGTAATTTGAATGCAACTGTAGGTCAAGTTTTTTGGTTGAGCATTTTGTGGTACTATTTTATTTGTCAAATATTAAGGTTGGCTTGCACAATAATCCTTAAACGTATTTAGTGACTAAACATGTTTAAATTTTACGTTAAACATCGTCCGATTTGACAACTCCTTAAATCATATTTTGCCACTAAATACGTGTAGACATAGTTACGAGTCGCCCTAAAAATATTTTTTTTTATGTTTTATGAGACTCACGACATCTCAGTTAGAGGCGAACTACTAATAATATTAGTGTGGTTTTATTGAAAAGTAACCAACCTTTCTAGTTGTTATTATAAAAATACTAAGCGATAAGGCCACCAATTGAATTGTCTCTATCGCTAGATTCGATAAAATACTAGATTTTTTAAGTTGCTCAATATAATTTGGGGGTGGGTAGATACATTAGGGATAAACAAAATCAAAACGAAAGTTTAACACCTTGCTTTGAGCTTATTGAAATGGTTTAATAGACTCAGTATTTTCATACTGACTTCGAACCTTTAAATATGAAATAAGATGTCGTACGATACATTATTTTAGCCGGAAAATGGGAAAAGTCACGGAAAATATCTAGTTAATGAAACTTTACAACATCAACTAGGAAAAGTCAGCGTTTTAGGCAAAGTGGCGGGTAATTCAGTTAGTAATTTCGATCCCCCTTTTCTTCAAGTTTCTTAATTTCCGAAATACTGCTTCAACCGCAAACTTTGAGCGATAATCATAATTTAGAACTTCACTACGGCACAGTCTAATAAATACAGCTAAATCAATCACTAAATTAAGTAAAAACTTTGGCAATATCATAACTCGCCAAATGAATTTTGATCTCGTAAACAAAGTCTAGCCGCGTCATTTTTACGGTATTTTAGTAAACAACAAAGATTACTTACGTATCTTATTCGGTAGACGCTGTCGCCGTAAAGTATTTTTTTATCAAATTTTGGCACCACCTTTTTTCTAATTTTATCAACAACACGCACCTGTTAGAATTTTGAGGTTATGTGTGTCAAACAAGTTTGGTGTTGCCAACAAATAAATATTTTATTCTACTAAAATAAAAAGTTGCCAGTAAGAGGAATATTTATGGAGATATTGCCAAAAGTTGTTTTAAAGACGACCTGGGCAAAATAAGGCATAGAGGGCAAAATTGGAGGATTTGACGGTACGTCATTTAGATCTATCAGTAAGTATTATAAATATGGGATTTATCACATACTGTTTAACGGTGCTACGACCGATAATGTTTCGTTTCAATTCGTGAACCTTCATTAGGGTAAGTCACAGTAAGACTCAGAATCACAACTAATCTGTTACTTACAGTTTTTAAATAACAACAATAAACTATAGGTAAATAATAAAAATAGTATCAAGGCTCCTTTCCTGACGCACCAAGATCCGTATCGATAAAACTGTTATTCGGCCTGTATAGATGTATCGATCTGAAGCCTGGACGCTGACCCAGAAAGAAGAGCGTAAACTTCTGGTGACAGAAAGAAAGGTGCTAAAAAAGATCCTAGGTCTGGTGCGATGATAAGATGGCACTCTGCGAGTCAGGAAGAACCGGGAGGTAGCGAAACTGGTGGCCGAGCCGATCATAGGCGAAATAAAATCTCATAGATTACGCTGACTCGCTCACATTGAGTGAATGGAGGACG
Organism: Philereme vetulata; assembly: GCA_918857605.2. Lineage (NCBI taxonomy): Eukaryota > Metazoa > Arthropoda > Insecta > Lepidoptera > Geometridae > Philereme > Philereme vetulata. The sequence continues at coordinate 6,037,816 of OU975470.1, read as the reverse complement.
ATCGTGCTGCCAAACGTGCCCACCAATGCCAGTCGGCCGACCCAGATATCGCTGGAAAGATGAGGTGGAGAACAACCTTCGCACTCTCCAAGTTCAGACTGGCAAAACATGGTGCAGAATGGAGACCAGTGGCGTCTTTTAATGTCGGAGGCCAAGACCTGCTTTCGGGGTTAATGCACCAGGAAAGCAGTAGTAGTAAATAATAAAATATTATGCGTTACTTGCAAATTGTTTTTATCGCATTTCACCAAGCTTAACTGAAATAACGTTTCAAGCATTGCGTTCGCCTTTGTACAGATTGACTTACCTACGTTCGATGCAATGATAATTTTTTATTGTACTATCTATAATATATTTCGAGTCTTTCAAAAACTCGGCCATGACCCTTACGCACCAAACGGGCAAGTTGTAAATGAATTTGTATTTATAAAGTCCTAACTGTTTTAAAATTAAACAATATAATAGATCCAAACAATTGTTTGTCAACAATGAGAACCTCGAAAACTATGCGGTAATCCGCTTATGTTTAATTTACCTGAATTTACTTATAAGTCAAATTCTACCAGAGCCTGTGAATATACTATTAATAACAGTTAGTCACAGAATATTATGAAAAAAACAATCCTTGTGTTACAATATTAGTTTGTTCAAAGGAAGTTATAGTTAACGTCGGTAACTATTTATTTCTGTAAAATAAACCAGCTGCTCCTGTGTTCTCTGTACCTCGGGACCAACCCAAATTAATTAAGCTTTTATTCAATTTTTTTCGATGGAAAGTCCCTTTTATTAATTAAGGACAGGCATTGACAAATCGGCTACCGTCTAGAGATGGACAGCGCGATAAACGGAGGCGGGAAGCGGTTTAGTGATGGGCTATGACAATATTTTCGGTCTTATTTTTATAGTCTTGCTCGAGAAACAAAAAAGTACATAAACTTATCGTAAAAGTTAGAAGATCGGATGAAGTTAAATTCTATGAATATTTAATTTTAAATTACTCAAAACTTGCAGCTGGCATTATGTTATTTTTCTTTGGATAGTTACGAGTTCATACGAGTGACAATTAGTTCATCGCGAAGCCATTTTAGATTCAGTAGCCACTCTAGCAACGCTAACTCTAGCAAGTTAATTTATTCAAAAGTAACATCCGCCTGCGGTTTTACGTGGTTTGTAGAAAAAAGTAGCCTATGTTTCTGTCCAGGTCATAATCTATCTATACACCAAATTTCATCTAGATCAGTTCAGCCGTTAGGTCGTGAAAACGTCAAAAATACACAGATAGCATCGACGAAAGGTTGCTAGCCTCTCGGTTTTTTATCGAGTACATTTCGGGGAGTGTGCGGCGGAACTTTTCAACCAGATCCCACCATCTCCATTCTATAAACGGACAACCAGACGCTCTGCGGTGCGCCACCGCTATATGGTGGAAATACCTCCCATTCGTACAAAGCGGTTCTCTTCGACCTTTATTATGCGCACCGCCAAAGAGTAGAACGACTTGCCAGAGTCTGTGTTTCCAGATAGCTACAACCTGGGTATCTGTAAGTCGCGAGTGAATAGGTTTCTTCTAGGCAAGCGTGTACCATCGTAGACTGCATCATCGCTTACCTTCAGGCGAGATCGTGGTCAAACGACATTCAAATTTATAGTATTGGTGTGGATTATGTTATTGTACTGCTGTCGCAAATAAATGACTTTTATTTATTTTAGTTTAGCTATTCCATAAGCAATATACTCTATTGAAATATATTGTTATATTCCAAGACAGATGGACACCATCTGCGCAAATGTGCAACTATCTCTTGAAGTTATCTGGTCGAAAGAACGGATAAACTAATTCAGTCAGGTAGTCGACTTATTCGTTAAGCAAAGCCTAATAAGCCCACCTTACCCATCCCTAACACTTTCAATATTGTATCCAGGAAGATTCCTGATACGCCGGTAGATGCCGTGAGATATGCCCAATAAATTGTCCTCTGCCGATGACGGATCTCTGCATAGATAATGCCATCTTTTGACAAATCGACGTACCTTTTTGAGAGACTTTGGGATGCGCTTAGATTTTTATCTTGGGCTTGTACTGGAAGACGTTGCGAAGGCGCGTAATAAATTAACCTCACTTTATGAGCGCTATTGAAATTCTTTTTAATTCAGCATCACAAAATGATTTTTAATGATATAGTTTTGCGTTGCGCTGGACTATGCAATATCGTAGAACTTTTTAAATTTTCGCGCACTATGCTCATATTTTTTTTAATTGAAATTTTTTGATTTAATTAGTAGCGGGTTCGATTCCCGCCGCGGAACAAATGTTAGCATGATCTACAGATATTTGTTCCGGGTCTGGATGTTTTTCTATATATTATAAGTAAGTATGTATTTACAAAAAAAATTGAATATAAATATTCTATCAGTTATCTGGTTCCCTTAGTACAAGCTCTGCTTAGTTTGGGGCTAGATAGCGCTGTGTGAAAAGTCCAACAGTATTTATTTATTTCTTTTAATTTTTTTTTGTTTTTTTAATGTTGATATAAATCTGTGCGCGAAAAGTCTCGTTTTGTCTTAAAAATATGCAATATCATGTTCAAAGTAACTGGTATGTTGTTTACTGGTGATAGAGCTTTTGTTAACGAGCTCGAGGAAGTGGGCATCACTGCCTTACCTTTATCTGCCGCCAAATAGCAGTACTTGTGCTGCTGTGCTCCGGTTAGATGGTAATGGTATGTTCCTGTAATTACTGGCACATAGGCATAACAGCTAAGTCCTATAGTATGGCAACGTATCCACATAGAGATCCAGACAACATAATACCTTGTTTTGAATTCTATGTGGATATCCATGGGCTGCAGTAGCCCACTTAACATCTAGTGGACTGCATGCTCGTTTGCCATATAAGTAGTATATATAAAAAAAACTTAATAGTGTTTCCAAGTTCTGAAAAAAATCACGTATTTCATACACTAACAACTTGAAAATTTTAAAGGGTCGGCAACGCGCGATCTACCTTTGGTGTTACAAACGTCAATAAGCTACGGTAACCGCTTACCATCAGGTGGACCGTATGCTTCTTTGCTACCTTAGTGGTATAAAAAATGAAATTAAATATGTACGTAGATCATAACCTTGATTAACGCATAAGCTACTTTTCAACCTCTACATCCGGTCTCATGGGATAAAAATGGGGTACCAAGTCAATATGCAACAGCCAGTTAAGCTTCATTTATAGGTTACCTACACATTTAGTAGATAGTCTAACACGTACGAAGTCGCGGGCAACAGCTGTGTTTAGCAAAGTTATGTTTTAAACAATTCCCTTACACATGAGAGTCTTTTAGTACGAGGCATAATGTTTATGTCGATGACCGCTCGACTTTTATTTATAAACACTACAAAGGGACTATTCGTTTTTATTGAAGGTATTAAACAGCTGTGGAACTTGGGATGGTGGAATTTGACCACTTCAAAGAAGATAACAAAAGCTTTTCTCTTGTTATTTCAAAGCGAGTCAAAATAATGATGCTGGGGAGAGGTTATCGAATCGACTAACTATAAGGTTTCAATAAATGATAAAACACCTATAAATCACACTACTATCATATATGCAAAAATTTGGTCAATCACGTCGTAGCAGCTGAACCGATTACGTTGAAATTTGATATACACGTAGAATATAACTTGGATTAACAAATAAGCTACTTTTTGTTGACAAACAACGTGTGCGAAGTTCTATAGTTTACATAGGCACGACAGAATCCGGAATGTCCGAGGAAGCTTTGGCATTGCTTCTCTAGCAAGTAAGCTATCTGCTAACCGACTGAGGTGGTATAGCCACGTCTTGAGAAGAAATGAAGAATATGTGGTCAAAACAACACTGTGTCTTCCAGAACGCAAAAGAGGTAGAGGACGTCCCCCATCGGCATGGTGGACCAGCGTGACCAGACTCCTAAAAAGGAAGAACTACCCGACAACTCAAGACATACTAACTTAGCGCTGAAAAATTAGCGGAGCAGACCCCACTTTTAAAGTGGGAATATGTAAAGAAGAAGAAGAGATAAATCATTTAAAAGGGTTAGTTATCTCTTATAAGCAAAAATGTTATTGAAGTCTAGCTCTTGTATAGCCATGGTAGGAACGTAGCCCTTGGGTGCAGACCAGCCAAGATCGGTTCACCGCCCAGTTGAAGTGGCAATGGGCATCGCAACATAAACGACGATCTGACAATAAATGCAGCTACAAGATTGCCCGACTGGAGGCCAAAAACCTAAAGGTGGCAGTTCGCGTCACGACAAAGACAAGAGACCGAGACAGGAGACTGAGACGGGAGACTGCGACAAGTGTCTCGGTCTCTTCTGCATGTACTGTGGGTCGAGATCGAGTCCGCAACCAAAGCTACAATTCATTCAGTATCGGAGTGTCGGTCGATGGAGTCAGTTGTGTTGTACTGTGATATTAATTTAGACTGTAAAGGAAAGCCAAGTACCTAGAACTTCTATTGGAGGAAGAAGAAGACGATGATTTGCTTTTTAATCAGCTTTTCACGGTCTTCGTCAGAAAAATAGTATTTTTTTACAATAAACACACGTACTTTTCGAGCGCGACACGCGACACTACTGGTCAGGGACAGCAACCGTCGCGCAGTCTCCGGTCTCGCGTCTATGTCTCCTGTCTCTGTCTCGCTCGCTAACTGATGCTTATACATTGCCTAAAGTCAAGTTAGGGTCGCGGTCTCCCGTCTCAGTCTCTTGTTTCGGTCGTTTGTCTCTGTCGCGACGCGAACCGCCACCTTAACAGACCTAAGGCACCATGGTCTGATGTTATAAATCGGCTAGCCAGCAAAAAGTTTGTTTATGTATCTATTTTCTGGGACTACCACTCAACACTACATAAAGGTTAGCTAGAAGAAAATGTTAATTAAGTTCGCCTATGTATTATTTTATCAGTGCAATGAAGAATTATCTAATCTAGTATGTTATTTTTATAGTGTTTATTTATATTAAATACACTTATGGAAAATTGTAAAGGTTTTATAACATTCTCAAAAATGTTCAAGCATAGACGGGAGATGAATCCGCAACCTTCACACCACAAAAGGAAGGTCGTAGGTTCAAGTCCCGTCTAGGCTTGATAATCTAATCTAGTCAGCAATAGAGACGCGAAGCGAGGATTGATTTCTCAAAATGGGATACTAAATTGGTATCCCATTTTGAGAAATCAATCGTTTTACATTTTTTTTACAGAGTATAAGTTCTTAATCTACGCTAAAATACAGCATATCCTACATTTATTTCTACGCAGAAAGCAATAAATCGTCCCTAAAATTGCACCTAAAATGCCAGTTCAGGTCAAAGCGGGATATTTACAGAAAAAAGTAAGCTCGCTTGGTTGTTCCACAAACAGTTTTTTCATTTACGGGAAAAATGTTATGTTTTAGATATTCTTTTTTGAAAATTCACTCCTCAACATGGAACAGATTTGATTGGCAGCGGTTAGAAGAGGGATGTCCAATATGTATGTATTTTGTATGGTTTGGTTTATATTTAGTAATAGTTTAGCCACCCTTAGTCAAAATGTATACACGGCTACACATCAAGCTATGCATGTCCAGTATAAGCTGACCTCGCATTGTGTAGGCTTTTCGTAGAATGAGAGGTCAGCTTATAGTGGTATTAGTAGCTTGATGTGTAGCCGTGTGTACGTGAGGTAATCTGAATTGGACTGAGCGAAAGACCAGCGCTGCGGCATATTAACATGTCGTAACATCATGCTCAGCTGAGTATCAAGTCATCCCCACACAGAGCTTTTAAGTTTGGTAGTGCTTAAGTGAGATGTTGATTTTTTTTCAATGTTGTTTTGAATTAAATGTTTTCTTTGTTGATTTCAATAATTGTCAAAAAAATGCGTCTCAGGACACAAGTGGGTCGCAGCAGGCAAAGTTTGAGTAAATGGGGCTACTTGGAGAGTCGGAGAGTTGTTGCCCATGCGGTACAGACCCTCAGGCTATGGCACACTTACTAAGCTGCCTATTGTGACCTTATTCTTGCACCCTGAGGGATACTTGTATTGCCACATATAACACTGTTTCAGTGGCAAAATATTGGCAACGCATTTGATATTGGTCTAGTATATAATTTGTGTTCGTTACTGTCAGGACAAGGTTTGTGTATTAGATTTTTTTTAATCTCTTATTATGAAAAGTGAGAGAGTGAATGAGACAGAAGACTGTGAGTGAAGACTTCAATATATTAACAGAACATTGACAGTATTGAACAGATTTTTTTTAAATTCTTATTATGTATAGTGAGTGAGTGAATGAGACAGAAGACTTCCCTTTTAATTTACCGTCGTTCATTGACGTTAAGTCATTTACATGAAGTGACGCGTCACTTTAACAAGAGTGTTTTATATAGTTTTTTACACCGAATTTCCCACAGGAACGGGAAATTTCAAGCGTGAAAAACCGCGGGCTGGTCAGCTAGTTTAAAATATTATGAACCATATCGACACGAAGAAGAAATAGATGCTGAAAGATGATGACGAAATAAGCAGTCTTTACTGCAGCAGTGATTTATTCTGGTAGCAATGATAATTATGGCGACGATTATGTCGTATACTAAATCCGAATAACGTAGTTCAATTTAATGGCTATCATTAGAAATAATGGCTCCCACGTTAATTTACTAACTAACTAGTCATTTAATTGACTGATACACAAACTGATATTAAACCTGATATCCTTCAACAAAGCAGTGTTCATGTTTAAAATTTAATTAGAAGCGCACACGTTTGATTAAATTAATTACTGAATTCAATATTACGAGTTTGCTGTAAGTTTTGTGTTTTTTTGTATAAATTATAGGCTAGCGTTTGACTACGATCTCGCCTGATGATAAGCGATGATGCAGTCTACGATGGTACACGCTTGCCTAGAAGAAACCTATTCACTCGCGACTTGAAGACCTATAGATTGTAGTTATCAGGAAACACAGACTCGGGCAAGGCGTTCCACTCCTTGGCGGTACCATGTAGCGGTGGCGCACCGCGGAGCGTCTTGTTGTCCGATGATAGAATGGGGATGGTGGGATCAGGTTGAAGAGCTCCGCAGCACATTCTCCGAAATGTATCCGATAGAAAACTGAGACGCTTGCAACCTTTCAACGATGCTCGAGGCTGTGGAGCCTTGTATCTGCTAACTCGTCATTGCAAATGAGCTTCTTGGCTCTTCTCTCAATTGAATCTAGAGCCTCCAGCTGGTACTTCGCTGGTCCGTCCCAGAGGTGAGAAAAGTACTCCAGACATGATCGGACTTGTTCTTATCTAGTTACCTTTGTATTTATATTGTGTTGTGTGTTTTTTAATGTGTTATTATTGTGCTATTAATAAGGTAGTGTTGTCTGTAAAAACCTGTGTATTACTCGTGCGCGATAACTTGGGACCTGCTAGGAATGCGACTCCCCGACCGCTTCCCCTGCACTTCCCCAATGGCGCCCGTATTGTACCGTTCGCATCACTATTTTTTACCAGGGTTTTTAGTCTCGTACTGGCCTATTTTAGTTTTCGTTTGTGTTATTGTTTTGTTGTTGTAGTTTTTGTTGTTATAGTTCTTGTTAAGTGTTTTTGTTATCGTTATGAAGGGTAAACCTTTGCATAGCGGAGAAAGAAACCTCGTGCTAAAAGTGTTAGAGTTTTTTGAAAACGAAAAACGGAACAAACAGTTTTGTTTACCTGTCCACTAAGTAGTGACGAAGATGAGATAATGTAAATAATAGATAAAATAAATGTATAAACTTAAACATTGTATTTTTATTTTACTCAAATAGTGTAAAAAAGATTAGATAAAAAGCAGCGTCCTCCCTGAGTAACATAATAAATTAGGTTAAAAAAAACAAAGATGAAGCCGCGGGCGGCTGCTTGTTATGTTCGCTTTTTTGCGGGCGGTACAAACACGCTAATATGACGTCACCGCGCTCAGGTCCCAACTTATCGCGCACGGGTAATATGTCCAAAAAATATTTTTCTTTCTTTCCTTCTTTCTTTCTATATACCTATACTAATATTATAAAATTAAAAGTTCTCCGTCTCTCTGTATGTTACGTTTTTACGACTAAACGGCTTAATTGTTTTCGATGAAATATGGTACATAGATTATGATATGGTAGGAGAGATCAATTTGATTTTAACCGTTTCAGTTACCTTAATAAATATATAAATAAATATGGCCGGAGATTTTACTATCTAGTCCCAAACTAAGCAGAGCTTTTACCTACTGTAGGAACCAGATAACTGATAGAATACTTATATACTTTTTTTTGTAAATACATACGTATAATATAAAGAAAAACATCCAGACCTGGAACAAATATTTGTAGATCATACAAATATTTGTTCCGCGGCGGGAATCGAACCCGCTACCTCCGGCGTTTCAACCGGCTATTCACCCACTGTACCACGGAGGTCGTCAAAATTGAGTTTAAATACTAATATTATAAAGTTGAAAGTTACTCTGTAGGTGAACCAATACCAACGAGACGGACTCGCGCACGATGGATAAGGGTACCATTATCTATAAAAACGGCGAAAATATAAATCCCCCCCGTAAATATTAATTTTATTTTAATTTAATTATTTATTATTAAATTGAATAACATAACCCAATATTCTGTAAATATTTCAAGCGTTTACCTATTGCCGTTATCAATATCGAGAAAAAATGAGCAAAAAAATCACGTTTGTTGTATGGGAGCCCCCCTTAAATATTCATTTTATTATGTTTTTAGTATTTTTTGTTATAGCAGCAAAAGAAATACATCATCAGACAGCGGAGTCTTAGTAATAGGGTGCCGTTTGACCCTTTGGGTACGGAACCCTAAAAATGAGATAGGTAAGAAGGTACCTAGTTGTCTAGTAACAGTGGTATTACGAAACTAAAACTAGACAGGTCATACATAACCTATAAATGTAGCAAGGTGGCATAATTTTTCCAAATCCCAAAACACACGTGCTTCCTACCTGAGTTATTTTCAATTAATTATTTTCAATTTTTCCAAATTGGAAGAATTGGAAGCGGGCGTACCCTTAGAAGGAGGTTACGCGGGCGACGGGCGGCAGTGTACCGGTGACTGTTGTAAGCGAGGGTTGTGCTCGTCTGCCTCGCGCTCACCTTTTTGGTGGTCGGTTCGATGCGTGTGGCGGAAGGTGCGGGGCCGAAACAATAGCTACGCCCATTCGCTCAAGGTCATCGGCTACGATTAGCGCCTTAAATGTGGAGCAGTAGGGCATGACGAGGAACATTGGAAGTGTTCCTCGTCGAGGAACATAGAACGTGGCCACTTTACGTCCCTGCCCACTTTCCGCGCGCTAAGGCGAGTAATGTGACTGCGGGGTAATGTTGGTAGCATTGGAAGTTTATGTGAGAGATAACAAACTTCTCTTTGCACCCTCTTCAGCTATTACTTATTTAATTAATCCTGTCATAACGTAAGAGCATAATAACTTATAAGTTATCCAACAGTTTTTAAGATCTGGGGGTCGCTAGACTTAAGTTTATATATTACGAAAGGCTCATGAAGAACTTTTAAAAAGTTCTTCAAAACCTTTCATCACCTTTCCGCTATTTTTTATTGAATACAAGAAATAAATAAAAATACAGAAAAAGAGGACATGTACAACGGCGAGCTTAACTCTAAGAGGAATTTTCTTGCAGCAAATCTTTGAGGCTAGAGAGAGACACGATTTTAAAGGTAGGTGAGTGTACAAAGCCATAAATAAATAAGAAAGAAAGAAAGAAAGAAAATGTAATTTATTATGACAACCACTAATAACAATATTTAACAACACTAAAACAAAATACATTACAACAAAAGATAACATTGATATTAGCTATTAGTAGCCACCACAAAAAGATTCCAACTAAGCATTTTGCTATGTCACAGCAAGGTAACACAGCGCTGGTCTTCCGTTGGAACCATTGTAAGTACACGGAAGTCTGCTAACACATACAAAAATATAAAAAATAAACAAGTACTTATATTAAAACCCAACTAGCATAATACATACAAACTAGGGAATGCAATCCCAACTCGAGATTGCAAATTCAAGATCCCGCGGGATTAGAAATATCAATCCCGCGGGATCCCGGAATATTCGGGATCCCGTCTAGTTTAAAAAAAATGTTAAATTCGGATGACTGAAAAAGCTAATAACTGCTTGTTTGTGATAGTGAGGTTAACTAAAATAACATATTACTCGAAAGAAAATAAAAATCTTTATTATTTAATCTTACCAACTAAATAATTATCGTCACCTGTCGCTAATATTCGGAAATAGTCGGAATAGTTTTCTAACGCTGTTTGGCGTTCCTGCCGCTCGCGGCTGTCAGTCAGCGCGCCGCTTGCGCCCCGAGTGGACGTGTGTAGCGTCGCTGACCACTGCCGCCCAATCCCGTCAATCTCGAACGGAATCTCGTCATATGATGCGTCGGGATTGATCCCGAAAAATTACACGAGATCGGGATCCCACGGGATCGGGATTGCATTCCCTAATACAAACAAAAATATACAAGTAACATTATTAAAATTAATTAGTGCGCTTAGTGCAAAAACTTACTATAAGACCCTAAAAATATTGCTAACAAGGAGTTATAGGATAGCAGGACAGTTAGATCACTCAGTCAATCAACTGCAATCACGTAAACGGGTGCCGGCATCATAGTTCTCAGTGCGACTGCGCCCGCGCTTTATAGGTATCTGATATAAAAATATACCTATAATAATATAAAATTACAGAGAAAGATAGTGCTCTATAACTTTCCGTTGGAAAATGTTGAGTGATGGGCTATAGTGTGACCATTAGTGCTGTGCACTCCCTGAGGTATGCGCGCGGCGAGACGGGGGGGAGAATCGGCTGCTGCGCTCTGTCAGTTCGCCGTCAACGCTCGTGGCGGCAGGTATCGGTTGTATCGGACTGTCTATGTCAGACGCACATGAGATAAATATTCAAAGATGGGTAGTGCGTTATCTCGTGATATGAAATGGAAGATGAACTTGAAACAGAATCTATGTCAGAATAACTTTCGTTAGAATATATAATTCTTTGTAAATATAAAAAATGTTCAATAAAACAAGTCCTTTGAATTATAAGTTTAGTTTTTATTTATCACCTGCATATTTTTAATAAAATATGAGTATATTTAAGTTACATTTTAATCAACTAAGTAAGTATAATATATTACAGATAGATAGCCTCCGACCATCGTCCCGCCACAAGTCTTGCCTTAGAAATGCAAACTGATATCGTAAGATATGTCCGACATGTATTGATCTCATGTGAACTCATGCAGTTTTTTCTTTGCCTCCCACCTCGCCGCGCATACCTCAGGGAGTGCACAGCACTAATGGTCACACTATAGCGCGAACTTCATGAGGATCAGACCTATATAGGACATTCACTTCTGAACATAGACCTTCCCCATTAAAATTCCGGAGCGATAAGGCCTCCCATTGTACTATTTGCTTTGGTTACTCTATTTTGTTTGTAATTCTTCTATTTTATTTTGGACTAGCTGCACTAATGATTAGAAAGTTGGTCATTGTGGACTCGACAACGGCTCCTTAAATGCGATTTACGGCCCTTGGGCCGTATGTAAATTTGAAAATAGAATGAGGCTCATTGCATTAAAATCATAATCCTTTATTGCCATAATATAGGTTATACAGAAAGATGTCACATTTAATTTAAATTAGTTTCATCTGCTCTACCCCACTCAGGGGCGTGCAATAAACTTGCAAAGCTTTCATATTTGTTCAATTATAAAAGTATTATTACACTATTTATGTCAAATATTTAGTATTCAAGAATAATTATTCTCTGTCAAATTAATCATGTCATTATTTATTATAGTATTCTTCTAATGTATAAAAAGTCTTATCGAAAAGCAATAATTCTACTTTGTATTTAAATTTAAGACGAGGCAGCTCTTGTATGTGCTTTAATAAATAAATAAATATTTTAACAGCCATTACATATACATTATTTTTATAAATATCAAGATTGCAATGTGGTAGATAAAGTCTAATAAGAGTCCTTGTATGCCATTGCATTTTGTAAGTGTTTTAGAAATCGTTGTGAATTTTCTTTAACTAAGTTACGTATCATCATATCAGCCGTAGGACGTCCACTGCTGGATAAAGGCCTCCCTCATTGATCTCCAGGAACTGCGGTTGGAAGCGGCCTGCATCCAACGCCGACCTGCGGTTCTTACCAAGTCGTCTGCCCATCTTGTGGGTGGACGTCCTACGCTGCGCTTGCCGGTCCGTGGCCTCCACTCGAGAACCTTTCGGCCCCATCGGCCATCTGTTCTGCGCGCTATATGGCCTGCCCATTGCCACTTCAACGTGCCAATCCGTCGGGCTATGTCGGTGACCTGAGTTCTCCTACGTATCTCCTCATTTCTGATTCGATCCCGTAGAGAAACCCCGAGCATAGCCCTCTCCATAGCTCGTTGAGCGACTCTGAGCTTATTCATAAGGCCAATAGTGAAGGACCACGTCTCGGTTCCATATGTCATCACTGGTAACACACACTGATTGTAGACTTTCGTCTTAAGGCACTGAGGTATGTTGGACGAAAAGACGTTGCGAAGTTTCCCAAACGCTGCCCATCCGAGTTGGATTCGACAATTGACCTCGTTGACTAAGTTACGTATACTATTTATTTATATACAGACAATAGGCATGATTTTATGTTCCTTAAAAATAGGAGGACAGCTTTCAGTAAAACAAGCTCCAGATAATGCGCGAACTTTTTTTTTGTGCTATACCAGCTTTATTAAAGTCAGTCGAGTTTCCTTATAGAATAAAACCATAAGAAAGAATGGAGTAAACATATCCATGATAGACACTTAGCGCAGCTTGTTTTAATACATTCAATCTTAGTTTTCTGAGTGCAAATACAAACCGATCCAATTTATTACATAAGGAGGCAATGTGAGCCTTCCAATTGCAGTTCTTGTCAACTATCAATCCTAAGAATTTTGTTGTAATTACATCGTCTGTTATTTCATCTTTAAAATTAATATTTATTATCAAGTGCTTTGAATTTTAATCTGTTTGAAATTAAGAATTAAGATTTTTTAAGATTTATTTTAAGATTAGAAGCCGGCGAACCCCGAGCGCAACTTCAATTAGGCCGCGTCAAAAACTTCGGCCTGAATATCGCTATCCCTGTTTAGTGACGAAGTTTAGCCACGCAGAGCGACAGTGATAATGATAACAAATGACCTATTCTAAATTGGATTAGATTTTGACCGTGTTCAGTAATACCAAAAATGATGACTGACAACTTGTTGTATTTTTCTTATTGTGTTGTTATTTTGTAACTAGACGATATAATCTATGTTCCCATGATTAGGATACGTAAGATGTTGTTGTTTTTAATACAAAACAATTAGGTTGAAAACAGGTATTTTATGACGTAAAGACATGCAGAATGCGATACGCTTCTATTTCATTTTAGGTAAGTATTTTGATCTAATATATGGTTGGGAACCTAGATAAATACTATTCAAATTAAAATAATACCTTATTAAGGTATAAATATGCTCCAATTAGAAATGATCTTGGTAGTACGTGTTGTATGGGCGATTCCCCTCCGGTCTCCCCTTAAGATGCCAACATATCTCAGATGTTATTGTACATCTCTTCAATTACAGACCTTGTATAACAATATACCTACATACTATTCGGGTATAACTTTTTTGTTATATTTCCTAGAGATGGACCAAGCTTATGGCCCACCTGATGTTAAGTGGTAACCATTGCCTATAACAGGGAATTGCCTCGTAAGTCACACACGTTAGAAATGTACTCTGCGTCCATAAACTTGAAGTGTACAGGTGTAAAGCATCATGTTTCTGTAATTTTATCGGTAGCCATACCCTTAAAACCGAAAGCAATGCTGGCGGCAGAAATAGGTATGATAGTAGTTATTTCCCGGGCGAGCCCTTCTACTAGGGACCGTCCATTAATTATGTGAGGTGTTTAGGGTGGCGGGGGGAATCTAGCCAAATCTCACGTAGAGGAGAGGGTGGGGGGGGGGGGGGGGGGGGGGGGGGGTCTCGGCTAATATTACGTAATTTTTTTTATCACTCTAAATCTAGATTACGAGAGAAGCAATCTTGAAATAATGAAGCCAATTGTGTTTTTTTTCAAATAAGTCCAAAGCATTTACCCATTAATAGTAATAATTTATTTATTCAAAATATATATTAATAAATTTAATTATTTTCTCTCGACAAAAGGTTTACAAATATGTATCACTTATAATTCTAAGGGTTCTTATGCTGAAGTACACCTGTTTTACACCGAGAGACAGAGATACAGACAGAGAGACAGAGAGAGATATATAAACACATGTGTCAAAGTCAAAATCTTTTATTCATTAAAATGACAAGGATCACTTTGAAACGTCAATTTTACTGCCTGTTCCTTCGCGACCAAGCCAGGAAAGAAAGGCAAGAAACAAAGCTGGTTGTTTTTTTAATGATCCTTTTAAAATACATTACAATACAGAAAATAAATTACATCTAAATTGTCACATTTTGAACGAGTTGGAGCAATTTCAAACCCAAGCTTCTCTATCATCTAAATAATCCGATATTTTATAGTAGGCTTTTTTATAAAGATTATGTTTAATTGAGTTTTTAAATTTGTTAATTGTCAATTTTTGTACATCACTTGGGAGTTTGTTATAAAAGCGAACACTTTGCCTTTTAAACGATTTACTAACTTTATGGAGTCTACAAGGGGCAACAGCGAGTTTATCTTTATTTCTAGTATTAAAATTATGATTATCGCTATTTTTCTTAAACAAATTAATATTTTTGTGAACATACATCAGATTTTCATAGATGTATTGACAAATGAATGGGTGTTTATATCTGCAGCACTCCCCCACAGCAGTATACCGTATGACATAATGCTGTGGAAGTAGCTGAAGTAAACTAGTCTAGCTGTGTCTACGTCTGTAAAGAGGCGGATCTTTTTGACTGCGTATCGCATAACTAAGTCTTTTCGACAACTTATCAATGTGCGGACCCCCTTAAAGCCTTTTATCTAGGGTTATACCTTAGAACACGGTAGTGTCCACAAGGGCAAAACAAGGTATAAAAAAGGTTTAAAACTTAACGTACATGATAGACACATGGAAGCAAATTTGGTAGTGGACTTACCTCCACTCTAGGTAAATACCTGTGTTATGGAGAATACATATACAATTTTTTTGAATACAAACTTAAAAATCTCACGTGAGATAAAGGGAGGGGGGGAGGAGGTCGAAACGAATCACGCGACATCTCACCAGGAGTGGGGGGAGGGTATAAAAATCGTCAAAAACGTCTCACTTAATTAATAGACGCCTCCAAGGAACTGTACTACTCTTTAACTGGGTAACCTGGTATAACTGGGCAATAAAAACATTTTGCAAAGCTGTAAATATTTTTTAAGTGAGCCAGTAACCGCAAATGTAAACGTTTTCATCGCCACTTATTAATACTGAGGACAAAAACCACAAAACACATACGAAGACCACCACATAATACTGAGAATTGTGAATCACATATCTGTTGGACTGTTGGACACCTACTGTGTTTTTCTTAAGAAAGGTGTTGAGTTTTATCGGTTCTTTGACAACTTAATCAGTGGTCGCGAACAACCAGTGAAAACGAAGTGAAGTGAAAACTTCTTTAGGCGCGTTGGGCATTTTTGAGATGAGAAAAAACTATTGAACTCGCGACACTGTTACCGACACCTCTGTATATACTGTATATATTTGTATATCTCTGTACCATGGTGAGTCCGCTCCGAATAACGTCTCGAGGCGAGATGTTATTCGGAGCGGATCGCACACACCACACACCACGGCAACAGCTAGGTTAAAATAAATGATTCATCATCATCATCATCATATCAGTCGTAGGACGTCCACTGTTGGACAAAGGCCTCCCTCATTGATCCCCAGGAACTGCGGTTGGAAGCGGCCTGCATCCAACGCCGACCTGCGGTTCTTACCAAGTCGTCTGCCGATCTTGTAGGTGGACGTCCTACGCTGCGCTTGCCGGTCCGTGGCCTCCATTCGAGAACTTTCCGGCCCCATCGGCCATCTGTTCTGTGCGCTATTTGACCTGCCCATTGCCACTTCAACGTGCTAATCCGTAATAAATGAATACAATACAATAATTTTTAATTAACTGTCACTAATATAACATGTTATTTTGTAGCGGTAGAGTTCCGTGTAGTTATTTTAAGTAGACAAACGTGAATAATATTCATTTTTCCGCACAACACTAACTTTCATAATAAGGAAGTTAAGGTTTGTGCCAAAACGCTAGTTAAAATTTGTGAAAGTTTAACACAATTTCGTAACCTCTGTAAAAACTATCTATATAAATGGTATTGGTTAAAAAACATATATGCATAGTCATCATCATCATCAACATCTAAAGCCCGACTTCACCCACTGGTGGGTATAGGCTTCCCCAGGTTTGTGCAATCCGCCACGATCCTGCGCTAGTCTCACCCACTGACGGCCCGCGACTATAACGATGTCGTCCACCCATCTCGCTGACGGACGTCCAACCCTTCTACAGCCATTCCTCGGCCACCATTCAGTGGCTACCCTGCTCCACCTGTCATCACCACGTCTTGCTAAGTGTCCCGCCCAAGACCATTTGAGCTCCATAACTCGATTCCCAACATCATGAACCTTCGTTCTTCTACGGATCTCGACGTTTGGAACTCGATCTTAGATTTTGATGCCGAGCATGGTACGCTCCATGGCTCTCTGTGCAATTCCTAACCTGTACACAGCCTCCTGCGTGAGCGTCCATGTCTCGGCACCGTAAGTCATGGTGGGCAGAACACATTGCATAAATAAGCGGGTCTTCAGACTCTGTGGAGTTTTAGGCGACTTAAGGATGTCTGATATATGCATAGTACTTAACATAAATAAATAAATATTGCTGGACATTTCACACAGCACTATCTAGCCCCAAACTAAGCAGAGCTTGTGCTATGGGAACCAGCTATCTGATATAATAATTATATACTTTTTTTTGTAAATATACTTATAATATATAAAAAAAACTAGACCCGGAAGAAATATCTGTAGATCATGCAAACATTTGTTCCGCGGCGGGAATCGAACCTGCGTCTCAGCCGGCTGTTCGCCCACTGCGCCACGGGGGTCGTCAAAACGATATCTTTGATTACAAATATAAATGAAGACATATTTTGATAATTGTTTTAACACTGGACGGTATATCGACGACCTCCGTGGCGCAGTGGACATATAGCTGGCTGAGACGGAGGAGGTAGCGGGTTCGATTCCCGCCGCGGAATAAATGTTTGCATGATACTTGTTCCGTGTCCGGGTGTTTTTCTATGTATTATAAGTATGTATGTACAAAAAAAGTATATATATAAGTAATCTATCAGTTATCTGTTTCCCATAGTAGGTACAAGCACTGCTTAGTTTGGGGCTAGATAGCGCTGTGTAAAATGTCCAGCAATGTTTATTTATTTATGTCGATTACTTACTTCATCAGATATTAGTTTTAAATACTTGTTTTGTTTATGATGTTGATGACATTTGTTTAAATACTGCTTGAAAAACAACAAGAAGTCAGTTCAAATAATCAAGTAACAAAATCACCTTGTACAAGGTGTCGAGAACATACTTGACAAGTTAATCAAACTGTCAGATTTAACCACAGGTATTCAAGCGGTGGGTTAATCGCCCTAAGAATTTTGCGGCGATTCAAACCTATTAATTTTGATCCTGTTTGGAACCAATTTTTTTGTTTTTATTATGCTAGTTTTTATTGGAACTAATTTATTGAAGCCTTCTTGGGTTTCTTGTTAGCGGTAGGTAAATGATGATTAAGATTGTATTTTTCCATACATCCATTTTGTTTTTTAGGGTTCCGTACCGAAAGGGTAAAACGGGACCCTATTACTGAGACTTCGCTGTCTGTCTGTCCGTGTCTGTCTGACTATGTAACTATGTAACTATCACGGTTCATGAGATGAACCATGATACATAGTTACATAGTTGAAATTTTCACAGATGATGTATTTCTTTTGCCGCTATAACAACAAATACTCGTTTTAGCTCGATATTGATAACGGCAACAGGTAGACGCTTGAAATATATAATAAAACAAATATTCAAGGGGGGCTCCCATACAATAAACGTGATTTTTGCCGTTTTTATTTATGGTACGGAACCCTTCGTGCGCGAGTCCGACTTGCTTTTGGTCGGTTTTTTATTCTTGGACTTATGCTGTTTTTTTGTGATAGGTAAATAGATTTTGATGACCTCTGTCGCTAAGTGGGTTAGTAACTGGCTGAGACCAAGAGGTGTTGGTTTGTCAGATGAAACACATTTACTCAAATGGCTATCGAGTTTACTAACTACCTAAAAAATAATATTAGCTCTGACGTCCCCAGCTCGATTTCGTGGTTTTCCTTTAATTCACGATCTCCGTGGTGCAGTGGGCGAATAGCCGGCTGAAACGCAGGAGGAAGCGGGTTCGATTCCCGCCGCGGAGCAAATGTTTGCATGATCTACAGATATTTGTTCCGGGTATAGTTGTTTCTCTATATGTATGTATTTACCAAAAAAATGTGTATAAGTATTCTATCAGTTATCTGGTTCCCATAGTACAAGCTCTGCTTAGTTTGGGGCTAGATAGCGCTGTGTGAAATGTCCAGCAATATTTATATTTAAGGGGACACCGGAGGGACAATCGCCCATACAACACGTGCTACCAAGATCATTTCTAATTGGAGCATATTTCTACCTTAATAAGGTATTATTTTAATTTGAATAGTATTTATCTAGGTTCCCAACCATATATTAGATCAAAATACTTACCTAAAATGAAATAGAAGCGTATCGCATTCTGCATGTTTTTACGTCATAAAAGACCTGTTTTCAACCTAATTGTTTCGTATTAAAAACAACATCTTACGTATCCTAGTCATGGGAACATAGATTGTATCGTCTAGTTACAGAATAACAACACAATGAGAAAAATACAACAAGTTTTCAGTCATCATTTTTGGTATTACGGAACATGGTCATAATCTAATCAAATTTAGAATCGTTCTATTGCTATCACTGTCGCTCTGCGTGGCTAAACTTTGTCACTAAACAGGGATAGCGACATTCAGCCCGAAGTTTTTGACGCTGCCGAATTGAAGTTGCGCTCGGGGTTCGCCGGCGCGTTAAGATACCATGACTGTTAGAGAGATTTGATCCTTAGGATTGACCCTATCGATTATTGCCATACAATTACAGGATGTTTTTTTTAATTAGTGTTGGTTTGATTTGCAGGTTCGGCAAGCGTAATTTCTAAAATCATTAAATGCAGTTTTGCTTATTTCAAAAATAAAAGAATGTTTCCTCTAAGTACAATTTGCTATCTTCATTCTTCAGTAGGTATTTAGATTATAGAGTGAATAGGTTCTTTCTAGGTAAGCGTGCTCAATCTTCGATCTTACCGTCACTTACCATCAGGCGAGGTAGTGGTCAAGCGTTTGACTATCATAATAAAATGATTAATTTGGCTCCAAAATGACAAGTTTAAGTATTTTGTCCGTTAACTGGTTCCCATAGTATTAGCTCTGCTTAGCTTGGGGCTTGATAGCGCTATATGAAATGTCCGGCATTACGGTTTTTGTGGTCGCACTCCTCTGAAACGGATCGACCGATTTTAATACTTTTTTTGTATATTTGGTATGTATGATTATAGGTTGTAAAGTATTTTTTACCTTCCACCTCCCATTTTTTGATCGAAATTTTACTATTTTGGTATGAAAAATATCCATATAATTTAACCGTCATTCATTGACGTGAAGTCATTTACATGAAGGGTCGCGTCATTTTGACAAGAGTGTTTTATAATATAGTTTTTATCCCGAAGTTCCCACGGGAACGGGAAATTTGAAGCGTGTGAAGGTGCGGGCGGGTCAGCTAGTTTTTCTTTAGTTCAACTTGGGCAAATCGGCGTTGTATGTATGTGTGTTTGTTTGTCTGAGGATAACTTTCGAAGCGTTGATCCGATCATTGTGAAATTTGATACGTAGGTAGGTAGTGATGGTAAAATTTTAGTGTGACTAAATGAGCTAAAAATTTTGATTTATTGTTGAGATATTGGGGTTCAAGAAGGGTAAAAAAAAATTAAAATGAGACTGTTATGAGACCATAATAAATACTGAACTTTGACCCGCAAAGCTGTAATTTGGTATGCGTATAGCTTATATGACACAAATATAGGTAAAATAAAAGTCTGAAATCCAGAATAACTGCAATTTGTACCCCAAAAAAATGTTACCAATATACATGAAATTTGGGGATCTTCATGGATAGCTGTATGCCGTGGGGTCCTCCGCTCGAATCTGTGAGTCGGAAGCTATTTGCCTCTGCTGGTTCGCTCAGGAGACTGCGAAACTTTCTTCCTATAGCTACTAAAATTGCGCTCGCACAATCTCTTCTTCTCCCAATTTTAGATTACGGTGATTCCTGCTATCTTGACCTCACGAAGGAGCAGCTCAATAAGCTTGAGCGTCTTCAAAATTTTTTACATAAGGTTTATTTTCGGAATCCGGAAATACGACCACATCTCCGAATTTCGTAATAAACTCAAATGGCTCCCCATTCGACTTCGCCGGAATACTCACATCCTACCCCTCCTATTCAACATCCTTCGTAATCCTTCCACGCCTTTTTATCTGAAGGAACGCTTCGAACTACTTTTTTTGCACAAATTCCCAAACACTCCGATCCTCTGAAAACCTCCTTCTCAAAACCCCGATACATAGAACCAGTTTCCATGCAAACTCCTTTTCCGTCCAAGCTGTCCGATTATGGAACGCCTTGCCGGTCTCCATTAAGAAACCCCTCTCACCTTCCGTACTTAAAGCTAGACTTAAAAACTTTTATCTCCATGAAGAGTCATGATTCATCTGATCTCTAATATTATTAATGTAAGTATAAGTATGTAAGTACATATATATTTATTTTATATATGATACTTATTTATTTAAAATGATTTATGTACTTATATGTATGTATATAACTTATTTCTTCTTCTATTATTAAGTTTATTCTTTTTACACCTCGGCCAATCTTCCATTAAGCAATGATCCTCTCCATCCAAAGGTTGTCTGGAAGAGATCGCTTTGTTAAGCGATAAGACCGCTCATTATGGTTACTTTTATTTGCTTTTTTCTTTAATTCTATTGTGTCTAGCTTGTAAGGTATAAAGAATTTTCATTCATTCATTCATGAACTCCCGTTATGTGTAATTTGAAGTCAAGTCAAGGTCTAGTTTTGTTTTATTATCAACAAAATCCATAGCGCTTAAAACTTACAGCCAATAAAGGATTTACATTTTATAATTCAAATACTTATAAATTGACGACGTAAATCACTTATCGCAATAGTATTATTCAAACTTTCGCGATCACTGTACATAATTATTGATTAAAACGGGTATTTATCGCGTATCACAGTTAGTTAGTTATTTATTTCGTGGCACTAATTTGATAGTCAAATTTGATATTACAAATAGGTTATATTTTTTGTTTTAATCGAAGACTCGCGAGATCTTATTTCGAGGCGAACCACTAGAAATTTAAAGATTTTGTCTCCAATACAAAAAAATTTATACAATGCGACAAAAATGCCCATCACTCAGCATGTGTGTCAGATGTATGGCAGATTCGCTCGGCCATAGCGCTGGTCTTCCGTGCTCGCCGTGGCAGCGAATACTGGTTATTGCGAAAGACAGGCCTAGTATCAATACCAATTACAAATTAACATATATTATAAAAATACCAGGAAGGTACATTCAGAGCTATATTATTTTAATATTTCTCAATAAAATTCAACTTTCCGAATCACTAAAACCCGATCCAATGCTGCATAAACTGACAGTAAAATTGGCACCAAATCCTTTAGTGCACTATACGCAGGTAATAATGTCTGTGTTTAATACCAGTTTATTTGCTCACAGCTATAAACGAGAGGATTTTGTGTTACGTCTGGATTATTATTGGTGTTTATTTACTAGTCTGTTTATTATTTCAATAGTACCCACGGATTGGAAGTACAATCAGTCTCACCATTATAATCTGAATATATTATAGGTTTTCCATTACTTTATTTTCTCAGCTCCTGTGAAAACTTGACCGAGCGTCTTTTTTACATTAAGCATACATAATGTAAAAACGACGCTCGTTCGTAAAAAAGCTACCATCTGAGATTTTCCCATTAGGCTACGACATGTCCTGCTTCAAGAGAAATGTAAAGAGGTTTCTACAGTGTAGGGAACGCATCGACAATACCCCGGGTGTTGCCGGTGTCAATAGGCGACGGTGACCGCTTACAAAATAAAAAAAAACAGATCCAAATCAAATTAGACATTATTATGGTAGTACCTTAGGTAGTGCATAGCTTGGAATAATAAAATCGTTTTTAATTTTTATTTCATACTACCCGCGATTTCGAACGCGTTAAACTTAATGTGTACTAATTAATCACAACATATCGCATTAATTTAATAAATATGTGAAAGTTTGGATGTTTGTTTATTATATGTATATATTTATATTATTTATTTTATATATATATATATTCAATCTGATATCACCAGTCGGCATAACACAGTATTACCCGTGCGCGATAAGTTGGGACCTGAGCGCGGTGACGTCATATTGGCGTGTTTGTACCGCCCGCAAAAAAGCGAACATAACAAGCAGCCGCCCGCGGCTTCGTCTTTGTTTTTTTTAACCTAATTTATTATGTTACTCAGGGAGGACGCTGCTTTTTATCTAATCTTTTTTACACTATTTGAATAAAATAAAAATACAATGTTTAAGTTTATACAAAACTGTTTGTTCCGTTTTTCGTTTTCAAAAAACTCCAACACTTTTAGCACAAAGTTTCTTTTTCCGCTATGCAAAGGTTTACCCTTCATAATGATAACAAAAACACTTAACAAGAACTATAACAACAAAAACTACAACAACAAAACAATGACACAAACTATAACAACAAAAACTACAACAACAAAACAATAACACCTAAAAGAATTCCAGAGCGCGTCGTTACGTGACGTAGGCCAGTACGAGACTAAAAACCCTAGTAAAAAATAGTGATGCGAACGGTACAATACGGGCGCCATCGGGGAAGTGCAGGGGAAGCGGTCGGGGAGTCGAATTCCTAGCAGGTCCCCAGTTATCGCGCACGAGTAATACCGTTGTATCTAAACATTAATTTATAGTAGAATTTGAAATGAAAGCGTACCTACACTATCTCAAATCCTGTTCAAGATACCAGTTGCTTTATGCATCTGATTAGTACCGTGTACAACTTTCCAGTGGGCAGTAAATATTTAAGTTTTTTATTATTATTTTGACGTGAATACGTTTTTAAAATTGCTTCCATAATGGGAGGCCATTCAAAAAACGAATGATTACAAAATCGGGAGACACAGTTTGGTGTTGCAGCTACATATCTATCATCTTCATTCAAAATTTGATTACACCACTGGATAGCTAAAGGATTAAATCAAGATAGGCAGTTAACTCTTTATTGAATTACCACACAAACAGAAATAATACAAAAATAAATACTAGGCTATAATAAATAAGGCGATACAATTGGCGGCCTTATCGCTGAAAGCGAAATAAAGAAAATTATAAAGAGTTCGTTATGCTAAGTGAGGACAGTGACACATCGCGCGCGGTGGATGGAGAAGCGCCGCCATTTTGAGGTCATTTTGCTGTATATCTATGCTTGTATGACCCGAAGGACTTCTTAGTGTTCAAACGTGATTAAAACATAAATAAAATAGCATAATTTACTCGTATATAAAAATAGTACCTGTTACGTATACTTATTCACGTACAACACACGGCCGTGTCCATGACACAGCCACCCCTCATTGATAGGGTTCCGTAGCCAAATGGCAAAAAATGGAACCCTTCTAGATTCGTCATGTCTGTCTATCTGTCTGTCTGTCACAGCCACTTTTTTCGGAAACTATGAGAACTACTGTTGAAACTTGGTAAGTAGATGTATTCTGTGAACCGCATTAAGATTTTCACACAAAAATAAAAAAAAAATTTGGGGGTTCCTCATACTTAGAACTTAAACTCAAAAAAAATTTCATCAAACCCATACGTCTGAGGTATCTATGGATAGGTCTACAAAAATGGTATTGAGGTTTCTAATATAATTTTTTTCTAAATCGAATAGTTTGCACCAGAGACACTTCCGAAGTTGTAAAATGTGTCCACCCCCCCCCCCCCCCTCCACCCCTGTAACTTCTAAAATAATAAAATGATAAAACTAAAAAAAATGTATGATGTACTAAGTTGCACCATGCAAAGTTCCACCTAAAATTGGTTTAAATGAGATCTAGTAAGTAGTTTTTTTTTAAAACGGCATAAATCGTAAACCGCAATTTACCTTTCATTCAATCAACTCAACTATAAAAAAATTACAACGAACTACAAGAACTTTTATATTATGTTACTTGCTGCTGCGGAACCCTTCATGAGCGAGTCCGACTCGCACTTGGCCGCTTTTTTTATTTTTATATAAAATATAGGCTAGCGTGTGGCCACGAGCTCACCTGGTTTATGGTGCGTTCGGTATGCAGTGAGGATTATTGTACCGTTTTTTCATTCAATATTAGAATTGTTTGCGTACATACTTTTGGTAACAGGTTGTAGACTGTAATTTGGCTGGGTAGGTAGGTTGTAATTGTTTTAGTATAAAATTATGTTAAGGTAACAGTGAAGTATCTAAATAATGTTTAGCGCCTCGAGTGTCTCTAAGCACCGAGACAAACGTTTAGGTTTGTACAGTACTTGATGTAATACTGTTAGTATGTAACTTTCTGTCGAAAATATATATACAAATTCAATAGAGTGGACGCTACTTAAAACTATTATACAACCTGTTTTGTTATGCACGACATTAATTTAAAACACACATCCGGAATCGTATTAACTGATTTTAGTGGTGGTTAATACCGGTACCTTGAATATTTATCCAGTAATCGATACATTTCCAATAAACAATTTTTAACGTAAATCGGCGGCGCCTTTGCGACGACACCGCTTATTCAGTTTAACAGTTACCTACTTACATGATGGATGAATATGATTTGGTTACCTATTTTATACAGGCTGTTTCATTATTATTTTAGGACTCGATATTAAATTTGTTAGAAAATTGTAATAAAAAATGCCCATTTTACAACAATACTAGCCATAAACCCTACCCGTGTTTTCATTTAATGTCGTACTTAATAAAACACGTAGTTTACATAAAATCTAGAAACAAAACGAAATTACTCCAAAAGTCAAACCTTTAACAGTTTTCATCAAATACCTCTGAGTAAGCTTAAGGTAAACTTGCAGAGTAAAGAGAAAACTCCACAGTTATAACAAATGTTGGTTTTAGGAGATGGACACAAGTTAGCTAATCTACAAGAGCTTATTTGCGTAAGTTTAAAGTTGGGCAACGTGTACATTTTTAAGCCCCGTGTTCACTAGGCGACACATGTCCGGGATGTAGTCCAATGGCGTTTGTGCACTATAAGGAATTTTACTGTCCGGCAGTCGGATTTTTTACGGTCCGATATGGCACGTTATAAATGTATATACTAGTTTGTGCAATAT
This sequence comes from Philereme vetulata, assembly GCA_918857605.2. Classification (NCBI taxonomy): domain Eukaryota; kingdom Metazoa; phylum Arthropoda; class Insecta; order Lepidoptera; family Geometridae; genus Philereme; species Philereme vetulata. The sequence continues at coordinate 6,012,065 of OU975470.1, read as the reverse complement.
ACGTAATTTTACCCGCCGACATTTTTTTTAATTGTTGTTTATGTGAAATGACCCTGTCAGGTACCTTTCATAAAAAAAGGGGATGAACCCAAAATTATTTTTGTCTTCTACGTCTTCGCGCGTAGAGTAGGTAATAAAGACAGCAACTGACTACGTTCCAAGAAACTCATCGTTCCTAGCGTATATACGCGTGCGTGGCGTGGAGTTTCAAAGAGAGGCCTAACCGGCGCCGCAACTGCGAGTAAAAACGGACGGTGCACCAAAATCGGACTGCCGGACAGTAAAATTCCTTGCAGTGCACTAGAATAGAATAGAATAGAATAATCATTTATTTGGTACACACAAAATGACACATTAAATAATTTAAAGGAACAGTAGATACAATTGAATCCAATAAAACAAGTTCGACTCATGTGTCTGCGTACCAAAATGGCGTTCAGCTCAGCATAATGTTGGATGTTAAGCACCCGACGCTGATTTTCAGCTGAAACCAGAAGCAATAGGTAGTGCAGCAGCTACGTAGAAAAATAAATAAATAAATAAAGAAGTGATGAAATAAAAGGTGTGTAGAGTTTTGTTTAAATGTAAATATAAATTTTATAAACATACTTTACTAAAATAATATTACATACCTATATATATAAACATACAACTTATGAACTTTCTTACGATTTCTAAGGTTATGGTAAATTGTTATATATATAAATAAATATGGGTAACTATTTAAAATATATTGATTTAGTTAAACTTATGTAAAAAGAGTTATTGGATGACTAGATCAAAGAGAGGTCGACATTGATGTTACCATGTTGTATATGTTTATTTTTTTTTATATTTTTACTAGCTAATCATCCGTTTTTTTATGCCACACTGGACCGTAAAAAATCGGACTGCCGGACAGTAAAATTCCTTGTAGTGGTGCTACTTTGTCCGTCCGTCCGTCGGTCGGTCCGTCTGTCACAGCTGATTATCTCAGCAACTACTTAACTTAAACTTGAAATTTGGAATAGTCATCAATAATACTGACCTTTCTTTATAACAATTAAAAAAAAAATATAGTCGTTGTCCCAGAGAGCCAAGATGTCTAGCGTACGAGGTCAAGTGGGCTATCATATCAAAGAGAATGATTTATAATTTTATTTTATTGTTTATTTTGTAAAGTTTTGGAGTTATGATGAAAAATGTTGAAAAAAATACCGATGTTTTCGAAGTTAAAAATCTCAAATTAATATGATTGTTAAATATATTTAATACAATATATGAAAATTATAACGAAGACTCCGAACTATTTGCTATTTTTCTGTTAATTCGTGTTCTAACTGTTCTGTGCTATTTTTGTATATTTGTGTTGAAGTTGGTTTGTTCAATTTTGGTTATTTTTCTGTTTGATTGTGTAAAATTTGTAATTCAATTAAGAATTTATTAAGAATTAATAAATTCAAATAAAGTTAAGGTTTTTAGTTCTTTTTTTATCTTTAATCTACTCCTGATCCTTAGAATACAATATAGTAACATACGATAGACGACCTCCGTGGCGCAGTGGGTGAAGAGCCGGCTGAGACGCAAGAGGTCGCGGGTTCGATTCCGGCCGCGTAACAAATGTCTGTATGACCTACATTTATTTCTTTCGGGTCTGGGTGTTTTGCTGTATATTATATTACATAAAGCTCAATATATATAATAATGTATTTACAAAAAAAAAAGCATATAAGTCTCAGTTATCTGGTTCTCATAATACATAGCATGTACAAGCTTGACTTAGTTTTGGGTTTGATAGTGATGTGTGAAATGTCCAGCATTATTAATTAATTTATATATTATGTAGGATTCTATTTTTTTTTGTTTAATTTAATATGTTACCTATGTGAAAAGAAACGTAACAACTTAACTAAAGGATGGTTGTCAGGCAGACAGGAAATCATTAAATCATTCGATCAAAGATGTCTAACTTTATAAAAGGTGAAATATGATAGGTTATATAGTGGAAACGAAGGTTTTATTTGAGCCGTATCCTATTATATATGCATAAGTAGTTTCATAATTTTAATGATATCTTTGTATCATAACCATAATCCCAACTTATGCAGCTATTTTTTAAACAAACACACGAACAAACAGACTAGGTAATGTGACAATTTCGTTAAAAGACGTGAAATGTTACATTGCTTTATTAAGACCCGCATGCATCGTGTTTACCGACAGATAAGAATGTAGGATGTTTGTTTGTTCCTTAACGAAACGAATCAAAAGGTTTTGGAGCTATGTAAGAAAACCTCATCATCATCATTATTATGATCAAAGACCTCAAAGGTAATAAAGACATCCGAACTTTCTAACAAAAACATAACCTACTTCAGATAACAGAAAAAACAAACTACTCAACCGATCTTTTCAAACAATAAAAAAAATCAAAATTGGTAGATAAATGACGGAGTTCTGAGCTAACAAACATAACATACTATAAAAATTAAACAAATTTAAGACTGGTATGGTTTTCTCATGGATGTCATTATCGGAACTGCACCAAATGGAAATGTCCACCTCGGATAAATAAAATTACATAGTGCATGAATTTTTGTTTTGTTTTCGTAAGCATCTTGATACCTACCTTTATAAAGTACATATATGTCGAAAATATGTATTATATTTATACATATGTATATGTCGACATATGTATATTAAAGATATATATGTACATATCGGCGCTAACAACGAAAATAATTAAGATTAATAATCAGATTTCTAAAATTAGTTCATAAATCATCAATTGATTACTTTGAGTTTATTATGATGTTAAAATAACGTTAAGCAGCATGTTATTATTTCTCTTATTGTAGTTTCAATACTTAATCTAAAAAGTTGAGAAACACGTGCACCGAGCCCTATAAATACGGTCGCACTGTCGGCGCTCGGTCATTTATCCCTCCGTCGTCCGAGACACGTTCTCGGAGACCCGGATGACGAAATCACTTCCGCTAATGCGGGGGAGTCATCCACATTAGACAGAGCAAACACTCCATAAATACACCGACCTCGCCGGCGAGGTCGACGAGTTCCATTAGTCGCCGCCTACACGAGGTACAAGCACGTACCCGGGCGTTTCTCTCCTATCCCCGTCCCAGCAACAGCCCAAGCCGAGGTTCGTACCTAAGTGGTGCCCTTGCGCTAGTTGCCTCATCAAAAATAAAATTATAGGGCTGAGCGCCTTCTGCGCTCGCCAAAAGCTCGGTTAAGCTGCAACGGCCTCAGAGGCCAACAGCGAGATAAGTCCATTCGAAAAAAAAAAAAAACGCTCGGTCATTCGTGCTCGAGCCGTCGTACAGTACGGACCTCTCTGGGACGTCGTTACGCTGTCCGTTGAATATACGAAGCTTACCTACTACTCGTGAAGTTTTCTTTCGAGGACCCAAACATGAGTCATCATCAGGAAGTCAACAATTGTGACGTCACACTTTTTAAAAACACTACGGAGGTACCTCCTCCGTCATACATAACATATATATATATATGTACATAACATATATATATATATGTTATGCATATTATGCATATAATTTTATCATATTACATATTTACTACATTCGTTCTTGCTGTGACTTGTCATTGCTCTACATACCTCTATAAGAGAGAAACGCTACCCATGTACCTGCATTAGCGAGAAACTCGGGTTAGTGAGAAACCTCTATAAGCGAATAAGAGATTGTGCTCCCTTATACTCTCGCTTATCCAGGTTTGACTGTAATTCAATTAGTAAAAACATCAAAGGCTCCAAAAATTACAACGAATGCTATTAAAATGTCAACGAAACTTTTACAAGAAGCTCTACTCTACCTTTTTCTGTTGCATCCAAAAAATATGTGTCTGTTTGTTTGATTTGAACACAGAAAAAGTTATGATCACCTGTCTGATAAGTCCAGAGTTACGAGGTTTTCAAAATATAAATAGCACATATCTTCTCAGCATTATTCATAGCATTTATGAACCGGAATAAATTAAGTTGATAAGTTTTCAAATACGGGAGATAATTATGACCCACGACTAAGCTGAGATAACTTTACTATCCAGTTAACGCCAGAGACTTATGCCACTTTAAAAAAAAAGTTAATATTTTTACTGCTAGAACTAGAGTTGTGTTTTCTCTAATATGCGCAACCCTACTCCCAAATATAATTTTTGTCTTCTCTACCATCGATAAAATCCTTGTATAAGATAACCACCAGTCGGTGTTGGCTTATGATAATTTTCAGAAAGAAATTGAGCTGTAACCCGCTTTATATAAGTTTCAAAATCACTCGCACATACCACAGATTCACTAGTGGTATCGATTCGGCCGCTTACGAGTGAACCTGTATAAGTGGTAAATGTTTAAATTATGAAATCTGGTGAGTCAGGCGTTCTACCGGATTCGGTATTCCATAATCTGCTTTATTAGCAGATGCTTAGCATAGATTAGAGCAGCGTTTCAAGGAATCTTTCGAGAGCTTGAGTTTTATAGACATTGAGTATTACTGGCAATTATACCTCATTACACATTTAAGACATACGGAAAAAAACTCAGAAAAAAATATTTGGTACGCCCTTGTATATATCCCGTATGGGTTAGTCTTTATGTAAGTTTTTTAACTTACGTTAGATGTCAACCTTTGGTTAGTAGTTAGCACGGTTATAGTTATTACAAAAGCGGTCAAGTGCGAGTCGGACTCGCCCATGAAGGGTTCCGTAGTAGCAAGTAATATAATATAAAAGTTATTGTAGTTCGTTGTAACTTTTTTTATATTTGAGTTGATTGAATGAAAGGTAAATTGTGCTTTACGATTTATGACGTATTAAAAAAACTACTTACTAGGTACGTCTCGTTCAAACAAATTTTCGGTAAAAGTTTGCATGGTAATGTACATCATATATTTTTTTTTGTTTTATCTTTCTTTTATTTTAGAAGTTAGGGAGGGGGGGGGGGGGTACACGTATTTTACCACTTTGGAAGTATCTCTCGCGCAAACAATTCGGTTTAGAAAAAAGTTATATAAGTAACTTCAATATCATTTTTGAAGACCTATCCACAGATTCCCCACACGTATGGTATTGATTAAAAATTTTTTTTCGAGTTTCAGTTCTAAGTATGGAGACCCCCCAAAATTTATTGTTTTTTTCTATTTTTGTGTGAAAATCTTAATGCGGTATCAGAATACATCTACTTACCAACTTACAGTATAGTTATTTTAGTTTCGGAAAAAAGTGGCTGTGACATACAGACGGACAGACAGACAGACAGACATGACGAATCCATAAGGGTTCCGTTTTTTGCCATTTGGCTACGGAACTCTAAAAAACTTGGAAACAGATTGACTGTTTCAATATTGCGCATTCTCCCGCAACACCCGGAATCAACGGCAGCTAGTGTTTATTATTTTAATAAGTACCTACCTAAATATACACCTACCAATTGAATATAATATCGTATCTGCTAATTTTTTGTGTGAAAAATTCAGTATCAATATCCGGGATACTGAAATCGGGTAAAAAATAAATCCCTGGTTGTATATTCAAAGGGTTTAAATTTTATGTTATATATGTTCCATGGTGGTCCATGTTCCATATAGCACAGGATTTACTGGCGTTTATAGCACAGGAACAACCTAGTTTAAGCAGCCAGAGAATACTTACTTAGTCATAATTACATTTAAATTATTTCACCACCTACAGGAAAGTCATTGTTATCAATGTTATATGTATATGTAACCAAGTTGTTTGAATAATGTTTTATTATTATTTATTAAATAGGTATGTTCCTATACTCACGCTGGAACTCGATGCGGTAAAGTATCTACAGTAGCTTCCTGATCTAAGTATTAAGAGCAAACGCCCGCCGCGTTGAATTTCAAGGTGTCAAAGGTAAAATATTAGGAATGCAATGCAGTGATCGGATTAAAAATCAACATTTCAATCGGATGATTGAGACATGAATGTTATTTATTCAAAAAACGTAGATATTCTAGTTAAGATTTATCTACCAATCAAAGTGTAATCCAAACATGAATATTCTAAGTAGCATTTCTACTTAGAAATTGGCCACACAACATGAAGATGTTTAAGAGAGCTATAAACATTTTTAGTCATGTTGTGGCACCAAATACGATAATTTTGTTTGTGTGAATGACCAAAATTGAGATGTTAAAATTAACACTACTAACTAGTGATTCACCCCGCACTGAGGTCTCGCGAGTCTCCCATAATAACAAAAATAATATTATTCGTAATCTTTGACTATCAAAATAGTGCAACGAAATAAAAAACTACATTACTGAACCTAAAGTTTCATTCAAATTACAGGTAATGGAAGTTCATGTAATTTGGTTATTTTTTTGGGGTACAAAATGCTGGTATTCAGGATTTTAGACTTCTGCCTATATTTGTGTCACTAAAGCTACAAGAATACCAATTTTCAGCATTGTGGGGTCACTGGTGTACCCTGTAAATTTTGTCAAAGTTTTGTTTTTATTATGGCTAATATCACAAAAACTACAACTACTAAACTAAAAAAACAACAGTTGAAATGTATTTATGAAGACATTTCATTTGACGTCCCACTCGACCTAATAGTCTCATTTTCATTTTTTTACCCCTTTTCTGGAACGCCAATATCTCAAAAAACCCCCAATATTTTTAGCTCATTTAGTCACGCCAAAAATGTACCATCACGCCTCGGACAAACAAACATACATGCATACATACAACGCCGATTTTCCCAATTTAATTTGGAGATATCGCTTCGTTCGATCAATAAAAGTAAAGTAGATAGGATATTTTTCTAATCAGCAATAATCAAACAGTCTACTATCAAACAAATAACTTAAATTGACTTCTGAATTATCTGAAAATGAAATTCTAATGCGAAATTGTACGAGCTCTGTAAATTTCTAATAGAGACAAATGATTCCTTTTAGTTTAGTTTAACCGATCAGATGAAGAATAAATAGTAATCTTAAGTAGTAATGGAACCATCATCATAGACCTCGGACTTTTCATCTGTTGCAGACGGTTTAGACCAGGGTTTCCCAGCCTTTTTTGCCTGGCGCTCCCCGGATTGTAAAAAATAGTTTCGTGCCCCGGTTTTTTCTATTGCTTCATTAAAAACACACAATTTATTACCAAGACCATTAATTTATTATCTCACGAAAATTAAACAACATCTTTGGTGCTACTTACTGTATGCGCCTTGTTTAGTACAATGAGTGATTGAACAAAAAATGGTAGCTGGCTCGCCCGATTGGAACTAGTTGGCGTAACTAAATCTGTGTAGTGTTAAATCATGAACATTAATACTGATTAAGAGATTTCATTATTTTCATTATTCAGGTAGATTTAAATTTCTGAACAATCCCCCCTTAGGATCTCTCTACGCCCCCCCCCCCCCAGGGGGGCGCGCCCCACCTGTTGGGAAGTCCTGGTTTAGACAGTGATCTGTTGGGACAAACATTTTTTCATGCTATGTAGCCCAATACACCTAGGCTTGGTGCATACAAATGTATTTGTGAAGGGTTTCTTCGCTGGCCTGCCTTTTTGATATATCCTAGGAAATTAAATAATAAACTTACTGGTTCCGTATCGCAAGTCTCCAGATCCGGGATAGGATCGTCACCGCAGTAGTACTCCGAATGGAGGAAAGGCGGTCGCGGTGGCGGCGGCAGCAGGAACTCGGGCGGTGGACCCAGACAGTCGCACTCAGTATAATCCGCGTCAATCTCCCACATCTCGTAATCTACACTAACACTATTCACAACCTCACTGGTATCACGTTTAGTACGCACATTGGTTCTTTTAACTATTTCTGCTATGTAAAGTTCGTCGTCGACGTCGCTCCATACGTTCTTTCTGACTTCATCTTCTGCTATAACTTGTCTATCATCTTCTTCAATAACTTCTCGTTTTTCTGTCTCATGACCTGCTTTTACTCGATCTTCTCTATTTGCACCATTTAGTTTTTGATTGTATTTTACTCTGGTTTCTGATTGTTCACCATTTTCTAGTTTATTGGAAGTTAGGCTTTTGAGTTTGTTGCGAACATGTTGATACGTCCAAACAGCGTACGAAGACGCTCTTATTGGACTTCTGTTGGATCTTTCGGCCATACGCAGCGTTCTGTTATATCTGAAACAATACAAAAAATATATTTAAATATTGTATTAACTCGAGCTAAATAAATATTGACCTGTAATAATATTACGAAAAATATTTTGACTTTATGTACACCTTATAACACCTAACGATCATAAAAAGGGCAGATGGGCGAACAACGTAATTACTAAAACATATTATAATATTTAGATTAGTTAAATTAAATTTTAGTGTAACGTATTCAATCTCACCACACATAAAACATTACCTCATCTTCATCATCCACAGCCTGACTTCACCCATTGTTAGGTATAGGCCTCCCCAAGTTTGTGCTATCCACCACGATCCTGCGCTAGTCTCACCCGCGACCTATACGATCTCGTCCACCCATTTCGCTGCTGGTCGTCCTACCCTTCTACACCCGCACCTCGGCCACCATTCAGTCACTGTCCTGCTCCATCTGTCATCACCACGTCTAGCCAAGTGTCCCGCCCAATTTGAGCTCCATAACTCGAATCCCAACGTCATGAACCTTCGTTCGTCTACGGATCTCGACGTTTGTTACCTGTCTGCGAAAAATTGATATTGATGTGAGTAGCTTTTTTATACTCAGGATTGTTTTGAATGAAAGAAGAACGATTTAAAACAACATTCTCCGACTTCTGGTAAGCAGTTCTTAAAGATGACTGTCTGTTCCTTATCTGTACATATTATTTAATTGAAGAGCTAACACCTCATTTTGTATAACAAAGCGGCCGCAATTAAGGCTGCTGCGATTGTTACTACAATGCTGCGGAACCCGGGTCGATATCATCGACGCTTATTTTAATTTATTTTTTATCGCATGCTATTGGAAGGTTTCTAGCTCTTGAGCACAGTCTGAAGAGAACAGCTGTTTAAATAAAAATAAATATATAAATATTGCTGGACATTTCACAAAGCGCTATCTAGCCCCAAACTAAGCAGAGCTTGTGTGCTATGGAACCAGATATGTGATAGAATACTTAAATACATTTTTTTTGTAAATATGTACATACTTATAACAAATAGAAAAACATCCAGCTCCGGAACAAATATCTGTAGATCATGCACACATTTGTTCCGCGGCGGGAATCGAACCCATTACCTCCTGCGTCTCAGCCGGCTGTTCACCCACTGCGCCATGGAGGTGTTTATGTTAGTAATGGAAAACGGTACACTTGGGAAGGTTGCGTAACAATTCTAACGATCAGGGGCCCAATTCTACTAAACCAATCGCTTCACTATGACAATGGTATCGTCGCAAAATGGCCACTATAGATACGAGTAACTTTTGGTATTCTACTAACACAATCTTTGTCAAAATAATGATAAATAATCATTGATTAGTGTTCCTGTCATAAGCTGCCAAATTTTCAATGGTGTTGTCATAATAACGGTTGGCAGTTTTTAACAAAGATTGTGTTAGTAGAATACTAATAGATATCTAATAGTGGCCATTTCGCGACGATACCATTGTCATAGTGAAGCGATTGGTTTAGTAGAATTGGGCCCCAGTAATAGTGTTTCATATCGAAATATGATTGAGAAAGTTAATAATAATAAATTTTGCTAGACATTTCACACAGAGCTATCTAGCCCCAAACTAAGCAGAGCTTGTACTATGGAAACCAGATAACTGATAGAATACTTATATTCCTGTTTTTTATGAATACATACTTATATTAAATTGAAAAACATCCAGACCCGGAACAAATGCCTGTAGATCATGAAAACATTTGTTCTGCGGTGGGAATCTCTGCGTCTCAGCCGGCTAATCGCTTACTACGCCACGGAGGTCGTCGAGTTGTTCATTCATACATAATGTTTCCTATGAATCACATATTTTGTATGGATTTTATCAAGCTTTAACAATCTAAGAGTAGTATTTAGAGTTGCTAAGAGTATTAACGTTTCATATGTCTTGGGCTCGCCCGGGGAAGAGCTACCACCACACCTATTTCTGCCGCCAAGTAGCATCGCGTTTAGGTTTAAAGGGTATGGTTGCCAACGAAATTACAGGCACATGTGGCTTTACGCATATATGCCTTAAATTGAAGGACGCAGGGCACTGCATCTTAGGGAACGTTTCTAAGGTGTGTGACCTACGAGGCAATTCTTTGTTAATTGCGATGGTGGGCCATATGCTTGTTCCCTCTGCAAGTGGCATAAATAAAAAATCGGCCAAGTGCGAGTTGGACTCGTGAACGAAATTTTCCAACGGCAAAAAAACAAAAAAGCCCCCCTTAAATACTAATTTATTTAAAAAAAAATAATATAACTCAATATTTTGTGAATATTTCAAGCGTCTACCTGTTGCCGTTATTAATATCGAGCTAAAACGAGCAATAAAATCACGTTTGTTGTATGAGAGCCCCCCCCTTTCTTTATTCTTTATTGTACACAAATAGATTTACAGATAAAAATAGCTTACAAAATGGACATGTACAAAGGCGAGCTTAACCCTAATAAGAGTTTTCTTCCAGCAAACCTTTGAAGATAGAGATATTTGATTATAGTGGTGGGTACGTGCACAGAGAATGACATTGGAGTAGAATACTAATATATAGCATATACTATAATAAATACAACACTTAACCCCCTTAAATATTTATTTTATTATGTTTTTAGTATTTGCTGTTATAGCGGTAATAGAAGTACATCATCTGTGAAAATTTCAAATGTCTATCACGGTTCATGAGATACAGCCTGGTGACAGACGGACAGACCGACAAACAGACAGACAGCGGAGTCTAAGTAATAGGTTCGTCCTAATTATTTTTAGTTAGTCAAAGCTTACCTAACTACGCTTATGTGTGTGACTCTGAAGTTAGCTAGCTATTCTCTATTCACCTGGCTCGGTATTTCATTGCTATCACGCCGTACCTGTCAGTCCGTTCGAGTTATTTCGAAAGTTTAAAGTTCATCGTTTTTTGATATTTAACTCTGATGGTACTCTATTCAGTCATGTACGAACGAAAGGGGTATAAATTCATGTTTTGCATGATCTTGATCATCATCATCATCATCATATCAGCCGTAGGACGTCCACTGCTGGACAAAGGCCTCCCTCATTGATCTCCAGGAACTGCGGTTGGAAGCGGCCTGCATCCAACGCCGACCTGCGGTTCTTACCAAGTCGTCTGCCCATCTTGTGGGTGGACGTCCTACGCTGCGCTTGCCGGTCCGTGGCCTCCACTCGAGAACCTTTCGGCCCCATCAGCCATCTGTTCTGCGCGATATATGGCCTGCCCATTGCCACTTCAACGTGCTAATCCGTCGGGCTATGTCGGTGACTTGAGTTCTCCTACGTATCTCCTCATTTCTGATTCGATCCCGTAGAGAAACCCCGAGCATAGCCCTCTCCATAGCTCGTTGAGCGACTCTGAGCTTATTCATAAGGCCAATAGTGAAGGATCACGTCTCGGTTCCATATGTCATCACTGGTAACACACACTGATTGAAGACTTTCGTCTTAAGGCACTGATCTTGATATCAAGTATCAATTGAATTTATAAGATTCTACGTTTCAGTAAGGTTTATAGATGAGAATTGGTAATAATGAAAAGGACGTTTTGGAACACAAATCCGTCAAATTGGTTACTTTGTTCTGAAGGACTGGTTTTTAAATCAATATTATAAAGACAGCTGTTGCTGCCCAAATATATGGCGCTGTTAATAAAGTAGGCGACAGTCCAAAAAAACCAAACAATCAAAGGCAATAATGCCAGAGCGTTAAAATACATATTCAAATTTTATAAATAAAACCGGCCAAGTGCGAGTCGGACTCGCGAACGAAGCGTTCCATACCATTATCTATAAAAACGGCAAAAAAACACGTTTGTTGTATGGGAGCCCTGCTTAAATATTTGTTTTATTTTAATTAAATCATTTAATTTTAAAGTAAATATATAACTAAACGTTCTGTGAATATTTCAAGTGTCTACCTGTTGCCGTTATCAATATCGAGCTAAAACGAGCCAAAAAACCACGTTTGTTGTATGGGAGCCCCCCTTAAATATTTAATTAATTCTGTTTTTAGTATTTGTTATTATATTAGCAACAGAAATACATCATCTGTGAAAATTTCAACGGTCTAACTATCACGGTTCATGAGATACAGGCTGGTGACAGACGGACAGACAGCGGAGCCTTAGTAGCCTTAGTGCCGTTTTACCCTTTGGGCATGAAACCCTTAAAAAGGTTGTCATCATTCTGACATAATTTATTTTCTTTATTTTTGTGTAATCTAAACGGATCAATCATTCATAAAAATCAACCAGCTTTGTTTCTTGCCTTTCATTCCTGACTTGATCGAGGAGGAACAGGCAGTAAAATTGACGTTTCAAACTGATCCTTGTGATATCAATGAATAAATACATTTTGATTTTGATTTTTTGGTAGTCGTAAAACAATATCTAACGGCATGCCATGCTGTAGTCATTTCAAAACAATGCTATCTATGACAAGCTACTTGGGCAGCTTGATTTGAAACTTGTCAATAAAGAACATTTTATAAAATAAAATTAGTGTGTCTGTAAAGTCGGTTTACGGACGATAATTTTAAGCGATAACGAGTAGAAGAGGGATAGATGCGTCACAAGCCGAACGCTTAGGCCGATCGTGCCTTTCTACCGCTTGTTCCGCGCTCTCGCTTGCACGCTCGGCTCAGGCGGAACGTGACACTTTTTCGTGCGTGCAGCCGTCGTTTACCGATTTATAAGACGTTATCACGTCAAAAAATTAACATAATTGAAATCGAAAAACAAGTTTCAAAGCTGAAATCTTACGAAAAGTAAAATTCGATTAAATGGTCCGAAAATTTTAGAGCACTCATAATAACTCTTGTTTATTCAGAGCACACAGCTGACGGTTCCCGAGAACCCTATCTGTGGCGGCGGCAGCAGCAATTGTTTCTGCCAAGGCAAGGCTGAAATCTAGCGTAACCCTCGAACTATTTATCACCACCTTCTACCTGAGTGCTACAATGTTAAAATAATGTGTCTTAGAATTAAGACTCCTGTTGTAGCTACCTAGCTTTATTTAGTACTTATTGTGCCTACCTACTTCTGACAGCTTATTATATAATATAATAAATATTTCTGGACATTTCACACAGCGCTATCTAGCCCCAAACTAAGCAGAGCTTGTACTATGAGAATCAGATAACTGATAGAATACTTATAATACATTTTTTTTTGTAAATACATACTTATAATATATAGAAAAACATCCAAACATGAAACAAATATCTGTAGATCATGCAAACATTTGTTCCGCGGCGGGAATCGAACCCGCTAACTCCTGTGCCTCAGCTGACTATTCGCCCACTGCGCCACGGAGGTTGTATTAGATTTGTGTGTAATTAAATGCCTTTTATTATTATTAGATAACGCAAAACACCAAAAAGGAAATTGTTAATTCTGTTCACACAAGTGATTCCTAATACAGGAACAGAAATAGAAATCTACTCAAGTACTATAAAACGAACGGTACTTCAGAACCGTCCTCGTAATTGCACTGTTAAATAGCGATGACAATTGTTATTATTTCAACGTCTCCAGTTACAATTTAAATGTTGGGTGTGTATTTGTTGGGAGTCCCCTAATAGTCCAGTCATTTCATCCGAAAAAAAGGCAAATAAAAGAAAATGAATTTGCGGATCTAATTTTTTGATATGTGGTAGGGGATACCTAGAAAAGCTTAACTTGAGTTTTTCGACCAAGCTTTCCTAGGAGCTTTCGCCGCCATCTTGAAAAAAGGGGTAAAATTTGTTTCTCGGCAATAACTCGGCTATCCAATGAGATTCGAAAATTTTTGTAGTACACTTTTTGTAGCTTTCTTTGTGCTCTAAAATAAAGCTTTGACCATTTTAAGCGTATAATGCATCGTTATCGAGATATCAATCGAAAAAGTCAAAAATTTAGGACACAATTTTTGTTTTTTGCTTTTTTTTTGTTTGGGTCATAATAAATATAAAAAATTGTTAAATTCAAACTTGTAGAGCATATTCAGACCTACAATTTCCTGCTTGGATTTTTTTATGTTGGACAAAAATTACGATCTCCAGCGCGCCGCAAAGTCAGTGAATCCACGGTAGCTTATTTGTTCGAGTATATATATTGTAGATAGTCACGATATCAAATAGGTGTGTTAGTTGCGGTTAGATATTACAGAAAGTTTTTTTTCACGAAGTAATCTACGTTTGGCCACAAACTCTCCTGGTGGTTAGCGATGATGTGATCTAAGATGAAGCACGAAGATTTAGAAGACACCTTTTCACTCTTATCTTAAGAAGCCGGCGAACCCCGAGCGCAACTTCAATTCGGTCGCGTCAAAAACTTCGGCCTGAATATCGCCATCCCTGTTTAGTGACGAAGTTTAGCCACGCAGAGCGACAGTGATAGCAAATGACCGATTCTAAATTTGATTCGATTTTGACCGTGTTCCGTAATACCAAAAATGATGACTGAAAACTTGTTGTATTTTTCTCATTGTGATGTTATTCTGTAACTAGACAATATAATATATGTTCCCATTACTAGGATACGTAAGATGTTGTTGTTTTTAATACGAAACAATTAGGTTGAAAACAGGTTTTTTATGACGTAAAAACATGCAGAATGCGATACGCTTCTTTTTATTTTTAGGTAAGTATTTTGATCAAATATGTGGTCAAGAACCTAGATAAATACTATTCAAATTAAAATAATACCTTATTAAGGTAGAAATATGCTCTAATTAGAAATGATCTTGGTAGTACGTGTTGTATGAGCGATTCCCCTCCGGTCTCCCCTTAAAGAGGCATGGACAGTAGTCTTCAGGAAAACAGATGACGGTAAAGTGTTCAATACCTTACCTGTGAACGTTGCTAAGTAAATGTAATACACGATTGGGTAAATGAAAAATACGTTAAAGATTTCTTTTAGTGTAGATCCCATTCTTCGTATCCTATCTGTCGAAATTGATTGCCATTGAATTTGCAAAGCCATTCGCTAACGAAATCGAGGGGCTGTTTTGTATGCCACGACGCCACTCAATATATTATCCGTTCATCCACAGAGCCGACGCCTGTTGACCCCCGACCTCGCAATCTTAGGTACCTACGGCTTACGCATGCATAATTGCGGACACGACACATCCTTATCAAAAAACGTTTGCAGGATGGGAAACATTGCGGGATACATGGTTATTAGAACCCTACTAACGGAGTTCTGCAAAACTGGAAAGCTATCTCCGAACAGGGAATCCATGAAATATGCAGGCTGTTTGGTAATATACTGACGATATTCAAGTGAAGGTTTCTCAAAACATAAAAAACTTCAATCATCCAAAAATAAATGCCGATTTGATATCTCTTTCGGAAATTGCTGAGGGTTTTGGGTTAGAAAGGGACAACAAGAGATATCTCGAGACGTCACCAATACAGTATCTGTGGCAAGATGGCAAGCATTATGCAATAGCACAACATAAGTTTAATAAAGTGTTTGTTTTTACATGTCAAAATAAATTTCACTTTTCTTTTTTTTTTCTTTTTTTTTATTTCTATTACCCTTTCATTTTTGTGCGTCCCAAAACGGTAATAAAAAAGTAACCAAAGGGTAAAACGGCACCCTACTACTAAGGCTCCTCTGTCTGTCCGTATGTCTGTCCGTCTGTCACCAGGCTGTATCTCATGAACCGTGATAGTTAGACAGTTGAAATTTTCACAGATGATGTATTTCTGTTGCCGCTTTACCAACAATACTAAAAACAGAATAAAATTAATATATAAAGGGGGCTCCCACACAACAAACGTAATTTTTTTGCATGTTTTAGCTCGATATTAATAACGGCAACACGTAGACGCTTGAAATATTCACAGAATATTTAGTTATATATTCACTATAAAAATAAATAATTAAATTAAAACAAAACAAATATTTAAGGGGGGCTTCCATTCAACAAACGTGATTTTTTTTGCTGTTTTTATATATAATGGTACGGAACCCTTCCTGCGCGAGTCCGACTCGAACTTGGCCGGTTTTTAATATCTAGTGGGGGTGTTCTACACTGCGCTTACCAGTGCGTGGTTTCTATTCAGAAACTTTGCCCTGACGGCCATTAGTTTTTCGAGCTATGTCCTGAAGTCTATTTATTCCCGTCAAATAAATTGGAAGCCATCTTGAACCCCGCATATCTGTCCGGCAACAAACAGTAATCACCCACAATCCATGTCAATTGCAATCGAGTCGCGATAAATTCACGTGAGAATACCTACAATATAGCTTCGTTAGTTCTGAAGAGCCCTTCAGCTATTGTGATGATGTCTGTACTGGCGTGGAGTGGTACATGCCAAAGTGAACTGTGCTAAGGTGGATATGAGAACGGTGAGGTGATATTATTAATGTAATTTCTTGTTTAATAGCAGTGGAGTGTATTCACGTATGAAATTTTGATTTAAAATTTAATAAGTAATAAAATATTAAACTGCAATAATTCTATAAGTGTCGAATAATTAGTACTATTTCAAGTCTTAGATAGATAACTCGGCAATATTATACAAAATTAGAATTAACACAATGTATGGAATTTTACTCTTCACACTCAGATGAAGAAGTAGAGTGTATGAGGACATCAGTAGAGCCATACATACGAACAAAGCTCACTTTATTGTTGTTATGGGGGACTTCAATGCAAAGCTAGGCATGAGAAGCGATGATGAGTTGAGAGTGGAGCAATTTGGATATGGGCAACGGAACCCCAGGGGTCAGAGGCTGGCCGATTTTCTGGAGAAAGAAGGACTCTTTATGATGAATTCTTTTTTACAGAGGCCGCCTCACAGGAACATCACGAGAGGACTGCCAAAACTACTTGTCGCGGTATTTTGATCAGAAGCCCCAAAATTTATATAGCAATGAGATCATGTCCCTACCTACAAGATAGCAAAAAGTTATCGAACAAAATGGCATCTACATACTTTAGTTAAATGTAAATAAACTATATTAAAAAATGTTTAGAATTTTATTAAAAAATGCGAAGAGAATTTTTCCCCAACCTATTATACTATAAATCCAATATGGCGGGACTTCTTGGAAGTGTGTGTGTGTGGCAGAGGATGTTTTCTGGTTTGTATTTGTAAAAAAGCTCGTTTTTAAAAAATAATTTTTTCAACAAAAAACTTATTACAGTTCCGTTTTGGGCCGGCGGAACCCTAAAAGTATAAATATAAAGATACCTAAAATGAGCCGTGCGCATGACAAATCGAGAGCTAATAACACAAACGAATACAAACAACCGAAATTAAACAAACTAAGCAGAAATCGCAAACAGACACAATTTAGGATTGTAATCGGCGATCAAATAAACAATTAATTCCGCCGCTGTTCAAGCTCAGATAACAGAATAATTGGAAGTCTTACGTCTATGGAAATAACGGTATGAGTTCTGAAGATCTTACTGTATAAAACCAGGGATGTTGCGGATGCAGATTTATTAACATCCGCGGATGAGGATGCGGATGTGAGTTTTTGAAGCCATTGCGGATCTAAATATTTTTTTAAGAAACTTCGTTTTGGTGCAGTTATAAAACAAAAATATAAAGTATTAATTGCAGAAAACTCGCTTAAATACAACACTTACTGTATACTCACAATAACTCTCAAAAACTGCAACGTGCATACGCTAAGCGCAAGTAAAGACGTTATGATTGATTTACGAGTCAAAATGATGAACAAACGCGTCGGATCTTGTCACTGAAATCTTCGTTCCTATTGGTCAATTAGCACGCGCCACTCGCAACCCCTACACAATTCCTTTCATGTCGCGTCCTGCGCTGCACCTGCATCCGCATTAACATCCGGTTCTACTCAATGTCAATTTAGTTTCAAACCTGTAAATAATTAATTATGCATAAACCATGGACCGTTGGGGAAGAAAGGTTCTCGAGTGGAGACTACGGGAAGACGCAGCGTAGGCCGGCCCCCCACAAGGTGGACCGACGATCTAGTAAGAATTGCGGGGAGCCGTTGGGCGCAAACGGCTACCAACCGCTCGTTGTGGCGATCTAAGGGGAGGCCTATGTTCAGCAGTAGACGGCTTCCGGCTAATGATGATAATGATGAAACCATGGACACGATAGAAGAAGAAGAAGCAGAAGAACATCCGCATCCATTATTGCGGAGGCAGAAGCAGATTCCTAAATCATTATTATAAATACGGGATTTATCACGTACCGTCTTATCGGTGTTTCGACCGACAATGTTTCGGTTCAATTCGTGAACCTTCATCAAGATTCCTAAATCGATGCGGAGGCTCCGCATTTGGGGATGCGGAGGCAAATATTAGCAACATCCCTTATACACACCTACTTATTTATATGTATTTTATGCAAGTGTAATATGTGAAGGATGATTGGGTAAGAAAGAAGTGAGAAGGCTGATAGAGGTATTAAAAGTAGCAGAGTTCCTTGTGAAAAGGCTAGGCCGGGGAAGTACTACGACCGCACCTATTTGCAGCAGCATTTCTGTGTTTCGGTTTGAAGGGTACATATATATGGTTGCCGGTGAACTACAGGCACATGAGGCTTTACACCTGCATGCCTTAGCTTGATGGACGCAGATCAATACAGCACATTTTTAACGTTCGTTACCTACGAGGCAATTCTTTGTTACATGCAATTGTTACTACTTAAAATCAGGTAACCCATAAGCTTGTTCCATTTACTGGTAGTAGAAAAAAATATTAAAGGCTTGCGTTCGACCACAACCACGCCTGATGGTAAGCGATGATGCAGTCTACGATGGTACACGCTTGCCTAGAAGAAACCTATTCACTCGCGACTTAAAGATACCCAGGTTGTAACTATCAGGAAACACAGACTCCGGCAAGGCGTTCCACTCTTTGACTGTATGTGTAGTCGATAAACCCGCTAGTAGTTTGTACGATGTGCTTTGAGCGCTGCTTTGACTTAGCAATTTAATATTTTTAAGATTCGTTTGAAATCAAATGTAATTTAATGAATATATTAGAGGCAGTTTAAAAGTAGCGCCAGTGATAGAAAAATTGAGGAGTAAGAGGCTAGCGTGGTATGTGCATGTCATGAAAAGAAGAAAATTATGTGACTAAAAGAGTGTTAGACATGAGTGTGGATGGATATGGTCTGTGTGAAGAATGATATGGGTAGGAGGGAAGTTACAACGGAGATGACGGCTGATTGAGAGATGTGGAGGACGATTACATGTTGTACCCCGCGTAATGTGGCAAAAGAGACTTGCTGACGATTCGGACAAAATAAATTGGGACGCAATGTCCCAATTGACACTTTTAATTTTAATATTTTTGTTACTGTCGATTCGTACACCATTCAAAATAGCTGCATTGTACAGTCAATTAAAAAACAGGTTTTTACCGAGGCGCGGCGGTGGCACAGCAAGATGACGAAATAGATGCATAGCAAGGTCACACTCTCTCTATTTCTTTATTTGAGATATTTTTAAGTGATCATTATATAGATGTCTAAGTATACAAGATATTGATTTATATGTTGATATTGTAAGATGTTGATTAATAATGAAACTTGTGGTTTTTTTACCATTAATGTAAGTCACCACACGCTCTCAAAGCAATTTGATTAGTTTTATCACATTATATTAGATTTTGCTTAAACATCTAATTGTGATCAACAGCTTCAATAATTTGAATTTAAATCGACAGTAAAAAAAATTATTAAAATCGAAAGTGTCCGTAGGGGCACTGTGTCCTAATAAATTTTGTCCGTATCGTCAGCAACTCGGAAAAGAGCAGGAAGAAGAAAAAAATTGAATGTATGCCCTTTTTATACATTAGTTTTCTTTAAAGCATATCAAGTACTAATCAGCTAATCAAATATTAAACCATATTCCAAATACCCCACAAATTATAATTGTTAGTCAATAGCAGAAACGATCTTTCGATCTAACATACCTAACACAGTTATCCTAATAATAACATTAATCCACTGTGTGTTCTTGATCTGTTAATTAGTTGCGAGTTAAGAAGATTTGCTTTCCATATTCCGGGGGAATATACCTTCGATATTCAACCTTATTTCTTTCACGTTAAGTTTGATTGTATTGTTCTCTTTAATAGTTTTGTTACTTAAAACTCCTGTCCATACGACAGAGTTTTATAGTCGATCCTTTACTGTAACAGCCGTACGATTGTGGAACGCTTTGCCCCTCTCTATAAGAACATCCAAGTCTATTAGTAATTTTAAAACAAAAGTGCACACCCATTATCTGTCCCTGTTTTTTTTTTTCGAATGGACTTATCTCGCTGTTGGCCTCTGAGGCCGTTGCAGCTTAACCGAGCTTTTGGCGAGCGCAGAAGGCGCTCAGCCCTATAATTTTATTTTTGATGAGGCAACTAGCGCAAGGGCACCACTTAGGTACGAACCTCGGCTTGGGCTGTTGCCGGGACGGGGATAGGAGAGAAACGCCCGGGTACGTGCTTGCACCTCGTGTAGGCGGCGACTAATGGGAAGGGAAGTAGCTGCTTGTTAATTCATCATAAACACTTTCAGAGTTGCTTATTTAAATTAAATTTGTGTTATTACTGGTAATTTAGGTTTATAGTATGTAGATATGTTTTTAAATTTATATAGATGCACCGCCGTCATGTGTTACATTTTGATCCTGTCCATACAAAGGTTGTCTGGAAGAGATCGCTTTTAGCGATAAGACCGCCCATTGTACTAAATCTATTTGTAAGAATTATGTTCTGTATTTTACTTTGGTGCACAATAAAGAGTTATCTTATCTTAAAGCTGTGAACATAGAACGTGTAATTTGGGAAGTGTTTTGGTGATTTCATGCCTAATTTGAAGTAGCGAATAGATTGTTTGAGTTATGTATGTTAAAGTTACTATAAATGTTTCAATTGCATTGATTGATTGAAAATATTTTATTGTACTTATAAAACTTGTGCAAAGACGATCTTAATGCTAAAGATAATTTTCTTCCAGATAACCTTTGTATATTGTAGATAATGATGTGTAGGTAGTGCACAGAACTAATGAAAATTTGCACAGGACTAATAAAATAGCATAATATAGCTACATACTAGATAAATAAAACTACTTAAATACATTATATAATAGACTACACTATACCAATATATATATATATATATATATATATAAAAACAAAGTCGGCTGGACCGAATTTGATGATCTTTAATTTGTTGGATTCGTCTCCACCCCGAATAGCAGAATGACTATGAAAATATCTAAACAATTATGAATAAAACTCATTTTCTCATTTATAGCTTCATTCCAATAACAGATTTAAAAAAAAGACATAACTTTAAGAAATTATTCACCTAGAGAAAATGATTAAAAACACAATATATTCCTTAATTTTCAAGGAATTTAGTGGGTACGTATTGCAAGAACGAAAGAGAGGGAGGGATGCTGTGTAAATGTGTATACTTGAGGGGCTGAGGGAGGGAGTGTAGTGTGTTATGGTAAAGCCATTCATAGTTAAAAGTTATGACAATAACAATATCGTTGAATTTGGATGCAAAATCGAACGAAAAGTAGTTGGTATTAGATATTATCTGCGATTCAAACACAACATACGTAAGCAACATTTGTAAGATTATTGAATTACCTATGTTGTAAGGTGTTATTAAAAATCGAAAACCTGAGTACCTATTCAACGAACTGGGCTGGTTTCGAGATGGAAACAAGTATGACACGAAAGCTACTTCTCAACTTCTACTGGCAACACCATTACATGGTTCTGCAGCCTTCCAAGGCAGCTTCCGTTATGCCGCTACCAGGTGTTGGAACACTATTCCACAACCTCTAACAAAAAAAAAATAACGCTTACATGTTTTGGTTAAAGTTAAAAGTGTGAAATGAGCTACCATCTGAGGTTTTCCCATGAGGTTACGACATGGCACGCTACAAGAGAAATATAAAGAATTTTCTACAGTGTAGGGCAATACCTGGCATCGACAATACCCCGGGTGTTGCCGCTGTCAATAGGCGACGGTGACCGCTTACCATCAGGTGGACCGTAAGCCTGTTGCCCCACAAATAACATAAAAAAGTCCATGTTTTTGCCCTTCAAATCAACCAACCATGGTAGCCATAGTGGTGTCTCTCTCAATCTCCACTCATAGTCCTCTGTCGTCACTCTATTTATTATTTACTAGCTGATCTGCCCCGGCTTGGCACGAATTATGAATAAATTGTCAGTCATGGTTTGCATGACTTTTGAGTTAGTGATCTGTACAAATTGCTAGTTTAATGTTGGATAATTAAATATGTATGGGTATCCGTGAGGCCAACACTGGCATCATCAGAAGACCCAACATGCTGTAGCAAATGCTGAGCTGATGACCCTTTCGCCACCACACTTATAATTTTTAGTAAGATTATATTTTTTGTGTCATTTGTTTCTGTATCTATTTGTGGTGGTCTGAATAAATATTTTTTTCTTTCTTTCTTTCATTCTACCTATATTACTCACAAATAATTTATTTGACTCAGCCAGTTATCTGTTTCCCGAAAGGTTCTGCATACAAGGTCTGTGAATCATCAATACCGCTCTAGGTGGTCTTCCTTGTAATGTGCTAAGCGTAACCCGCTGTTGAGATTGCTTGCGCTTAGCACTCTCATGGTAGTTTTACCGTAGATCAACTTTGAGATGCTGTTTAAAGAATTAATTTAGAGAGATAACTTTTGAAACTCGGTTATGGAAACATGGTTATGAGAATTATAACAGAAATAACTGAAATACAGGGATACTAAAAAACTCATCATCGAGAATATGCCGTTTTTAGTGGACATATTTTTGTGAGAGTGTAGTAGCTTTGGTGTGTTTGTTTGTCAAATTGAATATAAGAAGATTTTATATTGTTAAAAGCAAGAAAACTCATACAAGATTATACGTTGTATTGACCTACCTACGTAAATACTGTTACCTACGTAAAATCAATAAAATACATATCAGTCTTGGTAAAACACGTAGTTACCACCACTATAATAAGATCCAGCATGCACATAAATTATGTTAATGTATGTTAACCTACACATTTTAAACAAATAAATATCTTTATCATTATTATAAATACGGGATTTATCACGTACCGTCTTATCGGTGTTTCGACCGACAATGTTTCGGTTCAATTCGTGAACCTTCATCAGGGTGAGTGCGAACCGCTCCGAATAACGTCTCGCCTCGCACTCACGGACGTTATTCGGAGCGGATCGCACTCACCCTGATGAAGGTACACGAGTTGAACCGAAACATTGTCGGTCGAAACACCGATAAGACGGTACGTGATAAATCCCGTATTTATAATAATGATTGAAGTTTTCACAGTAATCACGAAAGTTTTCTAAGTAAAATATCTGTATCTTACAAAAACTACTCATTTTTAATTTTTTTAATTAGTATGTATGTGTTTAAAAGCTTGAACTAATGTTTTAATGAATATTAGAGAAGGAAGTAACAGCTCAGGTAAAAAAAATAACCAAATAGACATCGACACTACAAAGAAGAATAAAAAATGTCTATAGTCAAAGGTACACATACATATATACACTTAGCAACTATTAGGTATTAAATATTTACTGATAAATAGGACTTACTTATGATAGTGACGACCTCCGTGATGTAGTGGGCGAATAGCCGGCTGAGACGCAGGAGGTAGCGGGTTCGATTCCCGCCGCGGAACAAATGTTTGCATGATCTACAGATATTTGTTCCACGTTTGGTTGTTTCTCTATATATAAGTATGTACATATTTACAAAAAAAATGTATATAAGTATTCTATCAGTTATCTGGTTCCCATAGTAGGTACGAGTACAAGCTCTGCTTAGTTTGGAGCTAGATAGCGCTGTGTGAAATGTTCAGCAATATTTATTTATTATTTATTTATTTATTAGTGTTTTTCTTTGAGTCTGCCCGCGACCACGGCTTATGCAACATAATCGAAACATCGGGATAACAAATAAAAAAGGGCCATACGCGATAAATACCCGTTTATATCAGTAATTAATTTCTGATACTCTTCAGTTTAAAAAAAATTGCTTATCATAACATATGCCAGCAGTAAAAGAATGTTTAAACATATTTCGTGTTTCTTGCTTTATCTCTAACAACGGTTTTTTGATAGCCCAACTGTTTCTTTTGTAAATATTTGTATTTACTTTAGTAAACACAGCGATAAGAGTCCACTGCCCTTCAGCACACTGTGTATATCAGCTTCCGAAGAACAAGGAGGCTACCGGTCCCATTAGTCGGACCCCAGCTAACACCAAAGCAAACAAGTAAACACACTTTACCCTCTTAGGGGCTTACGCGGTGTACTCATCGATATCTTGCCGCTTTGTGATCTCGGCGGTCTTCTAAATAAAACAAACTAATACTAAAAAAAACTAATACGAAGGTTTCGAAAAATTTGTAAAAAACTACATTAAGCCCTGTTTTTCTGTTCCTCTGTTATTTAGTTTCTTGTAACAGTCACCTCCAAAATACCTGTATCTTATGACGAAATTCTTTAATGACGTCAGTGATGACGTATGGTAAAAAAGCGGACAAGTGCGAGTCGGACTCGCCCATGAAGGGTTCCGTAGCAGCAAGTAACTTAATATAATAGTTCTTGTAGTTCGTTGTGACTTTTTGTATATTAGGGTTGATTAAATGAAAGGTAAATTGCAGTTTACGATTTATGACGTATTAAAAAAAACTACTCACTAGATCTCGTTCAAACCAATTTTCGGTGGAAGTTTGCATGGTTAATGTACATCATATATTTTTTTTAGTTTTATCATTCTCCTATTTTAGAAGTTACAAGGGGAGGGGGGGCACATTTTACCACTTTGGAAGTGTCTCTCGCGCAAAGTATTCGGTTTAGAAAAAAATGATATTGAAAACCTCAATATCATTTTTGAAGACCAATTCATAGACATGTATAGGTTTGATGAAAAAAAAATTGAGTTTCGGATCTAAGTATAGGGAAACCCCAAAGTTTTTTTTTCTATGTTTGTGTGAAAATCTTAATGCGGATTACAGAATACATCTACTTACCAAGTTTCAACAGTATAGTTCTTATAGTTTCGGAAAAAAATGGCTGTGACATACGGACGGACAGACAGACAGACATGACGAATGCATAAAGGTTCCGTTTTTTTGCCATTTGGCTACGAAACCCTAAAAACGGGATCTTGGCTATGCTTGGTGTGTCTCTACGAGATCAAATCAGAAATGAGGAGATTCATAGACGAACCATAGTCCCTGACAGACAGATGATTAGACAGAGACCACTCACTGGAAAGCGTATCGTATAACGTCCCGTTTATTTACACACACACCTATTAAGCTAACAGAAGTAGGTAGGTACAATAATTACTAAATAAAGCAAGGTAGGTCCAACAGTAGGCTTAATTCTAAGTAACATTAGTACATTAATGTAGGTAGCACCAAGGTAGAAGGTGGTGGTAGATAGGTCGAGGGTTCAGCTACGCTGGTTGGAAAGACGACCTGATAAAGGTTGCTGGGAGCAGAAAAGGCCTACGTTCAGCAGTGACTTCAGTGCAGCAGTAACGTTTGACTGATATGATGAGAATGATGATGTACAAATACCTATAATCCTATTCCAAATACAGTCCCACATTTAAAATAATGATTAAAATTAATCACGAAAGTTTTCCTAGTAAAACATTGGTGTCCTTATAGATCGAGCGAAGCGATATTTCCAAATCAACTTGGGCAAATCGGCGTGCCATGGACAGTTCAACTAAAACAATATGCGTGCAGTTCTTGTTAAAATACAGTGTAAACTCTATATAACGACACTCAAGGGACTGAGCATATTTTGACGTTATAAAGAGTTGTCTTTAAATGGAGAGAAGTAAAATCTGTGTCTGTCACAGTGATTTTCTCTTACTAGCCATGTTTACAATTTGAAAGTTTGTGAGCTACTAAGAATATGACAACGTATAGATAAAATCCATCACTTCTACTAACAACAGTCTGCAGCTACACGTGCCAGCAATCCTATTTTGTAAACAAAAGAACGGATTTCTTAGAAAGTTTGGTGTGTATGATGCCGACAGTCGAGTTTATTATGATCTAGGATAATAAAACGACAAAAGGATATACACAGCTGCGCAGTTTTTACTAATTTGGCAACTTAAAAAGAACTTTTTATTACAAATTGTTGTCGTTATTGAGAGTGGGTGTAATGCTATACAGAGTGTACCATTGTATGCAAGACAAGCTAAACCAACCAAAGCCGAGTGATTTCGACGCTTTAGAGAGTTTGTCGTTAAAACGAGTGACGTTACATGGAGTTTACACTGTATATATAAAAGTTTTATGCTGTTTTGTTACTATTTTTGCCAAGGTATTTGTTTTGATTTTTTGTATTATGTGTTGACGAATAGACTCTGTTCTTTAAAGTTTAATTTGTGTTTGTAACTTTTCATTCGTCGGTAGAAATTTTACAGTAGGCTAATACAACTTTTGAATTGCTTCGGGCAAAACGGACAACAAGATTAATATAGGTATCCAATTTGGCCGGTACTAGTAAACATAAAACAACAAAGAAGTGTAACAATACAGATCGGAATGATGAAACAAGTTGTTTACGTTAGTGTGCTCAGAAGTTTAATATTGAACCGCCTACCGAAGACTGGATAGAGTGCAACCAATCCAAGAGGTAGGCACACGAGAACTGTACTTCTTATTTAGGGGAAGGCAGCTACTACTGTGATAAGTAAACCCTCCGTCGTCCGAGACACGTTCTCGGAGACCCGGATGACGAAATCACTTCTGCTAATGCGGGTGAGTCATCCACATTAGACAGAGCAAACACTCCACAAATACACCGACCTCGCCGGCGAGGTCGACGAGTCCCATTAGTCGCCGCCTACACGAGGTACAAGCACGTACCCGGGCGTTTCTCTCCTATCCCCGTCCCGGCAACAGCCCAAGCCGAGGTTCGTACCTAAGTGGTGCCCTTGCGCTAGTTGCCTCATCAAAAATAAAATTATAGGGCTGAGCGCCTTATGCGCTCGCCAAAGGTCGGTTAAGCTGCAACGGCCTCAGAGGCCAATAGCGAGATAAATCCATTCGAAAAAAAAAACTGTGATAAGTGCAAAGATTAAAACACAAATTGCTTTACTTAACCTTTTTGCCCTGGGGGTGTATCCATTTTACCTGGGGGGGATAATTTTATTGTAAACACAAATTTACGTAGAAGTGGTTTCAGTTTCAAAGTTTTTACTAGCATTTTTTAAAGATGATTAACTTAAGTAAAATTAATAATAAAGAGACTGTTGTTGATAAGAAATTTGTGTATTTTTGTAGCCTTTCCCTTAACATATTCGTTTTGAACGGGCTTCCCCTATGTCTGAGGATAACTTTCGAAGCGTTGATCCGATCATCGTGAAATTTGGTATATATGTAGGTTGTAATCCTGGTGTGCCTAAATGAGCTTAAAACAGGGGGTTTGCTGAGATATTGGGGTTCAAGAGGGGTAAAAAAAATGGCATCTCTAATGAAAGGTCTTCAGCAGTACTTTAAAGAAACTACAGAGTAGGTGAATACCAGGGATCACATAGTGCTGAAATTTGGTATGCGTGTAGCTTAGTGATACAAATATAGGGAAAAGTCTAAAATCCAGTAAAACTCCAATTTCGACCTCAAAAAAGGTACTCATAACTCCCGTTACTTGTAATTTGAATGAAACTGTAGGTCAAGTAACACGTTTAGGTATGTGTTTTGTAGCACTATTTTATTCGTCAAAGATTATGAATAATATATTTTTTGTTAATATGGGAGCGTCGCGAGATCAGAGTTCGGGGCGAACCACTAGTTATGACAGTTTACTGTGAACAGAACGGAAAATATTTTAATCTAGTCTACACTAACATCTATCTGTTCCAACTCGAGCCCATATATTACTTTCCACGTCTCAGTAACACTGTAACCCAATTTTTCGATAGAACTAAACATGGGTGCAGTTCCAACTAGGTACTATCTGTTACGGAGCGGCACTTGGCAAGATACTCCTGCCAAGGCCTGGTTCGTAGCTCACATACCATGAAGGTTCTAAAGCATTTATATTGACTATCCGATTCTAATACGATATTTAATCCTCGTGAAAACCCTCACCCGGGAAAGTAATACCACCATACCTATTTCTTCCTTTATAACTCGGAGGTCGTAAAATATGCACTCAGACTTTTGAAGTATTTTTAGGAACATCTCTTGTTTTTTAAGGATCCATAGCCAAATGGCAAAAAACGGAACCCTTATGGATTCATCATGTCTGTCTGTCTGTCCGTTAGTATGTCACAGCCACTTTTTTGAAACTATAAGAACTATACTGTTGAAACTTGGTATGTAGATGTATTCTGTGAACCGCATTTAGATTTTTACACACAAATAGAAAAAAAACAATAAATTTTGTGGGGTCCCTATACATAGAACTAAAACTAAAAAAAAATTGCATCAAACCCATACGTGTGGATAGGATGGATAGGTCTTCAAGAATGATATTGAGGTTTTTAATATGATTTTTATCTAAACCGAATAGTTTGCGCGAGAGACACTTCCAAAGTGGTAAAATGTGTTCCCCCGTAACTTCTAAAATACGAGAATGATAAAACTAAAAAACATACATGTTGTACATTGCAAACTTTCACAGAAAATTGGTTTGAACGAGATCTAGTAAGTAGTTTTTTTTATAATATGTCATAAATCATAAACCACAATTTACCTTTCATTCAATCAACTCAAATATAAAAAAGTTACAACGAACTACAAGAACTTTTATATTATGTTACTTGCTGCTACGGAACCCTTCATGGGTGAGTCCAACTCGCACTTGGCCGCTTTTTTTCATTTTGTTTCTATGTCTTATCTTGTCGTATCTATATCGTATCGGTTTCAATAAAATTCCCCTTAAGGGGGTAAGTCTTGGCATCCATTCAGGTTGCTCGCATATTGAGTTCAACGTTTGTTTGAGCGAGATGACTCGTGCTCGCCAAATTTATTGGGAGATTTTCCAGATATCTAGTTTTTACGAATTCACTATTTTGTAGGCTCGTGTTTAGCTTGTAACTGTTTCTATTTTTTGACCAGGATGACTGGTAGATAATGCTATTAGCATTAAGTCCCCCTAGTACTATTCTGTTTTGTGTGAAAGTAGTATAGTATATAGTAGTTTGAATGATCTAGTCGGATACCTAGTTGCTAATATTTTAATACAGACACAGTGACTGGAAAGGTGGGATTAAATCAGGACCAACCTTAGTTTCCAGACACTTGTTCGAATATCGCCAATCGTTTTCTTCGAGTAATTCAATTTCTTCACCTCGCGAGGTACACAATACTCCACTTTTCTGGTCTTTTTTCACAGCAGTTTCTTTATTACTTATTTTGGCACAGAGCACTTTTGACACAGGTATCGTTTTTTTAAACATCCATTTATGACTGAGTTGGTAATTAGAAAGAGGGAGATATCAGGTAGGGAGAGAAAAGGACAGAAAGTCACTGTGGTCCTACCCACATATTATTATTTAATTATGGCCTAAACAATATTAATAAATAATTTTCACTTCACAAGAACTGATAAAAACAAACATTTTAAATTTAGCAATCGCTTAAACCTGTTAATGTTTAGATGTTATCTTTTGAACTACAGAGGAGTATTTTCTGAAGGTTTTAAGCCACAAATTACCTTCAGCCATCCTAAAAATCTCGGTGCTAAGATTGTCTACTCGATTGCCAGTTGCCACTTTTTATCTAATTAGCTGACCAATCCGCAGCTTCGCACGCGTAGCACTTCGCATCACTCAAGGATAACGTAGCATATTAATGGTGAAATAATTTGTGAAATCGGATCAGTTGTTTTTGAGTTTATATAGAAAATACATACTTGTTCTCATTATAATATTAGTATACAAACTTACTTCTTTACTTCAGTTATCTAAACAGCCTACAAAGTAATCAATTCTTAGAGAGAGTAGACAACAACGTCAAAATTAAAAATGTTTAGTCGCTAAATACGTTTAGGGATCGTTGTACAAGCCGGGCAGTTACTAATTATTTGATTGTGTTCTGTTTTGTGTAGCAGATGTAATAGAATAAAATAATTATTCTTGAAATAGTTACAACGTATATTTCTATTGGATTTGAGACTGTTGGTCATTACACCGATAAAACGTGATAAATCCTGTTGTCATAGTACTTTATGTATAAATATTTTATTTTATTAATTCATTATATTACTAGCTAACCAATCCGCAGCTTCGCATCCGTAGTTTTTCATTAAAAACATTACCCTCCCTCTGCGCAGTTGGATAAAAAGTAACCTATGTTACTCAGGGATAATGTAGCATTCTAATGGTGAAAGAATTTTTGAAATCGGAGCAGTGGTTTTTGAGTTTATTCATTGCAAACATACACACACACAAAAATATAAATCTTTTCTCTTTATAATCTTATATATATATAAAAGAAAGTCGTGTTAGTTACACTATTTAAAGCTCAAGAACGGCTGAACCAATTTGGCTGGGTGGGAAGGTAGCTTAGAACCAGGAGACCGACATAGGATACTTTTTATCCCGTTCTTTGAACCAGAAGACGGACATAGGATACTTCTTATCCCGTTCACCGCGTGTGATGTGGCATAAAACGTCAAAGAGAATACAAGTCACTGTAAAACGTGGTTTATCAAAGACGCATCTGACATGGAATAACAAAACGCAAATGACAGCAAAACGTAATTTTGTCTATGGTTAAGTATGGTTGTAAAATGATGGCCGGGGACAACAATTGACCATTCTACCAGGGTGACGTATCTATATTGACAGCCCGCGTTATATGCGTGTCAAGGCGGTACGAAGTTCGGCGGGTCAACTAGTATTAGTATAGATTACATCTGGTACACAAAACAGAACACAATCAAATAATTAGGAACTGCCCGGCTTGCACAACGATCCCTAAACATATTTAGTGACTAAACGTGTTTAAATTTGACGTAGTTGTATGATTTGACAACTTTCTTAATCATTTTTGTTTATAAAACTTTCGTGATTTAAATTTTTGATTTCTGAACTGCGGCGCGCAGTGCGAGGCGAGACGTTATTCGGAGCGGATCGCACTCACCCTGATGAGGGTTCACGAGTTGAACCGAAACATTGTCGGTCCGAACACCGATAAAACGGTACGTGATAGTCTCTTAAACATATTTAGACACTAAATACGATTAGCGATCGTTGCGCAAGTTAATTTAATAAATTACATTAACATGTTGAACTTCCGATCATTCCGAAGCGTGTAATAGATTTTCACTATGTGTAGGCTTTTTAAAATAATATGCAAAACCCTTTATATAGATATTTATTTTATTCATTAAAGTCAACCCACAATTGAACAGTAAATCAAATTATATTATCGTTAAACAAATATTTATTTTAACATTTTAAACTACCCGCAAAATCAATATTATAAAAGTATATGGTAACTACCACATAGATAATCCGTCGGGCTATGTCGGTGACTTGAGTTCTCCTACATATCTCCTCATTTTTGATTCGACTCAGATGGGCAGCGTTTGGGAAACTTCGCAACGTCTCAGAGCTCAGAGTCGCTCAACGAGCTATGGAGAGGACTATACTCGGGGTTTCTCTACGGGATACCCCGAGTATAGTCCTCTCCATAGCTCGTTGAGCGACTCTGAGCTTATTCATAAGGCCAATAGTGAAGGACCACGTCTCGGTTCCATATGTCATCACTGGTAACACACACTGATTGAAGACTTTCGTCTTAAGGCACTGAGGTATTTTAGACGAAAAGACGTTGCGAAGTTTCCCAAACTATGGAGAGGACTATACTCGGGGTATCCCGTAGAGAAACCCCGAGTATAGTCCTCTCCATAGCTCGTTGAGCGACTCTGAGCTTATTCATAAGGCCAATAGTGAAGGACCACGTCTCGGTTCCATATGTCATCACTGGTAACACACACTGATTGAATACTTTCGTCTTAAGGCACTGAGGTATTTTAGACGAAAACACGTTGCGAAGTTTCCCAAACGCTGCCCATCTGAGTTGGATTCGACGATTGACCTCTGTCTCCAAGTTGAACCTACCTAATTGGACTGTTTGTCCTAGGTATACATACGCGACGACCACTTCAAGAGCCGAGTTCTCAACCATAACTGGGGCAGGCACGACATGGACATTCGACATAATTTTCGTCTTGTCCATGTTCATTTTAAGTCCTACCCGTTGGGAGACTCGATTGAGGCCTTCGAGCATCGTGTTGAGCTCTTCCATCGACTTTGCCATGGCCACAATATCGTCGGCAAACCTAAGGTGAGTGCTGTATTCGCCGTTAATATTGATGCTCAGTCCTTTCCATTCCAGAAGCTTGAAGGCATCTTCCAATGCGGTCGTAAACAGTTTCGGAGAGATGACATCTCCCTGTCTTACGCCTCTTTTTAAGGGAATCGCCTTCGAGCTCTGTTCGTGTACTCGGAATGACATAGTGGCGTTTTTATACAAACACTTTAACACTTCGATGTACCGATAGTCAATACGGCATCGTTGGAGAGACTCAAGCATTGCCCATGTTTCGATCGAATTCGGCTTTCTCATAGTCCACAAACGCGAGACATTTTAAGCTCATTTTAAGTGAATTGTAATTTGTTCTTGTGAGAATAAACTCTAAGCCGAAATTCCGAATTTGCAGATCCTTGCCATCTTCATTGCATTGTTTTATAACAATTCCTTTGCAAATAACAAAACATTCCATCCAGCGAAAAGGAACGAGTAACTTCCATTATTCGTTCGCATTTTTTAACATCAAAGAGAAAATGAAGGCAAATTCTTTAATATATTCTTTGTTTCAATTTACCTTAAGAAGACCAATGAAGTGGCAAGTGGAATTTTAGTTTTATGATATATAAAAAGTCTATAATTATAGGTACCTAGTTGAAATTCAAATGCATAGTAAGATTAGTAAGTTTCTGTTATAAAATCACATTTATTAAAATTGGATTCAAATAATAAATGAAACTTTATTTGAAACTAGCTTCCGCCAGCGGCGTCACACACATTGGTTTGTCAACATAAAGTAGCCTATATTTGAATCCAGATCATAATCTTTCGACACACCAAATTTCATTGAAATCAGTTCAACCATTACTACGTGATTGAGTAACAAACAAACAAACATCTAAACTTTCACATTTATTTCCAAGGACACACGTGATGTAGGTATATAAGTTTAGAATAATTTAGGTAAATTACATTATATTTAGGAAAATTATTCAGAACAAAACATTTAAAGTCAGAAACTGCTGTATGCCAGTGCCCGTCGAGAAGGTAGTTTTTTTAGAGATTTTAATAAATTTAAATGAAGATTTAAATTTACCTATAAGTACTCGAAGCAGCGCCTTTTTGTGAAGTTACTAATTTTCCGTAAAATATAAGCTCTTCAAGCTTTCTTACGTCATCTTTAACCATTGTAAACAATAGTACTAGTCCACGACTACCAAAACTCTTGGCCCCATTAAAAAATAAGCCTATTAATAATACTCATATCACCGGGCCCGATGGCATTTTTTTCCCAATCTGCCCCGTATCGGGCAAGAATCCGGGGAGCGTCTATTATTGGGTCAGATGATACAAAAAAGTGCCATCGGGCCCGGTGAACAGATCACCTGGCCCGATGACACTTGTTTCCCAACCAGCCAGGTTCCGGGGCCGGACCACCAAGCCAGACGGGACTAATCCATATAAAACATCTCCCGATGATGAGTTACATCACTGATTGGGTAAGCTGTCTCACGCCGTCACTGTAGTCAGAGCAATTTAAAAATCGTTCCCCCCTTCGGAGATAATAGCGAAATATGCGATGTTAAAAATCTGTAAAAAAATCGCGTAAATCTTCACTCCATCTAGCTAGAGGGCGTCCTGCATTTCGCTTGCCTAGATGTTGTCCACTTCAAAGAAGTCTTAAGCAGTTCCAAAGGAGTCGTTAGGAATAGTAAAACTAAATAAACCGCATGTTTCGAACACACTAAAAGCATCACAGCGCATTTTTCTTCTGCCAAAATGCAGTAGAAGTATTACCCGTGCGCGATAAGTTGGGACCTGAGCGCGGTGACGTCATATTGGCGTGTTTGTACCGCCCGCAAAAAAGCGAACATAACAAGCAGCCGCCCGCGGCTTCGTTTTTTTTAACCTAATTTATTATGTTACTCAGGGAGGACGCTGCTTTTTATCTAATCTTTTTTACACTATTAGAATAAAATAAAAATACAATGTTTAAGTTTATACATTTATTTTATCTATTATTTACATTATCTCATCTTCGTCACTACTTAGTGGATTTATGCCTTCTAGAGGTTGTTCTTCGTCCTCAGTCTCACTATAATCACTTGACGAAGAGGTATCCGATAAATTTACAACATTTACTATAACAACAAAAACTACAACAACAAAACAATAACACAAACGGAAACTAAATTAATTCCAGAGCGCGTCGTTACGTGACGTAGGCCAGAACGAGACTAAAAACCCTAGTAAAAAATAGTGATGCGAACGGTACAATACGAGCGCCATCGGGGAAGTGCAGGGGAAGCGGTCGGGGAGTCGCATTCCTAGCAGGTCCCAAGTTATCGCGCACGAGTAATAGTTTCAACATAACGTACCCGAAAGCGGTAACATCTACGCTATTTCCATTCACGTATACAGAGCCCTCTCAGTTTTATTGACAGCATAAATACTGATGGCACGGCTAGTACAGACAGACAGGGCGCCAGAGATGAGATTATAGTACAAACGTACAGAAGTTTCACTTAAATTTTTAAACAATATAAAAAACAAATTGCGGTCAGAACCTTGTCGTCTCTTCGAAGAGTAGACAAGGAAATCGCTGTGCTAGCCTTGTAGAAAGACTATTTTTGACTACCTCCGTGGCGCAATAGGCGAATAGCCGGCTGAGACGCAGGAGGTAGCGGGTTCGATACCCGCCGCGGAACAAATGTTTGCATGTTCTACAGATATTTGTTCCGTGTCTGGATGTTTTTCTATATACGATAAGTATGTATTTACAAAAAAAATATGTATATAAGTATTTTATCAGTTATCTGGTTCCCATAGTACAAGCTCTGCTTAGTTTGGGGCTGGATAGCGCTGTGTGACATGTCCAGCAATATTTATTTATTTATATTTATTTATTTCCTAATGAAATCTAGTATATTCAAGTACACTCCAGCAATCCAATTTGGTTTAAAGAGTATAATCTCATAAGAACAAATTACAGTTCACTTAAAATGAGCTTAAATATATTTAATTTATAACAGTAAATTTACGCTAGTGTACAAAAGCATACATTCATCATTTCATTTCATTTCATTTCATTTATTTATTTATAAACAATTATATAATTGTGTTTGAAATCACATCCTAAATACAAGTTACAATATTTTAAAATTATCACATACACGTCAAAAATAATAAAATAAAACAAAACAAATGACTACTTACCTATAAGTATATAAAAATGTCAAAAAAGTCAAGAAAAGTCAAATGGAAAATAGACATCAAAGAATATAAAATAAAAATGATTTAGAATAATATTACTAAGGAATTAATAATACAAACATGTCACAAATTAATTAAATTGACCATTAACTCAAAATCTATATAAAAAAAGAAAACGACTATTCAATATTATTACCGGTCATAAAACCATTAACTGAATAGAAACACCCTTTCAACAAAATCTCCTTTAGTCTTGATTTGAATTTAAAAGGACTGTCGATAATTTTCATGTCAGTAGGCAGTCCGTTAAAAAGTCTTACAGCTTGATACCGCGAGCCATGTTTGGCAACATTCAACCTTGGACAAAGAGGTGTCTCAAGATCTTTTCTCCTTGTGTCTATTCTGTTTTTCCTTTTTCATCATGTAGGTAACTAATTTAAAACATCGTAGAAACTTGTAAATCAAAGGTTTTCCAAAAGTAGCTACCAACACACTCGAACTATAACTCAATTCGTTTATATAATTTAATTATTAAATTAGTAGTGCTTAATACATGTATATTTATTAATTAATTTGGTATTAATCGTTCTCTAGTTTAGGTTTATTTTATTAGATAAAGATAAGATAAAATAAAAGAAATGTTTTGTCACCAATGTAGTCTGAAATGGAATGAAATCTTTAAACTAGGTCAAGGCTAAAAGATACATACTGACAGAATGGCCACCACCACCACATGCTATGGCAGATTCGCTCTGCCAAAGCGGCTATATAGCTGGTCTTCTGTGTTCATCGTGGCTGCAGATAATGTCATTATCAATATGACCAGATCACCTGAAGGCGAATGCCGCAATTAAATTTAGAACTGTTCAAGTTTCGAAGCCCATCAAATCAAATCCGTCAACATAAAGGTGACTTAACAAAAAGCGAGAATTGAGGAACTGAGCCAAACCTAAATAAAGTCTGAGTAAATGCTTAGATTTTTTGACACGAAACGGCTAGACGACGAAATGGGCCAGTAAAGGGAAAAAAGGGTGCCAAAAGGTCGATCGAAGTAACTTTCACGGAGGTGTGTTAGTCTTATTATCCTGCATTGGACTATTATTTGTATTTCCACTATTTATGTTGATTTTAATTATTGACCCATGATTCACGACTGGAATATTTTATAAACTATCGCGATCACAGCACATAACTACTGATTTAAATGGGTATGTATCGCGTATGTACCTTTTTATTTATTACCCTGATGACGTTTCGATTGTGTTGCAATAGTCGTGATCTCGGATAACACATAATAAAGGTACTTTTTTATGTTATTTGTGGGGAAACAGGCTTACGGCCTGATGGTAAGCGCTCACCGTCGCCTATTGACACCGGCAACACCCGGGGTATTGTCGATGCGTTCCCTACACTGTAGAAACCTCTTTACATTTCTCTTGAAGCGTGCCATGTCGTAGCCTAATGGGAAAACCTCAGGTGGTAGCTCATACAACATCTTGCAAGTATGGGGTAGAAAAGATCGCGTGAAGCGTGTGGTGCGCGATACCCAATTGTCGATGATATGTGGATGAGCTTTATTACGTTGTCGAGAAGACATACGCGATTTATACCCATTTAAATCAATAATTACGTTGGCATGTTTTAAAATTAAGCCCAAATAAACTTATTATCAAGCGAGATAAGACTCATTTTATCAAAACCTGTTTTAGAGTGACGTAGTCAAAATAGAACGTACATACATGGCGCCTGGGAGTTTAATAAAATGTCTGCTTTTGAAATTCTCTTGTACATTTAGTGGAGTGGACATCAACAACTGAACAAGCTTTTGTCTTAGTTTTCCAACGGGTTTTGTCCGTTATTGAGCGAGTCTAGCGCAGATGATCCTGTAGGTAATTACATAGATTTATTTAAATTTAGTAGAGCTATCTGGTTATTTGACGCAGAAACCAAGTAAAGTTCATGTACGTGATTTGTTTATTTTTATTTATTTCTAATATTATCTGACATTTTTTATATACTTATGTATTTTTGACATACCAATCTATAATAATATCAAAAAGAGGAAAGATTTATATTTTTGTGCATATGTTTGTAATGAATAAACTCAAAAACTACTTTGCTGATTTCAAAATTTTTTTCACCATTAGAAAGCTACATTCACCCTGAGTGATATAGGCTATATTTATTGCTAGAAAAGATTAGGGATCCTTACTAAAACTTAAGTAACGTAACCCAATGTGTAAAGAAGTGCCCTAAAACGTCTTTCGTCGCATGCGCTGCGGAAACTATTGATGATAGAACAAAAGTATGTACTACAATATTAAAAAACATATAAATATATCTACAAAAAACTTCGTAATGTTATAAAGTGGAAAGATTTGTTTGTTTGTATTGAATAGGCTCCAAAACTACTGGACCGGTTTAAAAAAATCTTTCACTGATGGGAAGCTACACTATCTCCGGGTGACACACGTTACTTTTTACCCAACTGCGGAGAAGGAGGGTAATGTTTTTATTAAAAAACTACGCGTACGAAGCTGCGGATTGGTCAGCTAGTATTATATATGATCAAACGAACTAGCAAGTGAAGTTCGATCAATATTATATGAGTAACAAACATCCAAACCTTACTGTGATTAATTCGACGATTATTCATTAGTTAAAAACTGCTTGTAAATAAATAGATGGTCGGATTTTCCATATAAATGAATATCGCCACACTCTAGGCCACAGTTGATTAGGTTAGGTTAGGGAGTTGATACGGTCTGTTCAGTGTGGCGATTACTTTACTCCTATAAATTAATACACCAACATGCTGAACTTCATAGAACGTCAACAACAAACAAAATTCAATAACCCATTAATATTCAGCTCAACAATCCAATACCAGCTTCGCAACTTAAATTAACACGAACAAACACAAACTTTAAGTTATAGTCTGGGAGAGAGTCTCACTTCTTACCATTATCTTAGTCATAAGGTCATAACGAAATACTAGTGGCTCGCCCCGAACTGAGATCTCGCGAGTCTCCGATTAAAACAAAAAAAATATTATTTGTAATCTTTGACTATCAAAATAGTGCCACGAAAAATTAACTTAGAAATCATCCAATGGATGTTGAAGACATTCATTGGAAGTTTAAACCGTATACATAATAGGTACATTGTACTAATTGCCTTGCGTCTTCTATTTTATACAATAAAGTGTTTTTCACCAATATTCAAAAGTTCCGCCTCGGTGTTTGTCAACGAGCTATGGAGCGTAGCATCCTCGGAGTCAGGCTCACAGACCGTATAAGAAACTCAACACTGCGCTCTAAAACACAGATAGCTGACGTGACATCCGCAAAATTTAAGTGGGACTGGGCAGGACACGTTTGTCGTATGCCAGAGGAACTATGGGCGTAAGGCATTACAGAATGGGTTCCAAACGGGCGGCGGCCTCGTGGTAGACCCAGGCGGAGATGGAGGGATGAGCTGGATGCATTCCAGAAATAGTGGCCCTAATTAACCAATAACCGGGATTCGTGGAAGGAGAGAAGGGACCCCTGTAGTGCCCTGTAGTTGCCCTGTAGTGGGACTCGGGTAAAATTTTTCTCGAGTAAAGTCTTCAGATATTTGTTCCGGCTTTAGGTATTTTTCTATAAATAAATTATGTAAGTATCTACTCTATCAGTTATCTGGTCACCCATAGCTTTGCTCGTGTGGCTAGATTTCGCTGTGTGAAATGTACAGAATTATTTATTTATTCATTCATTAACCACATTTACACATTCGCGCGAATGACGAGACGAATAGCGAGCTCGCATTTGAAAACGGCATGTTCTTGCCAGCAGTACAGGAATTTTCAGAATCAATTCAGTAGTTTCAGAGATTACCCCCTACAAACGTCATCATCATCATCATCATATCAGCCGTAGGACGTCCACTGCTGGACAAAGGCCTCCCTCATTGATCTCCAGGAACTGCGGTTGGAAGCGGCCTGCATCCAACGCCGACCTGCGGTTCTTACCAAGTCGTCTGCCCATCTTGTAGGTGGACGTCCTACGCTGCGCTTGCCGGTCCGTGGCCTCCACTCGATAACTTTCCAGCCCCATCGGCCATCTGTTCTGCGCGCTATATAGCCTGCCCATTGCCACTTCAACGTGCTAATCCGTCGGGCTATGTCGGTGACTTGAGTTCTCCTACGTATCTTCTCATTTCTGATTCGATCCCGTAGAGAAACCCCGAGCATAGCTCTTTCCATAGCTCGTTGAGTGACGCTGAGCTTATTCATAAGGCCAATAGTGAAGGACCACGTCTCGGTTCCATATGTCATCACTGGTAACACACACTGATTGAAGACTTTCGTCTTAAGGCACTGAGGTATGTTGGACGAAAAGACGTTGCGAAGTTTCCCAAACGCTGCCCATCCGAGTTGGATTCGACGATTGACCTCTTTCTCGAAGTTTGACCTACCTAATTGGACTGTTTGTCCTAGGTATACATACGCACATACTACAAACGTACATACTTATAACATTAACCTCTTCATCTATACTATATTATGAAGTGGAAATCTTTGTATTTTTGCATGTTTGTAACGAAGAAACTCAAAAACTACGGGTGCTATTAAAAAAAATATTTCATAATTAGAATGCTACATTATCCCGGAGTAACAAGAGCTATTTTTTACCGAATTACGCATAAGAAGGGCAATGTTTTTATTAAAAACTATGTGTGCAAAGCTGCGGATTGGTTAGCTATAAATTTTGGAATATTTACAACGTTTTTGATGATTAAACTGTTTCTTCTGTATTTATGTATAATTGTTTTAATATATGTATTTATATATATAAATATTTTATACATAGTTTAAGAACATGTTTTAATTTTATATGTTTTTTAAATTGGAAATGATAAACTCGGAGTGAGCGTTAGTGTTCGCGACACAGTTTATAACTTCTGCAACTAATATCATGTTCCAGTATTGTTGTACCATGTTTTTTTGTTCCAAAGGTAGTTTGATTTTTTTTTAATTAGTGCGAGTAGAAAACCCTAAAAGCAGGTAGAGTACCATTGTTAGCCTAGGTAGCAGACCTTAGCTGACAATGGTTCTACGAAATATCTGGTGGAACGAATGAAGGGGCATAGAAAGTGCCCCTTCATTCGTTCCAAAAAAATATGATAGGTTTTTGACAGATTTTGGTTTACATGTAATGAAAACTCTTGAAAATAACACAAATCAGAAGTTAGATAGCCGTGACGACCTCCGTGGCGCA
Source organism: Philereme vetulata (assembly GCA_918857605.2). Classification (NCBI taxonomy): domain Eukaryota; kingdom Metazoa; phylum Arthropoda; class Insecta; order Lepidoptera; family Geometridae; genus Philereme; species Philereme vetulata. Next base: position 5,971,134 of record OU975470.1, on the reverse strand, counting down.
GTGGGCGAATAGCCGGCTGAGACTCGGGAGGTAGCGGGTTCGATTCCCGCCGCGGAACAAATGTTTGCATGATCTGCAGATATTTGTTCCGGGTCTGGATGTTTTTCTATATATTATAAGTATTTACAAAACAATTGTATAGAAGTATTCTATCAGTTATCTGGTTCTCATGGTGTGTGAAATGTCCATTAATATTTATTGACGTATAGATTGCAGTCAACAAACTGACAGCAAGACAGAATTCCTTTTTGAGACGGAGATTAAGATAAGATAAGATAATATAAGATAACTCCTTATTGTACACCAAAGTAAAATACAGAACATAATTCTTACAAATAGATTTAGTACAATGGGCGGTCTTATCGCTAAGAGCGATCTCTTCCAGACAACCTTTGCATGGACATGATCAAAGTGTAACACATGACGGCGGTGCATCTATATAAATTTAAAAACATATCTACATACTATAAACCTAAATTACCAATAATAACACAAATTTAATTTAAATAAGCAACTCTAAAAGTGGTTATGATGAATTAACAAGCAGCTACCACTTCAACACAAGGACAGATAATGGGTGTGCACTTTTGTTTTAAAATTACTAATAGACTTAGATGTTCTTATAGAGAGGCGCAAAGCGTTCCACAATCCTCCGGCTGTTACAATGAAGGATTGACTATAAAACTCTGTCGTATAGACAGGAGTTTTAAGTTGGAGGGAATCTGAAGAACGCAAATTGCGATCATTAGCCTGGTGGAGAAGCTCAAAACGCTCCTTAAGATAGAATGGAGAAGAAGGGTTAAAAAGGATGTTACATAAAAGGGACAGTATGTGTGCATTCCGGCGAAGAAGGATGGGGAGCCACTTGAGCTTTGTGCGAAAATCAGACATATGGTCATACTTGCGCAATCCAAAAATGAACCGAATACAGAGGTTTTGATTAACTTAGTCCCTTCATTCACATGCGTGTAAAGTATGCAAATAATTTGGCTGAAGAGCCAAATACCGTACGTGTTAGCGACTAGCTCTCTGTCTATCAAGCACCGAACCTAATTTCAAGAGGAATGCATTTTCAAATTCAAATCGAACCACGTACGCGATTATGACAACTGACTTGAACCGAGTTTGGGGCTTAGGGCTGTTCTCACGGAACCCAATTACTGTAATGCTTGTTACTTGAAGTAGCTTAGTGTTGTTTAAGGAAACAACTGTTATTAGCACTGTTTTAATAATTTAGAATCGTGAATCCGTTTCAAGCGACAAAGAAAGTATAGGTTCTCATGTATTTTCTGTTTATCAGTTCTCCGCCGAAAATGAACCGATCTAGTTGATTCGTTTTTTTTATGTATTGTTTAATTGTTTTAATTGTTGTTCTCCATTCAGGATGTATCTATAGGACGTATGTATCTAATACTTTTTTGTTTTTTGACGTGATAACGTTTTATAAATCGATGAGCGCCGGCTGCACGCACGAAAAAGTGGCACGTCGTCCCTCTGAGCCGGACTAAGCGTACGGCTTGTGATGCATCTATCTCTCTTCCACTCGTGATCACGTAAAATTATCGTCCGTAAACCGACTTTACAGACAACCAATTTTTTTTGTTGAGTGTATTGTTAATTTGTAAAGGGATTATAGACCACTAGCTTCCGCCAGCGGCTTCACACGCGTTGTTTGTCAACAAAAAGTAACCTATTTGTTAATCCAGGTTATATCTACATACCAAATTTATTCGAAATCGGTTCAGCGTAGACGTGATTGAGTAACAAACAAACAATCATCCAAACTTTCGCATATATAATATTAGTGTGATAAGTCTGAATTAAAGATTTATATATTTAAGTTTCTGTACTTAAACTTAGAACCCTTAAAGTTCAGTCCTTTTGTAATAATGTATAGAAAAAAAGTTGCAAAATGGTACAAATCGGTGGTACAAATGGCCTAGAAAGTTATGCAATAAAAACGAAGCCATTTTAGAGTCCCTCCTCCCTAGTTATAGCTAGGGTTGCCAGCCCTACTATATAATATAGTATTCTACTAAATTAGGGGATCAAATACTATATTTCTAAAAAATATATAGTAGGCGAAACAACTATATTTTGCAAAGCGGAACGCAGCTATAATCTTTTATAAAGCCCGCTCCGCTCTAAAACTAATAATTGCAGAGAAACTTAACATTAATTTTAACAATTTGTACTCGGAAATTAATCAAATGAACAAAATTTTGGACATTTTACTTTCTGAGCCAAACATTTCTACTAAATTAACTGATAAAAAATGTCAAGAAGTTCTGCTCTTAAATAATTCAGACTTGCCTAATATTTTAAAAATTGAATCATATTTTCTTTCAATTTCTGCAACATCAGCATTCACAGAGCGCATTTGTTTTGTCATGGAGGCGAAATGAAGAGATGAGCGGCACAGGGCCAGTTTGAATTTAATTAAAGCAGAATTAATTGAATTTAATAAAAACAATAACTATTTTATGTATATTATTATTAATATTTATGGAATGTTATGAATAAATTATGTATATATATCTCATAATTATGCATTTTATTTTATATTATCTAAGTAGGTATATTTTTTTGTTTTTTAATTGTAATTTAAACTTGTTCTACCTATATTATCTGATTTACGCCACCGTTCTCATATGTTCACACAGATCCTGTCCATCTAAACGCTGCCTGGAAGAGATCGCTTTTAGCAATAAGGCCGCCTATTGTACCTATTATTTAGAATTGTTGTTTCTGTTATATGTTTATATTTAATGGTGTGCAATAAAGAAATTATCTATCTATCTAATGGTGTTTTTCAACTTAAATGTGGACTGCAATCAAGCATATCAATGCTTTCTTATTTATAAAAAATTAATTATTAAGGTGCAGAACAGCAAACATATTTAATTATAAAATAAATATTTTAACCACATACTATATTTTCTTTAAATTTTTAACATCTACTATATTTTTAGAGGTAACATCTTCGAAAATACTATATTAGATAAAAAAAAGTTGGTAACCCTACTTGTAGCACCCGTGATAAATATTAATAAGAAGAATACTGCGCATAAAATAATATACCTGATTGTTTAAAATATAAACAGACCTCCTACTCGTTGGCTTCAGCCCCGATAATGCCTCTGTAAAGGTCCATATCAAAAGCCCGAATTATAGAATAAATTTGTGAAATTATAACTGATCGAGATATCTAAATCAACTTGAGCAAATCGGTGTTGTATGTATGTATGTTTGTCCGAGGATAACTTTCAAAGCATTGATCCGATCATCGTGAAATTGGATGCAAAGGTAGGCAGTGATAGCACCATTTTGGCGTGACTAAATGAGCTAAAAATGTTGGGGGGTTGTTGAGATATTATGGTTCAAGAGGGATAAAAAAATGAAAATGAGGCTAACTGGTCAAATGGGACATCAAATGAAATGTATTTAATAGTAAATTTTGATTCTGTCTTTATTTTTTGTAAATTATTTATAGTTTTTAATTATTAGCCATAATAAAAACTAAACTTTGACAAAATTCATAGGGTACACCAGTGACCCCATAGTGCTGTAATTTCGTATGCGTGTAGCTTTAAGTTACACAAATATAGACAAAAGTCGGAAGTCCAGAATAGCTGCAATTTGTACCCAAAAAAAACCACATTACATGAACTCCCGTTGCCTGTAATTTGAATGAAACTGTAGGGCAAGTTAGTTGATTATTATTTCGTGGCACTATTTTGATAGTCAAAGATTACAAATAATATTTTTTTTTGTTTTAATCAGAGACTCGCGAGATCTCAGTTTGGGGCGAACCACTAGTTAAACAGTTATTTCAGGCAACGAAACTCTAATTTCAATATCTACTATGAATAAACGGCTAATTTCCTCCGCCAATCCTCAATTTCCTTCTAAATAGCCGTCACGTACGGCAGTTGTAAATTGGCGTCGTTTGAGATCCTAATTAAGTCCCTCAGTTTTTAGACTGGCAAGTCGTCTGACGTTTCCTAGGCACGTAGGAACTGACATCTGACAGCTCCTGGGGCGGGCTGGATACCTTTCTCAATTGAGTCGTGTGGCGGCCAAAGTACAACGACTTTGTTCAAGCACGATCAATGCAGTTTCGATACTATAGTTTGTTAGTTTTCGATGGAATTGAATTTGATTGGAATAATCACCTGATATTAAGGTGAGACCGGAGAGCAATCGCTCATACAACACGTACTACCAAGATCATTTCTAATTGGAGCATATTTCTACCTTAATAAGGTATTATTTTAATTTGAATAGTATTTATCTAGGTTCCCAACCATATATTAGATCAAAATACTTACCTAAAATGAAATAGAAGCGTATCGCATTCTGCATGTTTTTACGTCATAAAAGACCTGTTTTCAACCTAATTGTTTCGTATTAAAAACAACAACATCTTACGTATCCTAGTCATAGGAACATAGATTATATCGTCAAGTTACAGAATAACAACACAATGAGAAAAATACAACAAGTTTTCAGTTATAATTTTTGTTATTACGGAACACGGTCAAAATCTAATTAAATTTAGAATCGTTCTATTGCTATCACTGTCGCTCTGAGTGGCTGAACTTCCTTAAAAGTTGTGCTAATATAATAGAGGATTTAGCCTATAACAATTGTATTATCTCACAGGTTAGTAAGACTGCATTGTACCCGTCACCGTGAGACATGTAAGACATGACAACATAAATGTCTTAGGTGCCTGTAATTTCACTGGCCATTTCAAGCCGGAACATGCAATGCATATGCTTGGAAGTTTATTAACGGTATCGTGTTTGACAAAAATGTTTTCGATTTGTAGATCGGTGTTAATAAAATATTGCTGATAAAAAAATATTGCTGAACATTTCACATAGCGCTATCTAGCCCCAAACTAAGCAGAGCTTGTAATATAGGAACCAGATAACTGATAGATTGCTTATATACTTTTTTTTGTAAATACATACTTATAATATATAGAAAAAACACCCAGACCCGGATCAAATATCTGTAGATCATGCAAACACTTGTTCCGCGACGGGAATCGAACCCGCTACCTCCTGCGTCTCAGACGGCTATTCGCCCACTGTGCCACGGAGGTCGCCAAAAAAATATACAACATTATATATATATATATTTCGATAGCTAGCTGTATTAAACCAAGTTCACTTTCGATATATTTCGATAGTTATTTTGATTGGCCTATATATAATAATAATACTACTGCTCGATATTTCACACAGCAAAGAAGCAAAGCTTGTACTATGAGAACTAAATAACCGATAGAACCCTCATATACTTTTTTAAAATATTTTTATAATACCTAATATAAATAGAGATACAACCAGACCCGAATCAAATATCTGTAGATCATGCAATGCATTCGTGCATTTGTTCCGCAGTAGGAATCAAACCCGAGACCTCCTGCGTCTCAGTCGACTATTCGCCCACTTCACCACGGAAATCGAAATAATGACAACATGTATTGACCCAAGTTCTTTAATTTTTGACTGTGCTAACTTCCTGGTTTTTAGATGCTATAATTCCTAACATATAAATGAATCTCTGTTAAAATAGTAAATAATTTAAATAAAAAAACCGGCCAAGTGCGAGTCGGACTCGCGCACGAAGGGTTCCATACCATTATATATAAAAACGGCAAAAAAATCACGTTGTTTGTATGGGAGCCCCCCTTAAATATTTGTTTTATTTTAATTTAATTATTTACTTTTAAATTGAATATATAGGTATAACTAAATATGCTGCGAATATTTCAAGCGTTTAACTGTTGCCGTTATCAATATCTAGCTAAAACGAGCAAAAAAATCACGTTTGTTGTATGGGAGCCCCCGTTAAATATTTATTTTATTCTATTTTTAGTATTTGCTGTTATAGCGGCAACAGAAATACATCATCTGTGAAAATTTCAATTGTCTAACTATTATGAGCTCATGAGATACAGTCTGGTGACAGACAGACAGCGGAGCCTTAGTATTAGGGTGCCGTTTTACCCTTTGGCTACTGTGGAAAGCCACATCTGTTAGTTATTCTTTGATGGCTCATCTAGGCATTTAGTCTTTGGCAAAGCCAAGTTGAAAACATCACGTGATATCATACGATTTTGGGCCCCGCCCGCGCCGCACCGCAGAAGCGCGCGCTTGGGGAAAAACTATATAAGGCTGCGAGCGCGTCGTCTAATTCTCTACCTACTTCCCACTAAAAGGACTACTAGCTAATAGGTAGGTAACTAGCTATACTTCTATCTCTCTTCTGCCGCTAGCAATACTAACGCGACGCGACAGTACGGAACCCTAAAAAGAAAAACAGCGCCTTATTTATAGAGTCCGAAGGCAACGGCGCCTGAAGCATTATTTTACTTTGCAGTTATTTAATTTATCGGCGAGTGCGTTCTGTTGTTCCAAGTAAATTGGAACGTTTAACCCTTAATTGGTTACGGTTGGATAAGTCTGGATTTTTTGTTGTTGTGCGCATTTTGCTGAGTGGACTTTGCCTTTTGCTGTCAGTACCTTTTAAAAGTTATGTAAGTGCTATTGGTTGAATCCTCTACTTCAGCTGAGGGAGATGGGTGGAATTAAACGAGATGTTACTTCACTGACTGCGTTTTATTTCGTTACGTAGATTACAATGCGGGCGCGCGAGCAGACCCGTGTACGCGATGCGATGCGGTATGCGACTGCTTGTTCCCATGGGGCGAACAAGCGTCTTACAATTTTGCTTACAGTGCTAATTGCTGTCGCTACAGTACACCCCCTGTTACAAAAAAATCTTAGGACATTTTTAATTTTACAACTTTACAAAGAAATACAAATATATTTAATAATAAAATGTTGAGAACCACTGTCAACTGTTTGCTTAGTACTAACATGACCGTATACTAACTACCTGCCTACTTAGCTGGAAGCTTAATACGCCTGATTAGATTCACTCATTCATTGATACACACGGTTGAAACAGAAAAACTTTGCACTAAACGGATCTAGATGCACTTTAACACTATATTACGGATGGTGGTACGGTTGACGGGTTTTTTTTTGAATTGACTTATCTCTCTGTTGGCCTCTGAGGCCGTTGCAGCTTAACCGAGCTTTTGGCGAGCGCAGAAGGCGCTCAGCCCTGTAAGTTTTGATGAGGCAACTAGCGCAAGGGCACCACTTAGGTACGTACCTCGGCTTGGGCTGTTGCCAAGGCGGGGATAGGAGGGAAACGCCCGTGTACGTGCTTCTACCTCGTATAGGCGGCGACTGAAGGGACTCGTCGACCTCGCCAGCGAGGTCGGTGTATCTGTGAAGTGTTTGCTCTGTCTAATGTAGATGACTCTTCCGCATTAGCTGAGGTGATTTCGTCATCCGGGTCTCCGAGAACATGTCTCGGACAACGGAGGGTTGCACGTTGACGGGTGCCACTGGTGATGCCATATGCATGGTTGCCATCGGCAGACCACGACCATGCACTTGCCTTTGGATTTTGGAACCATAGTTGTGTCCTTCGTTTGAAATGGTTCCATACGAAAAATATGACGAAAACATCGAGTAGGATAATGATGGCGGGAATCATCCATCCAATGTCTGCAAGTTGTTGGCCGAGGCCGATTCACTTAATAAAATCTAGTCAAAGTCAGTTATTTTTCTACGTTTCTTGTTGACTGAAAGGTTATGCTGTTTTTAATAGATCGTGATGCAGCCGAAAGTGAGTTTTTTTTTGCTGTGAGTACTTTTTAACTACATGGATACAATAAGTAGAGTTTCTTGTACAAGGGCTCGCCCGGATAAATTCTACCACCATATTTATTTCTGACGCTCAAGCAGCATTGTTGTGTTTCGGTTTAAATGGTGAAATTGCAGGCACATTAAGCTTTACAAAGCGATAGACAGAGGATAGTGCACCGTAGGCCACGTATCTAAGGTGCGTCACCTACGGCTATGAGGCAATACTTTATAGGCTTAAATTTTTTTTTTCAACCTATGTCATCCCACTGCTGGGCAAAGGGCTCTTTCCCCCTGTCTTCCAGGACTTTCGCTCTCGTGCCAAATTCCACCAACCTGTCTCGAAGGCATCGAGATCGTCACGCCAGCGTCTACAAGACCTTCCTCAGCGCCGTCATCCGTCTTCAGGCACCCACTGCGTGATGATCGTTGCACATTTGTTCGGGTGCATTCGTCTTACGTGGCCCGCCCAATCCCATGTTAGCCTGGCAGCCTTATTTCCTGCATCAGCAATGCCGGTCTTTAAACGCAGCGTGGTGTTACGGATTCTGTCAATCCTCTTTACTCCAAGCACGCTGCGCTCCATTGCTCTTTGGCAAACATTGAGTTTGGATTTTTGAGTCTCTGTTAAATACCACGTTTGGAAACCATAGGTAAGGATACACATGTCGATGAGTTTGCGCTTTAGTGACATAGTAAGGTTTTCCTTCATCAACTCATTCATGGACCAGTAGTTCTTCCAGGCGTTCTCGATGCGGTTATCGATCTTCTTATCTTGCCTGTTTTTGAAAGAAACTAACTGGCCCAAGTAGACATAGTCATCGACGTAGTGGAAGTATACCTTGCCCGTCAACCTCAATCTTGCGTGTGGTGGAACATTTAATATAAATAAAATAATGTAAATTATATATATATTTGTATATATTTTTAGTTTATTAGCAGTATTTATTAGTAGGTATAGGTAGTTTATGTAGGTTTATGAACATAGATACACCACCGTCTTTTTGATTTTGTTTTGTCCTGTCCATCCAAAGGTTGTCTGGAAGAGATCGCTTTTAGCGATAAGACCGCCCATTGTACTTACCTTCTTTTTTGTGTAATTCTTTGTATTTTCAATTTAGTTGGTGTGCAATAAAGAGTATTCTATTCTATTCTATAAATATTGCTGGACTTTTCACACAGCGCTATCTAGCCACAAACTAATAAGCATACTTGTATATGTATTTTTTTTTCTAAATACATACTTAACTTAATACAACATCCAGAGCCGGAACAAATATCTGTTTATCATGCAAACATTTGTTCCGCGGCGGGAATCAAACCCGCTACCTTTTAAGTCTCAGCCGGCTATTCGCCCATTGCGCTATGGAGGTCGTCACCAGATAACCAGGTGGAAGAAACGTTAAATCTAATCAAATTCTACTAGGTTGGGATAATAACCCCGATACCTAATTGACGTTAGCTGATTGAATAGTTATGTCGAATGCTATTATATAGCAAATCGAAAGAAATTGACTGAACACAGATTTACATGTAATTCATTTTGAAAACGCTAATGTAAAAACTAAGAAACTTCATGTAGCAAGTAAGAAGTCAGTGCTCGGAACATTTATTTCTTGTAAAAGTAAAAAATCTTTGACAGACGTGACCGTAAAAAGTAAAAAGCACGCGCCTCGAAACCAAATGAAAACCACTTTTTCTCAAAAACCAATAGAGAAGTGACAAAAACGGTGAATGATTTTGATTACGACATCAAACCACATCGCCTAAGAAACAGAATAAAAATAGTTGATTCTAAACGCACGTACGGATTGAACGACATCGTGATTCGGTTTTGACAAAAAAGTGGACTTTTTGACAGCAGGAGCACCGAAAGAGATGTGTCAATAGGAAAAGAAACGGAGGTTTTTAGGGTGAATTCTCGAAATCCCCACCGCTATGACCCCCACCAGTGCGTAAAGATCCTTATAACTGGACAATTTCTACAAACATATATACTTTGAGATGGGGAATTTCTTATTTAATTCTTTGAAAACCAATTGCCACTTATCATGTATATGGAACAAGAATATGGCCCACATGTTGTTAAGTGGTAACCATTGCCTAAAACTGAATATAGCACTGCCCTTCGTCTATCATCTCGAGGCATACAGATGTAAAGTCTCCTCATGTGCCTGTAATTTCCCCGACAACCAATTAATTATAGAAATTTTAATAGTAATTGTCCAGTTACTCTCTACGCACCGGTGGGGGCGATGCGCTGGGAATTTCGAGAATAATCCGTTTCTAGGATATTTGTTTAAAAGAATAATAACATTCGATACGGGGTTAGATTAGGATATTACATCTACTTAATGAAGACTAGCTGATCCACTCCGTCTTAGGACGGATTATCAAAATGAAGTATAGCCACTAGGGATAATGTAGCTTTCTACAAGTGAAATAATTAACAGAATCAGTTCAGCCATTATGACGTGATTGAGTAACACACAAATAAACAAACATCCAAACTCTCACATTTATAATATTGAGATTGCAGGTTCGATTCCCGCCGCGAACAAATGTTTGCATAATCTACAGATATTTGTTCGGGATCTGGTTGTTTTTCTATGTATTATAAGTACGTATTTACAAAAAAAAATTATAAAAAATATTGAGTTATCAGATTCCTATAGTACAAGCTTTGCTTAGTTTGGGGTTAGATAGCGCTGTGTGAAATGTCTACTATTATTTATTTAATATATTTGAAAAACACAAACAAAAACACGCTTAAATATACCCCTTCAGTACACGGACAAAAACGAGGGAACTACATACTCATATCATATAATCTACGTCGGCACACCAACACTTTTAATACACCTGTAAAGCTTCAAATTACAGGAGATGGCGAAAATTATTACTGTATTTCTATTTTATAGGTTGTTATCTATGCGAAGAACGTAGGAAGTTAATGACAGCTATAATATTGGATATAAAAACCAAGAACAGCGTATAACGTGTTGTTTAAACTTAACAGCAATAAAACTAGATGAGATAAGATAATGCGATAAAAAAAATAATTGGTATTGATAAATTTAAAAAAGATAATTACTAAATTGTGAAACGGTAGTAGAAACAAAGAAGAGTTGATTTTTTTTTATTGATGATAGCTAGGGAATGCAATCCCGATCTCGCGAGATCTCGTGTAATTTTTCGGGATCAATCCCGACGCATCATATGACGAGATCCCGTTCGAGATTGACGGGATTGGGCGGCAGTGGTCAGCGACGCTACACACGTCCGCTCAGGGCGCAAGCGGCGCGGCTGACTGACGGCCGCGAGCGGCAGGAACGCCAAACAGCGTCAGAAAACTATTCCGACTATTTCCGAATATTAGCGACAGGTGACGATAGATATTTAGTTGGTAAGATTAAAGAATAAAGATTTTTATTTTCTATCGAGTAATATGTTATTTTAGTTAACCTCACTATCACAAACAAGCGGTTATTAGCTTTTTCAGTCATCCAAATTTAACATTTTTTTTTAACTAGACGGGATCCCGAAAATTCCGGGATCCCGCGGGATTGATATTTCTAATCCCGCGGGATCTCGAATTTGCAATATCGAGTCGGGATTGCATTCCCTAATGATAGCCAAGCGCTTGACCACTACCTCACCTGATGGTAAGTGAAGGTGTGATCGAAGATGGAGCACGCTTGCCTAGAAAGAACCTATTCACTCTGGACTTGAAGACTCCAAGATTATACTGGTTTGGAAAAACAGACGACGGAAGTGAGTTTTTTTTCGAAATTTTCGGAATCAAATTGGACTGAGCTTTTAACTCAGGCCTAGAGCGAGTAATCTTTTTATACCCAAAACATTGCAAAGGATTTTCCGGTTCACCCATTTGGTCGGTCATACCGCAAAAACGAACGAAATGCCTCGTTTTCGAAGTTTATATTTATTCCAATTTCATAATTACTCGAAAGCAGCTCAAATATTTCCATCTAATAAAATCGAATGGCATTCGTCGATATAAAAACTTTTTACGACCAAGCATCTAGAATCGGTGTTGAAAAAGTTATCACCTTAAAAAGGAGTCTACCATGAAGGAATCAGAAATACCAATGCAACAACAATGAGCTATCAACAGTAACGATAGGATCAAAGACAGGTACTGGCGTAAAACGTATCGAACTTGTAAATTGGGAGCCAACGACATTCAGAAACCCCTAAAGCGTTTAGCGCGACTTTTGAGTTTTTCCAGAGCACGATAGTATAGCGTCGTAAATCCTAGAGTTTTCGAGTTCTTCGGGTCGCTGGAGATTGGGAAAAGTCGGGACCTCCGCTGAGTTTTGAATAAGGGTACACCTGCCGTAGTTTGCGAGGTGAATAAAATTAATGGCAGCGAATGTTGGTTTCCGAATGCAGTTTCTTGCTCGCGTCTTATTGAAATTAAGACGTGGCACTGGTTTTTGCATTCGCTGCGCGGGTTTGTTTGTTTTATTTGTGAAGTTCTTTGATGTCTTTCTTTATGCAGTTGTGCTTGAGAAGGGAAAATTTCGAGGTAGCTAGTAGAAGTGGGTAATGTTAGTACTTTTTAGCTATTTAGTTTTATTAAAGCTGCGAAAATATGTTATGCAAGTAGGAAATTTCATAATAAAACTATTTAATAATTATAGAGCATATTAAAAAATTATGTCTTGAGAGTTGGTCACTAGCTGAACTTTTGGACAAATTTAAGCTTTTATCATATCTAAATAAAATAATATATACAACAGGTAATTCAAAAAGGATAAGAAGAACCTACCAAAAGTCTAAAAGAAACTCAAATAAGACCTCGAGTAATCTACTTACAATATCTCAATCATGGAAACATCAGGAAGTCCCGCTTCCATTTGTCTTCATCTCATCAGTTGCTCGCAAACGTTTCAGCCGATTAGTTTTTTCCCCGAATCTTTGTCTACCCCATTATCCTGAACAATTATTGTGTCATTTGTCAACGCATTTCCTTCCAGCAGTCTGATTTCTTCAGTAGGGCTTTACGATTGATTGAGTAGCTATTTTTGTTCCTCGCAAAAGTAGTGAATTGGAGGAGGTGTCAATGGATGAAGGATTTAGTTGATCTGCGGCTACTCCGAGTTTTTATACCATTTCTTTCTTTCGTCTGTTAAACAGGAAACCTCGGAATTAAAGACTATCTTTCATCAATCTACCTTTACGCAACAGAGGGAACCATTTTATAAACCCGTTTCCTAATTCAAACACGCAGCAGAATGTTACAGAAATGTTAAGTTCAAAGCAACCGCACCAAAAAGGTTGCCGCCATGTTTACACAAAATTCTATTTATCTCCCAGGTCAATTCCAACAGCAAAAGCCCTAACAGAAAACGAGAAAGTCCCGTCATAAAAGTCATCTCAGTTATTAATTACGGAGAGCAAGTAAAAATGAATCTTAATAACTGGTATCATAGCATAAAAGCCGGGTAAAGTCTACACAATCCCGGCGCAGCCCGCAAAAAGGAACGAAGGGAAGGTTAATTTGAATCCTCGCGTTTGTAAGCCAAACAATAAATTGGATTTGGACGTCCCAGTTGACAGTTCATTTTGCTGTTTCGTCCCTTGACATATTCCTTTAAGATTATGAAAAGTTATTCCCGAAGATCCCCCAATTCTACTGTCTAATTTAGGTAAGAGCCAATTACAACTAACTTTTTCTCCGAGTTACGTGTAACACAATTCTACCGGACTGATTTATGTTTTAATTTGCAATTTAGAGAAACTTCGCGTAAGTACCTCAATTAGATACTTTTAATTGTGTCTTTGAGTCTCGAAAACTTTGTTGTCGTAAATATACCGTCAATGTAAAACAAGACAGGCAATTATGTAATTATTCAGAACAAATTTAAGTATCGGAGTAACTTGTCATGCCGGCAAAAACGGCGGGTGAACGAGCCCGTTTTTGCGGGAACAATAACAAGTACGAGTAAAAACGGTGACATTAAAATGTATGACACTCCGCCGAACGTTCCTCTTGTCACTTTTAAACGGGAATAAAAACTTGAGGGATTGTGCAAAGCTTAGTTTAAGGGACTTCTGTGATTCCAGTAGTTCCTGGATGTTTGAGTTCCTGTAGTTCTTTGCCGTAGTTTTTTTCAATACGGCAAGTCCATCATTAGATTCATTAGCCACATTTATAACAAGAGTGAAAAGATTTTCAGAAACGAAGATCTCTCAGAAACGTCGTAGTATCGCTATAGATATGTATGTTTATGTATATTCTAATTTATTTGTTGTATGAGTAAGTGTATTTATGTATATTGTTTTATTTTATTGTAAGTGATCATCGCTCTCCTAAAATGTAGTTTTTGTTTTGTTAATGTAGGTACAGCCCTTTCCATTATTGTAATGTTACAAAAGTCCTCTCCATCTAAAGGTTGTCTGGAAGAAATCGCCTCTAAGCGATAAGATCACCCGTTGTACTTGTTGCTTTGTGAATTTTTATTTTTATATCTGTTTCTTTTGAAGCATACAATAAAGTATTTTCATTTGTTCATTCTTTTCATTAATTTACTCTTAAATTATACAAGCCTGTCTTTTCTTCCTTATCGGACTCAACACCATGCTTCTAACATCACAAAGCTCCATCAATGTCTTGACAAATGATTTATTTGAAAACCAATTCAGTGTTGAGAGAACAAATGACTAATGTCGAATATTTATCTCTGTTGCATACATCAGAATACTTTGATAACGAGCTTAATCATCAAAAAGGGAAAATAACTTAAATATGCATTGAAGGATTTTAGAACGCAAAACTGAAGGATTGTAAACAATATATTTGATACTCGAAAAGTAAATAATGATTTCTGCAATAATCCAATCACAGTCAATATGCGAGAGCAAAGGGAAATTAATACAAATGTTGGCTACAAAATTGATCTCGTTCAACTTGACAGATGTCTTAGAGATGAAATATTATGTCTTCACGTTGAAAAATACAAAAAAAACTTTGAGTGAGACACTTCTAACTAAACGAATGTTTTTGTAGGGTGTTTTAAGTTGCTTTAAATTGCATCAAAACGGAACCAAGAATAGATTTTGGTTTGTCGTGTCTATGATTAGAAAATAAACATGGTACCGGCCGGCAAAACATACTTCAAGTGTTTATTAGACCAAGATCACGTCGAGCCAGTTATATGACCACCCAAGATGAACAATGTTTTAAATATTCCCGTATCGTAAAATCTCGCTTTTTATCGCGTCTGCTCGTTCAGGCTTAGGAGAATCCAGAGAGAGATTTAACACCCACTCGAGTCCATCGAGTGTTTTACAACTATAATAATCAAATAATCAAACACTAAGTGTACGTTTGGTTTTGAAATTATTGCAATATTTATGACTTAGGATGTAGGTAGTGTGTTTATTGGCACCATTAAACGCAATGGTTTGATTCTGCCATAAGTATTACTTAATCCATTTATATCGTCGGTACTTAGCTTTCGAAATGTACACCCAATTATCTCCTCTAGGAAAGTTTCTATAAATAATTTTGCGGTGACTTAGATATTCGTTGTAAATGTCTCACTTGAGATGTTTATTTAATTTATACCGATAATTCTCCGTAACTTATGGGCGTGGGCAGGAAGACGGTGTTAGATCGAATATTTATTGTGAAACTGCTCGTCCGTTTGTAGACGATTTATTGTTGGTTTAAGTGGAGATTGGAGTCACGTGCTCTGTGACTATCAAACCTACGGCTAAATAAAGAAAACTAATTTGGTAGGTGTTCAAATGTTGTGCTTTCCCCGAAAATGTCGTTGGCGAATAATGTGTCTTGGTCGGATGATTCGAATTCCTTTGAAATGTTAAATTATAAAACAAATAAAAACGACCAAAACTACCATTGGATTTAGTTATACTAGTACTTACAACAAAGTGTAGATTTTTACTCCCAAACAATGCCGCCGAGTATTAAGCGGTGGTCAACTGTCAGAGAACTTCGATCCCATAAAATTGACAGTAAACCTTGGAACATGTCAGTCATAAAACTGAACAGTGATTCTTTACAACTGAAACATCAAAAGGGATTAAATTTATGTACTGAATTCCATAAACTCCATATATGTATGTGAATAACTAAAAACAAGCCTCACTTGACTAAACTTAAAACTAATTAGATAATAACTAACGTAACGGGGTGAGCGTGTGCAGAAATTCCTTACACATACATAAAAATAGCGCTAGCAACACTCAAGGCTAGATCAAACGTATAATATGAACATACAATTAGATAGGAAAACGTTTTATGCAAGCATTTTGTGAAGTATTCTCTGACAGTTAATTAATTATCTAGCATGATGCGAAAGACTATAACGTAAAAAGATAAATCAGGTTTGTTTAACTTAGTATTACTCGTGCGCGATAACTTGGGACCTGCTAAGAATGCGACTCCCCGACCACTTCCCCTGCACTTCCCCGATGGCGCCCGTATTGTACCGTTCGCATCACTACTTTTTACTAGGGTTTTTAGTCTCGTACTGGCCTACGTCACGTAACGACGCGCTCTGGAATTCTTTTAGTATTCGTTTGTGTTATTGTTTTGTTGTGAAGTCAACCATGTGGACAGGCTTCGACAAAAGTATTGGGACGATGACCTCTTACAAGAGACGAATGAATCGCAATTAATTGTAAATTTATCGGATACCTCTTCGTCAAGTGATTATAGTGAGACTAAGGACGAAGAACAACCTCTAGAAGGCATAAATCCACTAAGTAGTGACGAAGATGAGATAATGTAAATAATAGCTAAAATAAATGTATAAACTTAAACATTGTATTTTATTTTATTCAAATAGTGTAAAAAAGATTAGATAAAAAGCAGCGTCCTCCCTGAGTAACATAATAAATTAGGTTAAAAAAAACAAAGACGAAGCCGCGGGCGGCTGCTTGTTATGTTCGCTTTTTTGCGGGCGGTACAAACACGCCAATATGACGTCACCGCGCTCAGGTCCCAACTTATCGCGCACGTGTAATACTGTATTTAAACTTTCAGTCTATTACGGTTGGACTATATTCCGTCAAATAGATCTATGTATATGTGGATGATGTTGAAGATGATACAAAAATATTTTGTTGATATTGCATTATGCTATAGTCCATTTCTCTTTAACTTTACTTCATTAGCCACTAATTATCCTAAAATAAGGTATACACACTAATTGCCGGTATAATAGATCGCGTGACAGGCGAAATTAGCAACATTATTGAGCTCTCGTTCTATTGATTACGGCCCGCCAATTGCACAGCCGAATTCCACCTACAATTTATTCCCACCCCTCCCAGAAGCGACTCTAGCTTCTAAACACGCGTAAATAAGTCGCAATATCGCAAATCACGGTAGTGACAAAGCGTCATGTTGTCCTTTATTAGTGGACGTATTGACAGAACGAGAACAACTAACGACATAGACAGAATCGGGGCAAATATTGGATTGCTCAATTAAACAAATGAAATAGGATGTGGAACAAGCTATGCTGAAGTGAAATATAAAAGCTAACAAACTGTCAAATATGATCTATGAAATATGCCTGCTGTTCGTTTTGTTTTGCGTCCTTCAACAACATGTTTTACTATAGATTTATAGGTATATGTTCTTCTCAACCAGCTTTTGAAGTTTCTTAGGAGTTTGAGTTTACCTATAATGTCATTAATGCAAAATTTCTATTCATTAGTTAGATAATGAGATGTGAATATTGACTTACAAGATTTGACAATATAAACAAACACATACCCAAGTCAAATTTAATAGAAACTAGTAAAAACTATTTCAGTAAAGCCATTGGTAATGCTCTAGAGAATAGAACACAAAAAATATAGCAAAAACAAAAACGCCAAACAATTTATTCGATACCGTTCCGAATCATAAAACAGATGAAGGATATGAAGCTATAATTCAAAATTACACCGAGGCGCGTACACGTATCAAAGTTATATAGTTATTACCAATTTCTAAGCTCATTACCTGTTATGGGACCGCCGATCTATAACGGTCGGCCACTGCCCACTATATACCACAAAAAAAAACACGACAGCTGGTACGATACTAATAATAAAGTAGAAATTTCGTCGGACACTATCCATTATCTTAATTTTGATACGGTTTACAAAAGAGCGTTAACTGAGCAACATATGTGTCGGAACAACGGTTGGGAGCCGGATTATAAAGATAGCATTTTATCATTTGGCTTTTTTTAATTTTTGGTGCACCGTTTAGGGTAAATTTGAAGATAAGCGTGACTTGATAAAGTTTAAAAATACAAACAAACTAGATGAGGATAAAGCGTTCAAAGAAGTGATCCGATCTTTTGTGACATTGAAAGATGTATTGAAATGTCACAGAACCGATCAAAGCTATGACATTTCAACAATCTTATTTGCCGCCCTAAAACATAAAAGGAACCTTATGCTTTTAATGTAACAGATAAATTGCTCGATGACAATTGGAAATTTATTGCGGTAACAAAACTTCCGTTGACAGCGATCGGTGGCCGCCGATAATCAACTGTCTCCCTCACGCATAACATGTGGGTGCTCAATGACATACCGAAGGATACGACAGAAAAAAACAAACAGGTACCAAAACCATCGTTCGTTAGTGGTGCCGACACAAAGCGAAAAACCTGATAGGCATCGGCCTTTTCCAAGAAGTCATCGAGATATAATATATAAACCGATGAAAATTGTGTCCACTGAATAATTTACCCCAATTCACACTTTATAAGCTCTGAGTTAAAGAATGAGTTGTCAAACTCTGTGACTCGAAACCTTTCTAGATCGGAGATAATGTGAATTATAGCCAAATACAAATGTAGGAATGCGACACGGAGAGTGAACACCGATGAACCGTGTTGGATAGGATCTCATTTCTACATACCCATATAAATTTTACAAAAAAATATTTAGTCGGCAAATATAAAAGCGTTTATAGAAAATATAATAATACACAACAGTACATAATTATCGCATTTAACTTTTATCTTCAAGCTCTTGAGAATTTCCAAGAACAAATTGATTCTTTGAAAGTGTTGTAAAGTCAACTTCATAAATTGAGATGTCTTCCTACTTTACTCTCCTCAGAGCGTCATTGTCACCTTTTTTTCTAGCTCTTTCGTTGCAGGTAGAGAACCCGGCTTATGCCGCTAAAGTGCGTTTTCTTATACAAGATTGATGGACTTTTAAATTAGCGCATTGAAGACGCTTCACTGATTTCGAAAACATGAAATATTGCGTGTTGATATTTTGCCGGCAAAGTTTTAAGGTGCGCTTGTTTCGGAACTTTAAGTATTTTACGCTACCTCAGGCCCCGCCAACCTAAACGTATCTGCTCTACACTAATTTGAAACGCGGGGGAATTTTTGGGAGACAAACGGCGTCCGACCTTGAAGACGTCTCGACGGGCACTGACCGTCCGGCGCGAGCGCTTTACGAGTAGATTTTGATTGTTTTCTTTCACAGAGATTAATAATAACTGAATTACATATTGTTTTTCTACAATTCCTTAGTTAATAATAAGTTCTATCTTTTGGTATAAATTTGTCATGATTTCAAGAAGAAACCTCTTAGTATCGACCGTTTACATATCAATTTAGTGTCAACTTTATGATTTTTTTTTATCGAGAAAAGTATTATTATTCTCGTTTCTATCTTCACAAAGCGGTAGATTATATGTTCAATTTTAATAAAATATGTTTTTTTTGTGCATATTTTAAATTTCAGTATAGATACAGTTGTTAAAAAAAACCTACAAGTCGTCACCCTACAAACTTCCCCGCCTTAAGTATCCAATGATAACAAAAAATCTGACATCAACAAAGCCTTAGTTGATTTTACAAACCGGATAGTGTAATATATAAAATATTAATATCCAATGTCCAGTATCATGAGGAAGAGTACCTATAATAATATCAAAAATCAATAGCTTTCTCTCAGTCATTCCACTTAAAAATTGAAAGTTCCAATAAAAAATCATTTTTACGGTTATTTTTGTTTGTCATTTACGTAAAGTAGCAATCACGGGCTTCTGATTGTGAAGTCACACAATGGCCGCCAGTATCCGATGTATACAGAAGATAAATTAACCATTTTATTCGTATTGTTGGTATTTTACGACACTTTGACTTGTGTTCGGATCAACAGTGGCATTTTAATTTAACTTTTGAGGAAACTGACTGTAGTTGTGTCATTATCGTAAATAATAGGAGCGGACAATAAATGGCTTCTGCTGTCCAAACAATACAGTTATTTGCATGTATTTGGATATATCCGACTGTCATAAAATGAGTGAGTTAAGTTTATTCCAAATTTATCGACTCTTGCCATGAATAGAAGCGTAGTTTACCTACTATAAATCTTATTAGGATATACATATACGCGTGAGATCTGATCAAATAAGGTTTTTTGGATTATTCTATGTGAATATCGTATAGGAGTTATTATTCGTACTGTGATTTCTGATTTCGCCTAACGTATATTCACAAAAATATAAAGTTGTTTAAGAAAAATAGCATTAATCATAATTTTAATGCTAGAAATAAAGATAAACTCGCTATTGCCACTTGTAGACACCATAAAGTGAGTAAATCGTTTAAAGGCCAAAGGTGTTCGCTTTTATAACAAACTCCCAAGTGATGTACAAAAATTGACAATTAACAAATTTAAAAACGTAATTAAACAAAATCGTTATAAAAAGCCTACTATAAAATATCGGATTATTTACTTAGATGATAAAAAAGCTTGGGATTAAAATTGCTCCAACTCGTTCAGAATGTTACAGTTTAGACGTAATTTATTTTCTGTATTGTTATGTATTCTAAACGTATCATTAAAAAAACAACCAGCCTGGTTTCTTGCCTTTCTTTCCTGGCTTGGTCGCGAAGGAACAGGCAGTAAAATTGACATTTCAAAGTGATCCTTGTGATTTTAATGAATATAAGATTTTGACTTTTACTTTCGCCCTTCAATATTCAAAGAATAGTAGAGATTTTTGTGAAAGGAATCGTCAGCGGAAGGACCGCCACACCTTTTTCTACCGCCGAGCAGCATTGCTGTGTTTCGGTTTGAAATGTATGAATTCCGGTGAAATTACAGGCACATGAGGCTTCACACCTTTATGCCTCAAGTTGATGGACGCAGTACAGTGCATCGTAGGGCACGTTTAAAATGCGTGACCTACGAGGCAATACTTTGTTATACGCTACGGTTACCACTTAACATTAGGGCTATAGGCTTGTTTCAGCCCATCCTGCCCACCTGCACGATGGGGCAACTGATGACCTGCTCCGACGCTGCCATGAACGTGGCGGCGTACTGGTCAAAATAGCTATAGTATTGAGACATCGACACGAAAGAAGAAAAAGAAGATCCTATTTATCATCTGTTGTAATGAATATTTACCCATGTTTGCAATTGAATAAATGATTTATGATACTCAAACGTAACTCTTTTTAGGGCTCGGCTCGCTTTGTAGTGTTTTCTTGTGAAAATTATAGTAAGGGGTAGATAGATATGAGATACTGCTCATAATGAAATCTTAATATTAATTCCTTTCTAAAGGTCATCACACTAATAGTATAAATGCGAAAGTTTGGATGTTTGTTTGTTACTATCTCATCGCTTTGTTAAACGATAAGACCGCCCATTATGCTTATATTTATTTGTTTAATTCTTTATATCTGTTGTGTCTAGCTTGTAAGGTATAATAAAGAATTTTCATTCATTCATTCATTTCATTCATTCACTACGTAACCGCTAACCCGATTTCGATGAAATTTGGTACAAACGTAGATTATAACCTGGATCACCACATAGGTTACCATTTATCCCATAAATCAGATCCCATAAGACAAAAATGGGGTGGCAAGTTTATTTTTTTATACTACTTATATGGCAAATGAGCATGCAGTCCACCAGATGTTAAGTGGCTACTGCAGCCCATGGATCATCATATCAGCCGTAGGACGTCCACTGCTGGACAAAGGCCTCCCTCATTGATCTCCAGGAACTGCGTTTGGAAGCGGCCTGCATCCAACGCCGACCTGCGGTTCTTACCAAGTCGTCTGCCCATCTTGTGGGTGGACGTCCTACGCTGCGCTTGCCGGTCCGTGGCCTCCACTCGAGAACCTTTCGGCCCCATCGGCCATCTGTTCTGCGCGCTATATGGCCTGCCCATTGCCACTTCAACGTGCTAATCCGTCGGGCTATGTCGGTGACTTGAGTTCTCCTACGTATCGCCTCATTTCTGATTCGATCCCGTAGAGAAACCCCGAGCATAGCCCTCTCCATAGCTCGTTGAGCGACTCTGAGCTTATTCATAAGGCCAATAGTGAAGGACCACGTTTCGGTTCCATATGTCATCACTGGTAACACACACTGATTGAAGACTTTCGTCTTAAGGCACTGTGGTATGTTGGACGAAAAGACGTTGCGAAGCTTCCCAAATATCCACAGTAGCCTATGGATATCCACATAGAATTCAAAACAAGCTATTATGTTGTATTGATCTCTATGTGGATACGTTGCTATACTATAGGACTAAGCTCTCAAGTTGCAACAGCGAGTTTGACTTTATTTTTAGGTTATCTACACATTTAGTAGCGTAACGCTTACGAAGTCGCGGGCAACAGCTAGTTATTTAATAAAAAATATATCAGAAAGTATTTTACGACCGTAATCCTTCAGGTAGTTGGTACATTTTGGGTTTTGTCTTGCCCTTTGAAGTATTATAGCACGGCGCTAAGCATTATTGTTTTAGGTCTCATGGCGCCAAACATATGGCACTAAACTAAACTACGCTGGAATGTTTACGACGGTCCACAAAAAATTAACAAGTGTGTGACAACGTTAAACTATTGAGTTCTGCCAGTAAGTTAATTTTGGTAGTATTTTTCAGTTTCGATTATATATTATTTTTTCCGAAATCTAATACATAAATCTATACTAATATTATAAAGAAGAAATGTTTGTATTTTTGTGTGTATGTTTGTAATGAATAAACTCAAAAACTACTGCGCCGATTTCAAAAATTCTTTCACTATTGGAAAGCTACATTTACCCGAGTGACATAGGCTTTATTTATTGCTAGAAAAGGTTAGGGATCTTTACTAAAACTTGAGTAACGTAACCCAAGGTGTAAAAAAAGTGCCCTAAAACGTCTTTCGTCGCATGCACTGCGGAAACTATTGATGATAGAACAAAAGTATGTTCTACAATATTAAAGAACATATCAATATCTACAAAAAACTTTGTTATATTATAAAGAGGAAAGATTTGTTTGTTTGTATTGAATAGGCTCCGAAACTACTAGACCGATTTAAAAAATTCTTTCACTTTTGGGAAGCTACACTATCTCCGGGTGACACAGGCTACTTTTTACCCAACTGCGGAGAAGGAGGGTAATGCCTTTATTAAAAAACTACGCGCGCAATGCTGCGGATTGGTTAGCTAGTAATAAATAAAGCTAGATATTTCACATAACGTCATCTAGCCTCGGACTAAGCAAAGCTTGTACTATATGGTAATCAGATAACTGATAGAATACTTATATACATATTTTTATATAAGAACAAAAATCTGTAGATCATGCAAACATTTGTTCCGCTGCGGGAATCGAACCCGCTACCTCCTGCGTCTCAGCCAGCTATTGGCCCACTGCACCACAGAGGTCGTCTAGTTTTTTTTTTTAAACTTGTAGACACATAAGCTGTCGGACCTCCTGATGTAAGTGGTCACCGCCGCCTATAAACTCCTGCAGCACTCGCGGTACTGCAGTCGCGTTGCCTACCACTTAATACCCTATTTACACCTCTTGTGAAGGAGTTCATTTTGAAGCCCACCGGAAAAACCTCCGGAGGAAAGTCATTCCACATCTTGCAGGTGCGTGGAAGAAACGAGCGGGTGAAGCACACCGTGTGAGACTTCCACGCATCTACAATATGTGAATGAGCTTGTTGCCGGTTGCGGGAGGTTCGATGGTAGAAGTGGGAAGCAGGGATTTAATTGAACAGCTATTCAGAACATTCGCCGTTATATATTTTATAGAAAGCGCTGAGCGCTCCGATGTCACGGCTCAGACTCAGCGGCTCCAGATCCTTAGATACTACTAGGAGTCTAATGAGGAAGTATGCACAAATAAGGGTAAAAATGAGATAAGAGATTACAAATCGCAGGGAAGAGTGTGCACCATTGTGATTCATTTATTAGAAAGAAAGCTGATTTGTATCATTGTCTAAT
Source organism: Philereme vetulata (assembly GCA_918857605.2). NCBI lineage: Eukaryota > Metazoa > Arthropoda > Insecta > Lepidoptera > Geometridae > Philereme > Philereme vetulata. The sequence goes on along the minus strand of OU975470.1, from coordinate 5,947,126 downwards.
AATATTAAATCTCTGTTATCATTATCATAATGCACAAGAAAGTGCGGTGTAGGACATCTAGATAGACTGAAAACACTAAAAAGACGACCTGGTATAAGTTACTCGGAGTTGATCGCAGAGCGTACAAGATCGGATGCTATGGAAATATATGCGGGAGGTCTGCAGTGGAAGTCCTATGGCAATTATGATGATGTTCTCTTATTCCTAGAAATTCTATGTAAGTAATGTTTACAAAGCCATACAATTTAAAAATCCCTAGAATAACTACACCATATTCATTAATAGAGGTGTAGAGTTTATTGTGAAAGGGCTCGCCCGGGGAAGTACCTATTTCTGCAGCATTGCTGTGTTCCGGTTTGAAGGGTATGATTGCCGGTGAAATTAGATAGATAGATAGATAGAAAACGCTTTACTGTAAATCACACTTAAAATACAAAAAAACAAATAACAATACACGCAGAAATACAAATGGCGGTCTTATCGCTAAAAGCGAAATCTTCCAGACAACCATTGGATGGGCTGGCTTTCACGAGAACGTTATAGGACGATAGCTATTAATAAAAAATAATTGAATATTGAAAAAAACAGATTAGGTGCATAATATTTATAGCATAGTACATAAATATTCCATACTAATAATAATAAAATAGGTATATTATATAAAATACTATAAGTAGGTACATATAGGTGTACAATAGAAGGATGAAATAAAAACCAAGAGTAGCGTAACGACAGATGAGAAAATGAGAAATCAGCATTGTAGTGCAGACAGATGTTTAAATAGAACTGTTTTAAAGATGGGAAGGGATTTGGCAGTTCTAATGTGTGGAGGAAGAGAGTCCCATAGACGGATAGCTTGTACAGTGAAGGATTTATCATAAAACGACAAATTTACAGGCACATAATGCTTTACACCTGTCTGCTTAAGTTGATGGACGCAGGGCAGTGAATCGTATGGCACATTTCTAACGTGCTTGACCTACGAGGCATTTCTCTATTACAGACGATGGTCGCCACATAATATCAAGTGGGCCTTATGATTGGTCCATCTCCATATAGCATAAAAACTTGAGTAGAAGTAGGGACTGTTAAAATTTATTTAACTACTTCACGGAACCCTAAAACTGAACAAAACGACCCCCTCATAGAACATTAAGTTTGTTTACTACTCGTCGGGATGACTAAAAATGTTTTGCTTCTGAATGCCACTTTATTGCTAGAGTCTCGATCGTTATACTTTTAAGGTTCATTAGCAAACATGTGTTTGAATATCGGGAAGGTTTTGGAGATGTTAGTTTGTTTTTATGATTAAGCCTGACTTGCACAACGATCCTTAAACGTGTTAAGCGATTATACATGTTTAAATTGGATGCATTTGTCTGATTTGAGAACTCTCCATATCATATTTAGTCACTAAATATGTTTTGGCATCGTTGTTGTTTTTTTTTATATAACTTATATGGCAAACGAGCATGCAGTCCACCAGATGTTAAGTGGTTACTGCAGCCCATGGATATCCACATAGAATTCAAAACAAGGTATTATGTTGTCTTGATCTGTATGTGGATACGTTGCCATACCATAGGACTTAGCTGTTATGCCTATGTGCCAGTAATTACAGGAACATACCATTACCATCTAACCGGAACACAGCAGCACAAGTACTGCTATTTGGCGGCAGAGTGTGCAAGTCGCCTTTAAATTAGAGAAATAGGTCTCGGTAACAAGTAAAAACAAGCTGACCCCGAAAAAGGCTAAGTCAAGAACACTTTGCAAACTATTACCCGTGCGCGATAAGTTGGGACCTGAGCGCGGTGACGTCATATTGGCGTGTTTGTACCGCCGCCGCCGTGTTGTAACAAGCAGCCGCCCGCGGCTTCGTCTTTGTTTTTTTTAACCTAATTTATTATGTTACTCAGTGAGGACGCTGCTTTTTATGTAATCTTTTTTACACTATTTGAATAAAATAAAAATGCAATGTTTAAGTTTATACATTTATTTTATCTATTATTTACATTATCTCATCTTCGTTACTACTTAGTGGATTTATGCCGTCTAGAGGTTGTTATTCGTCCTCAGTCTCACTATAATCACTTGACGAAGAGGTATCCGATAAATTTACAACATTTACTATAACAACAAAAACTACAACAACAAAACAATAACACAAACGAAAACTAAAAGAATTCCAGAGCGCGTCGTTACGTGACGTAGGCCGGTACGAGACTAAAAACCCTAGTAAAAAATAGTGATGCGAACGGTACAATACGGGCGCCATCGGGGAAGTGCAGGGGAAGCGGTCGGGGAGTCGCATTCCTAGCAGGTCCCAAGTTATCGCGCACGAGTAATAGTTACATAATGATTTTGACCAGGGCGGCATAATCGTATATGCGACAAAGCCCTGCTCAATTATTAGCAAAAACAAAAGATCTAAGTTAAAAATAGAGCTACCTACAAGTTATACAAAAAAATTTTGTCTAAGCTTGTCCACAAGAGTGAATGAATGAATGAATGAAAACACTTTACTGTACACCACAAAAGAAATAAACCTAAAAATAAAAAAGTCACAAAGCAAGAAGTACAATGGGCGGTCTTATCGCTTGGAGCGATAAGTATGGAAGAGTGGACACAATTGAAGAAAATAATAACATTGCCAACTTGTATCGACTCAATGCTAAGTAAGCCTATTCGATTTTATTCAACTTATTTATACCATGAATCTAAGCCTCACAAACCCCTAAGTACGGGAAAATAATTCATATTAATCACACTAATATTATAAATGTGAAAGTTTGGATGTTTGTTTATTTATTTTTTGTTTGTTACTCAATCATGTTCTAACAGCTGTACTAATTTATTAGTATATACGTAGATTATAACCTGGATTACCACATAGCCTATGTGGAGAACCTTTTTATCCCCTAAATTAGTTCCCATCGGATAAAAATGGAGAGTCATGTCAAGTTGCAACAGCGAGCTTAGCTTTACTTCTAGGTACCTAGACATTTAGTAGTGTAACGAGTACAAAGTCGCGGGGAACAGCTAGTAATTTATAAATTGTTTAGGAAAAATCTAGAAGGGGTGTTTATTTGCTTGTATACCTGCGGTCCGTAATATTGTTAAAAATAAAAAATTTTGTCTGTCATTTTGCTGTTCAAACCACGTATTTAGTTTGTGAATTAATGAAATTTTATACAATAATTGCCATAATTATATATTATACAAGTGAGCCCGCCGAACTTCGTACCGCCTTGACATGCATATAACGCGGGCTGTCATTAAACGTCACCCTGGTAGAATTAACAATTGTTGTCCCCGGCCATCATTATACAACCATACTTAACCATAGACAAAATTACGTTTAGCTGTCATTTGCTGTCATAGCTGTTTTTTTATTCCATGTCAGATGCGTTTTTGTTATACGACGTTTTATAGTGACTCTTTGACGTTTTACGTCACGGCCCACGGTAACGACGGGAACGGGATAAAAAGTATCTAATGTCCTTCTCCTGGTTCTTAGCTACCTCCCTACCAATTTTCAGCCAAATCGCTTCAGCCGTTCTTGAGTTATAAAGATTAATATTTGTAACAATTTGACCTGTCCTTTCAATTTTGACAAGGGTTCAGATTTTTATTCGCATACATTGTCCAACTTTTTTTTATAACAAAAAAAATGTGCAAATCGCTCTATTATACCAACCCATTTTGAATAGTATGACAATAAAATCTTTGTCACAATAGGAACATGCATTGTGGGGAGGCATTTGACCATCTGTCGAGCAGGAATTTTGTGTATGGATGACATTTCCATCCTTAAAAAATATACGGGCGATATTATTTTTATCATGTTGGATGTTTTATTGTTATGTATATTTTGTGTACAAATATCTTTTTTTTTATACTTGAATTGATGTAGAGTGTTGGTGGAGAGTTGTATCTACAAGAATTTACAACAAAATTATTGACTTTTATTATTTCGTTCCGTAAAAATAATAAGTTTGAAGTTGAGTTATTTAAGATAAAAAAGATGAAGAAGAATATTTATTTTGAAAAAATGTACAAATACAAAACATCAATACATAATTATTAGGTAGGTACATGTAACAAAAATTAGGATGAATATGTAACTACAATTATGAATGAGCCTCAGTTGCCTAAACTAGACAGAAAAGCCTGTATGATAGGCAGCTGTGCTCCCCCTGCTTAATATCAAGTAGAATATAAAAGCAATACATTAATTTTATTTAAATAATAACAATAAATATAATAAATACTGCTGGACAATTCACACAACGCTATCTAGCCCCAAACTAAGCAGAGCTTATGGAAACCAGATAACTGATAGAAGACTTATATACTTTTTTTTGTAAATACATACTTATAATATATAGAAAAACAACCAGACCCGGAAAAAATATCTGTAGATCATGCAAACATTTGTTCCGCGGCGGGAATCGAACCCGCTACCTCCTGCGTCTCAGCCGGCTATTCGCCCACTGCTCCACGGAGGTCATCATTTATTTATGAACAATTATTATTGTGTATATGTATGTATGATATTAGAAGTTCATTAATATAACTTAAATACAATTGTGCAGAATAATATTTGATTTTTGTTAAATCATATATAGGGTTATATCTCGAATTAGTAATTCACATTTAGAATAAACTTGAAAATACCGTAATAATAATACAGCTCAAATTAATTACGCGTAGGCGTTTATTAATAGCGTTAATTTGTATTATTAAACTAGCTGACCCACCCGCGGCTCAGTTGTGTCAGTGGAAGGGCCCACAGTTTCTGCTTACGTTTGGGATTTCTTTGAATTCGCGCCTTCACAGCTGTTATCACTGCTGGAGTCCTAACAGACCGAGGGCGACCACTTCTTGACCTGTCATCTACACTAGAGTCTTCATTGTATCGTTTGATGGTGCGATAAACGAATCTTTTGGTTATATTCAAATTTTTCAGTATGTCAAAAATTTGAATTGGCGCGTAACCGCAACGATGCAACGCAATAACTGCAACACGGTCTTCTTTAAGCGTCCACTCCATATTTAAAAATGAGTAAAATTCTAAAAAGTATACATTTTTATTTTCATTAACAATTCGAAATTCGAATTCTATAAACTTTTTTGTAGCCAGCATTCTAAAAGAAAAGTTTTTACTGTGTGACAATACTTATGACCTGACTAGGTATATTATCCCTCGTGTTCTCCCCTTTCATAGCGCTTCTATGTAAATATATTAATGTAAATAAAATAAAACTGTAAATATGTTGACCCACTAATTCTATGTTTATTTATTCTGTTTTTGTACATATACATATTAATTTGTGTTTTACATGTCCTTAATTGTGTTGTCTCTGCTTTTTAGGTATAAATAAATCACCTTGTAGTCTAAATTCTGGTTGAGTCTCCCTCTGTAAACACTGGCCAACCATTTCAATACTCGGAACTCCATCGTTTTACCGTTTTTAACCTGTCAACTTGACATTGGCATAATTGTGGCAACAACTACCACAGAGGCCATACAACCAATAGTGAATAGTGAAATATGAACGATTAAAAATGGGGGGTGGGGGTAGGAGGGTGAAAAATAATTTACGACATATTCTCATACCTACCTATCATATTATTAAAAAACTCATTAAAACCGGTGTACCTATTTCGGAGGAGTGCGACCACAAAAACCGTGACACGAGATTGTTATAGGTACTATTAGAAATATTATAATATAAATATGTAGGTACTTATGCAAAGAAGTTGCATTAGTTCGTTCATAGGTATTCTTATATTAGATATAGGTACAGTTACGAACGTCACAATATAGTTAACAAAATCTAAATGATGATAACCTGTATTGACCCAAGTAGGTATAGTAGGTATAACAATTTAAAATTAACTGCATATTAGGTACAGACAGATATATAAAATAACAATCAACATTTTGAGAATAAAATTTCAAAATGAATAAAGTTAAGCTTAAGAAATAACAACAAAATGTCAGACAGTTAAAAAAACATGTGTCAAAATGATAAAATAACTTATTTGGAAAATATTAGATAATGATAAAATAATTATGTGTAACTATAAATAAATAAAAAATAAGAAGTCAAACAAAAATGATTATTACTATTTTGAGTACTTACAAAAAAATATTCCTCCACGATTTTCTATCAATGAAGTCGTCAATGTACCTATTAGTAGGCTTTTTGCAACAGAATCTTTTAAATTTGGGTTTTAGACATATATTATTTTACACTCTGAGATAAAATATTGTAAAAACTAATGCATTTAACATGAAATGATTTGCTTATTTTAGTCAATTTTATATTAGACGACCTCCGTGGCTCAGTGGGCGAAAAGCCGGCTGGGACGCAGGAGGTAGCGGATTCAATTCCCGCCGCGGAACAAATGTTTGCGTGATCTAAAAATATTTATTCCTGGTCTGGATGTTTTTCTATATATTTTAAGTACGTAGTTTAAAAAAAAAAGTATATAAGTATTCTATCAGATACTTAACTGGTTCCCGTAATAGATACAAGCTCTGCTTAGTTTGGGGCTAGATAGCGCCGTTTGAAAGGTCCTGAAATATTTATTTAATTTGGTGTTTGGCAATACCAATTTACCTTTATAACGATGTTTATAGAGAATCAAACAAGTTAATTCAAAAGCACGTATAACTTCAGAAATGACCTAAAGTTAATTATGAATTCTCAAGCAATGTTCATGTTTCATTTCCGTTCTGACAAACATTTTAATAAAATTTATAATTTAAACCTATAATATTAAGTGCTGTGAAATAATTATTCGGCTTATTAATAATAATCATGCAATTACTCACCAATAATTTATATAAAACACAACAATCCTCTCAAAAAGTTTCCAACACAATCTCCACGCGTAAACTCACTCTACAGAACCAAACATGTTCCCGATCACACAAGTTCTCAATAGCGCGCGAACACTAAACACAACACAGTACCACAACCTCACTGCACCAGGTCCAAGCCACGACTGAGTTGTGCTTGGGTGGGAGACTTGGGAGTAGTTGGGAGTTCTGAGTTCAACAATACAAGATACAAGACCGACACGGCTCGGCCCGACCCACAAAAACTACACAAAAATTTATAACACGTCAAAATCGGAGAAATGGTTTCCTTTAATAGAGACGTTACGTTTATATAAAATTAATTGTTTGGAGCATCTGCCGTGTTTTTGTATGAGAATAAAGTTGTTTTTTATGATATTGAGTTCGGAGCGGAGTGTGGCTTTGGTCAGTTGTCTATTGTTGTTCCAAAGTTTAGTTTTAAATTTAGCTTAGATACTCAGAAAACTAATGTTTGAATACTAGTAGTTTAGTTTAATATGTTTTGGTCAGAGTTTTAGCTTCTGTCTGTCTATGGTTAAGTTTATTTTATAGTTTAACTTCGTAGCTTTAGGTCTTTACTCTTTAAATGCACTGTAAGCCAGAGATAATGTTGAGTTCAGGCGTTAGTTATGATCTAACTTTTATACATCTTCACAATTCTCTCAGCGTTTATATATTTTGCGCTACAGAATGATAACCTATTTGGTGACATGCTCAGTGAATTTAAGCAAAGATATATATAAATTGCAACGCCAAAAATACACCTTGTCAAGAATTAAAATTTACTTCTAAATAACTAGCAGACAGACATGTTAGAACAGATGTTTCACCTTCACTTGACGGATGGGTCAGGCGGGGTCGGCCATCTTGTGAGATTCCCGCCAATCGCGCACCCCGGGATGCCGTCGACACAAGCGAAATAATTACCAGCATCGTGGCTTTGTAAACATTTCACGTTTTAAAGAGCCTGTAACTGGAGAATGATTGTTTTAAGAGAAAATAAACTATTAAAGCTCAGAGCTTAATGTTACGATTTATTTTGCTTGGGAATAAGGTTAATAGATTCAATGAGAGCATACAAAGCGGGATGTAGCGAGCTGCGAGTAATAAGATTATATTTCACAAAGCAGCAACTGCGAATCACCTTTATGTTCACACACGAAAGCCACAAAAAGTCTACGTGAATATTTATAACGATATAAAAATTGTGTTAGAATATTTTGTTTTTCTTGCAACTGTGCTTATTTATGTTGTTGATAAAGGCACGATTTATACTGAAAGTAATATTAGTACTGTGATCATGGAAGTTATAATAAATGATGTAGTCAACCATTTTGGACAAATATTCAGACTTGAATAATTAGGAAGATACCAATAGATTAGTATTTGGATTAGACAGTTTATCACGGTCGTCAGGTGGTAGGTGAACGAGCTGAAGTATGCTATAGGTTGGTTTTGGGAGGTATGTTCAGCTATTAGCCCGAGCTAAGTAGGTACACGATAACGCTAAAATATAATTTAAACAAAATTTGTGTGATAATAAATTAATATGGTTAGTTAGTACGACTTCAATAAATTATTACTGGTAGTAGAGCTTTTGTGAACGGGCTTGAGGAAGTAGGCACCACCGCCTTACCTTTATCTGCTGCCAAATTGCAGTACTTGTGCTGCTGTGTTCCGGTTAGATGGTAATGGTATGTTCCTGTAATTACTGGCACATAGGCATAACAGCTAAGTCCTATAGTATGGCAACATATCCACATAGAGATCAAGACAACATAATAGCTTGTTTTGAATTCTATGTGGATATCCATGGGCTGCAGTAGCCACTTAACATCTGGTGGACTGCATGCTCGTTTACCATATAAGTAGTTTAAAAAAAATTATAGTGAACACAAACATATAATTCAACATATTTCTGAAATGGGCCACGTTTTTGTGAGTTTAAAGGCAATAAATTAATTTTTTGCACCCTCCGGGCTGAGCGCGTGTAGTTAACCGAAATTATTAATTTACCGAAAACCTTGGTGACAGGTTCGTTCGAAGAAGACATTACAAAAACCTCTCAGATAATCTTGTTATTATTGCTAGATTGGCACACTTGAGTAGAGTTTGAGACGAGCTGCTTCCACGCTTGTCTTCGGCTTATCGAAGCTAAAATATTCTTGTTTCCTACTATAACTAATTTGTCTAGGTTATCTGGCTGTCTTCGGTCTTTATGACCAAAATATATCATGACTCGTTGATAAATAGATGGTCGTCTTGTTTTCATCATCATCATCATCATCATATCAGCCGTAGGACGTCCACTGCTGGACAAAGGCCTCCCTCATTGATCTCCAGGAACTGCGGTTGGAAGCGGCGCGCATCCAACGCCGACCTGTGGTTCTTACCAAGTCGTCTGCTCATCTTCTAGGTGGACGTTCTACGCTGCGCTTGCCGGTCCGTGGCCTCCATTCGATGAATTTCCGGCCCCATCGGCCATCTGTTCTGCGCGCTTTATGGCCTGGCCATTGCCACTTCAACGTGCTAATCCGTCGGGCTATGTCGGTGACTTGAGTTCTCCTACGTATCTCCTCATTTCGTCTTGTTTAATTTAATTTATTTGTAGGAAAACCAACAGCTGATAAACTTATATAAATAACAGATTGTTTAACAGATAGCCGATTACAGGTTGTCACGTTTATACAACAACATAAAAACAGAAAAATGTGAACACCCATTCAACATCTCATATTACAGATGCAATGAAGAAAGAGTATACCTTTACTATTATTATATTAAATATACTATTATTAACCACTAAAGAATTCACGATTCAACCGCTGTCAAATCGAACTGACGCTCATGCAGAAAAGGTCACAGTCCGTGCGCTTACACAGCTTATTGAAATTGTCACTTGCTCGCCACAAGCTTGATGGCAAGTTGGTCCAGTGTTCATTTGTATGTTTTCTTATCAGTCCATGAGATATGCACCATTCTCCTATTGTAGCTGCAAATCTTTCTCTAGTTCTATGTCTAAGTGTTTTGGTACCATATTACCTACTAGCAGGTACTTAACCTTGATACAGCGAATTGGATTAAGCCTGACGCTGTTGGGTGTTGGTTAATATCACTTTTATTATAGGATACAGATAATTAAATAGTAAGTTAGTTTAAAGTTTTTAATTTATCCCAAAATAAATGAAATAATCCTCGCCAGCTAAATTTAATCGACATCACTCCTATAAAATAACCCGAGGTATCAGTTTTAATTGCACGAAGCTTGGTACGTATTCCCTCATTACCGGTCGCGGAAGTCGATACAGACTTATAGTTATTTATGATAGTCGAATCCAGGTAAAGCTTTAATAATATTATGAACAACGAAACCTATTTTCAGCTAAATAAACGAATTCATAATGCCTTTAAACCTACGCCACTGCTGAAAAAAATACTAACATAGTAGTATTCAAATATTTACTAAAACAGAGTAAAAGTTTTTGGAACGAAGTTCCTTATATATTGCGAAAAGGGGCTAGACGGAAAAAATTAAGACCAAAAGTTGTAACGACACTTTTTGCTATAGTTGTAAGCCGTGCAGCGAGCACGTGTTTCTCTGTCTCTCTCTCTCTCTTAGAAAGCAAGCCAGTTATTTTCGTTTCGTCTTTCTATTTCGCATTGAACAGTGTGGTGTCGCGACGATTATTTTTGTTGAGTTTATACAGGTTTTTTTGTAAATAATAAACAATCAACAACAAAATATAATACTACCATCGATGCAGTTTTTTCAAGACTTTTAAATAAAATAGGATCCCAAACATATGTTTCCTACTTCAGTTACCACAAGCCAATTATTACTAAAATTGAGCCAACTGATTAAGTTTATATTACATTATATTGGTTAATAATAAAAAAAATATTATTATAGCTTAAAAAAAATTACATTTTATTACAATTTCTTCACTAATTAATCGAAAGGAACTTCGTTCCATCCGGGTGTCCCTTGACACCTCTCAAGTTTTTTTTTTATATTAAACTTGTAGACACACAATCTGACGGACCACCTGACGTTAATTGGTCACCGCCACCTATAAACTCCTGCAGCACTCGTGGTACTGCAGTCGTGTTGCCTGCCACTTAATACCCTATTTACACCTCTCTTGAAGGCGTTCATTTTGAAGCTCACCGGAAAAACCTCCGGAGGAAGGTCATTCCACATCTTGCTGGTGGGTGGAAGAAACGAGCGGGTGAAACGCACCGTGTGAGACTTCCACGCATCTACTATATGTGGGTGAGCTCGTTGCCGGTTGCGGGAGGTTCGATGGTAGAAGTGGGAAGCAGGAATTAAATTGAACAGCTCTTCAGAACATTCGTCGTTATATATTTTATAGAAAACTCTGAGCGCTCCTATGTCACGGCGCAGACTCAGCGGCTCCAGATCCTTAGATACTACTGGGTCATCGACAATACGAACGGCTCTGCGTTGCAAGGAGGAGCTGCAGTTGGTATTTCGGTGCACCGTTCCAGATATGAGAACAGTACTCCATGTGGGGCTGGATTGCATGGAGACCGTGCCTTTGGAAAGTGCATCGTAAGATGGCCCCCAGAAGATGGAAGGATGGTCTAATTATGGTTGTTTAGAGCCGCTGGGTGCAGGCCGCTCTAGATCGGCCATTCTGGAAGTCTTATATCTTATAGGAAAGGCTTATATTCAACAGAAGACGTCGATGAATAATAATATGGCTGGACATTTCACACAGCACTATCTAGCCACAAACTAAGCAGAGCTTGTACTATGGGAACCAGATAACTAATACATAGTTACATTAATAATACTTATATACTTTTTTTTTGTAAATACATACTTATAATGTATAGAAAAACAACCAGACCCGGAACAAATATCTGTCGATCATGCAAACATTTGTTCCGCGGTGGGAATCGAACCCACTACCTCCTGCGTCTCAGCCGGCTGTTCGCCCACTGCGCCACGGGGGTCATCGATAATAAAATCAGAATTTCTATTCATTATGTTTCTCTAGAGTAACATAAAAATATACTTGTATATCAGGTTATTACAATGTCAATTTATCTGAATTATAGACCGTTTGACTCTTGTTTTCGAGTCGGGCTCGATATTCCACGGAGGTACACAACATAACACCACATCTACATCTGTCAGAAAGTCGTGTTCCCGATACGATCATCGTAAACCAATCGATAACGAACCCGAAAGCGAATGCTTATATAACATTTCAATTACCATATAAAATGTTCTACAAGACGGACCAAGTCCGATTCGATAATCATCTAATCAGTGATCATTCAATAACTTTTATTTCAAGCCGATTTAGCGGAATCAATCCTATTTGAACTTTAATCGGTTGGGGTAAAGACGGTATTGAAGCGATCGATTCGCTGAAACTTCAAATCGAATCGTGTGTTATCTCGAAACCGATTTACTTTTAAAGTGACATGAGACCCGTGATAGGTTCAATCAATTTAGAAGCTTATTGCGACCACTTGAAGGCTTAGCAACGTTTGTTGAAAATGTGAACATTGAGTCGCTTTATTCTGCAAAGGAGAGTTTTCAGTTGGAAATACTAATAATGCTCTCGGATGGTCTTGGCTTGTACGATGTGGGTTTGATATGTCAGACTGGCAATTCAGTTTTAGATTTCTGCTATTGTTTTTCAAGTCTGTGGAAGTCACAAAATCAATAAAGATAGACAAATTAACACACAAGTACTCAGTGACTGGGTTTAGGCAATAGGATAAAATTGGTAACTTAAGGTTCCGTACCTCAAAAGGTAAAAAAAGAAATCCTTATAAAATCCAATCCTGGTCCGTCTGTCCGTCTGTCTGTCCGTGTGTCACCACCGATTTTCTCAGGAACGGGTGGACCCAGCACGTTGAAATTTATACCAGAGACTGAGGTCTATAGTTCCTATTAGGTGTATAAAATGAAGGTCCTGAGTCAACACGATAAAAAAATATGGGCAAATTTAATTTGCAAGTACCATGCTTTTTAACAAAATTGATAATTCTAGATCAACTAGAAGTACTCTATAAGTTTTGGATCAAAAATCTATATGGTAGTTCCCGTTGACTTAAAATCACGAAATTTGGTCATGCAAAAATTCGAAAAAATTAAAAAAAATTATAAATTGTAGGGTGTCTCCAGACATACATACATAGTTGACGCCAATTAAGATGGTCCTCTGACTTGTATAGGCGCTCATACAATTTAGAGGACAGCGTAATCGGCGCCAACCACAAATAAGGTAAATAAATCAAATTGTGCTATTGATTAAAATAAATATTTAATTAGGGCCCATACCACCGAAATTATTTTTTGCCTTTTTAATAGAAAATGGTACGGAATTGATTGTAAAGTGAACCACGTAAAACGAAACGTAAAGAGACTGAAAGAAGAAAATGAAGCAAAAATGTTTGTCGTTACTAAATGATTAGCTAAAAAAACAACAAAAATCCAATCCGGTTTATGAAGTCAATAATAAACTCTACTTCCTTTACCACAACAATGTACGACATCATAATTAAGTCGCAAAACAAAAAACAAACAAAACCAAGCTATACAACTAGCAATTTAAATCAAATTAAACGCTTTATATCGATCGAAATACAAAACGATTTTTGAGTTTATAAAGCTCAAATACTGGCTGATGACTCTATAAAAACCTTACAGCTTAATTATGTACATCTGTTAAAGTCGACACGATTTAAAATGCACCTTTTGTCCTGCAATAAAAGTTTGCGGGTGAAAAAAAAACTAGGGGAGAAAACAAAGCGAATACTAAATTAAACAACACAAGAGTTACGGACACCTGCTTAAATGAGGCATCTCCATTAAAATGAGATAGGTTGACAGGTGGGAGATAGGATGCTGTGGAACGGATTCTTGTAGACATCATAAAAACTACTCAGGAGGTAACGGGTTCGATTCCCGCCGCGGAACAAATGTTTGCATGTTATACAGATATTTGTTCCGGGTCTAGATGGTATATTATACGTATGTATTTACAAAAAAAATATGTATGCAAGTATTCTATTAGTTATCCGGTTCCCATAGTACAAGCTCTGCTTAGTTTGGGGCTAGATAGCGCTGTGTGAAATGTCCAGTAATTAAACAAAAATAACATTTATTATTATTCTTATTTACAAAAAAAAATAGTATACAAGGTGTCCTTTAAATCACTGTTTTACCAGAACAAACGTTGTTCAGACCATGGTCCACTAACTGATTATAGCATCAAATAAGAAAATAAAAAAATACAATCTAGACCTTTTCAAATAAGTCTAACTTTGTTCAATAACTAACCGTAACATAAAGTTCATTGGCACGCTAGAAATAGCGTATCACTTACTATTATTTATTTTGTGGCGATACGTCCGCGGGATTCAAGGGGTGAACGACTGATGTCCTGTCCAGTCTATTAAAATGTATTCTGTAGTCATTTCAAAAATAAAATTTCGAATGGTACGTAAAAATTGGAGTCAATGGCAAACGCAGCAAATATTACGTGGCCTACGTTACATACCTAGTAGCTGCCGGCGCGTCGGCGAGCACGCTATGTTGTAGTGTAGGGCGTAACTTTAAAATAGACGTGTTAAGTTCGCAATTTTTTATGTTTTTCAAAGACCGATTTGTTTTTTCTATAAATTTGATATTATAAATCCTTTATAGACCATGGTCTGAACAACGTTTGTTCTGGGAAAACAGTGATTTAAAGGACACCGTGTATAAGTATTCTATCAGTTATCTGGTCCCCATAATACGAGCTCTGCTTAGTTTGGGGCTAGATAGCGCTGTGTGAATTGTCCAGCAATATTTTTTTTATTTATGGTTTGTAGAGTACACTAGCTAAAATTTTTTTAATGCTACCTGGAGATGGAACAAGCTATGACCGACCTGATATTAGTGGTCACCATTGCCTTTAATTAACAGAGAATTGCCTCGTAGGTCACGCACCTTAGAAATGTTCCCTACAATGCACTGCCATCAACTTGAGGCATACTGGTGTAAAGCTTTGTGTCATTGAGGTGTTCAGAATGTTTCACCATATTATTTTCGAATTTAGATTATTTTATTTCCACTATAATATAAGTGGAAAGAATATGATGAAAATACAACCAACGTGGGCACAACTTAAGTGGTAGTTACATTCAGTGGGGTTACGGCCAGAATAGCTTTGGCAGACTTTTTATACTGAAATATAGGATAATTATCTTACATTTGCGACTAATTGACGACCTCCGTGGTGCAGTGGGCGAACAGCCGGCTGAGACGCAGGAGGTAGTGGGTTCGATTCCCGTCGCGGAACAAATGTTTGCATGATCTACAGATATTTGTTCCGGGTCTGGTTGTTTTTCTATATATTATAAGTAAGTATTTACAAAAAAAAAGTACATAAGTATTCTATCAGTTATCTGGTTCCCATAGTACAAGCTCTGCTTAGTTTGGGGATAGATAGCGCTGTGTGAAATGTCCAGCAATATTTATTTATTTATTTAATTTGATCTTTGTAACTACCAAGTACTTTCGGCCATTCAGGAACTGGCAGACAAGGTCTTGTCGCTACCAATAAAGTACTATTTGATGCTATAAGTAGGTATTATTTAGGTTTATCTAATGTCGTATTATTCCTCGATTACTTCAAGCTTAGCATAACTTTTCTAATCATGTGCTGTGTGCTAATCTTTGTATTAAATTACGTATACGAACACATGGACAAAGTGTTTTCACCTTAAGGAGACACCGGAGAGCCAATCGCCCATACAACACGTACTACCAAGATCATTTTTAATTGGAGTATATTTCTACCTTAATAAGGTGTTATTTTAATTTAAATAGTATTTATCTAGGTTCCCAACCATATATTAGATCAACATACTTACCTAAAATGAAATAGAAGCGTATCGCATTCTGCATGTTTTTACGTCATAAAAGACCTATTTTCAACCTAATTGTTTCTTATAAAAACAACAACATCTTACGTATCCTAGTCATAGGAACATAGATTATATCGTCTAGTTACTAGTTACTTAGTAACAACACAATGAGAAAAATACAACAAGTTTTAAGTCATCATTTTTGGTATTACGGAACACGGTCAAAATCTAATCAAATTTAGAATCGTTTTATTGCCATCACTGTCGCACTGCGTGGCTAAACTTCGTCACTAAACAGGGATATCAATACTCAGGCCGAAGTTTTTGACGCGGCCGAATTGAAGTTACGCTCGGGGTTCGCAGGCGCGTTAACTAGAGACAGAAAGAAAAGTGCAGTTGGGCACATTCTCAGTTTATGTTAAACTAAAAATCTAGGTCAAAATAAAATTACTCATTAGGAGAGTATTAATAGAATTATATACTAGGAATAAAAAAAATAACGTATTGAATCTTGAGGTCGGCGCGCGTACACACAGCTACACATCAAGCTATAACTTTCCAGTATAAGCTGACCTCTCATTCTACGAAAAGCCTACACAATGCGAGGTTAGCTTATACTGGAATATATAGCTTGATGTGTAGATAAAAGTATATGGAATAGTATATGATGAAGAACATTTTTCGAAAATTTATAGTAACTTCATAAGTGATTTAATATTTTTTATCTTCGCAAAACGTGTCCAAAATTACCAGCGTTCCAAAGTTCTGTAACTTTGAAAAATTCAAATAGCATTTCGGAAAGGAGCCTATAATAATAAATTAACGCCAAACTTGATACTTGAGTGTCATTATTTACAGAATTACCATCAAAAACAAGCCAGAAAGTTAATACAAAAGAATATAATGGCGGACGCCGGCGGCACACAATTTCCTGAGTCTGTTTCTTGCCGAATTTTCGTGACTGATACTCTCTTTCGTGGCTAGAGAGGTCTGAAGTCAGAAGAATATAAAGCCGGAAAAATAAAAAGATTGCCACTTGCTACTTGCCAAGATTGCTACTTGTGCATCCTTGTAACTCAATGCGCAGTGGGCGAATAGCCGCCTGAGACGCGTAGCGGGTTCGATTCCCGGCGCGGAACATATGTTTACATGATCTAGAGATATGTGTTACACTTAAACACTAAACACCTTGTTCCTCCAAAACGCAATAAATGAATCTTAATTTAAAACAGGGCCACACTTTTTTTACGTTTTATTACTAACTTTGCCGCTTTTTTTTCAAAATGACAGATATGATCCCGCGGCTTGGCACGCTTGAAATTTCCCGTTACCGTGGGAACTTCGGGATAAAAACTATACAAAACACTCTTGTCAAAGTGACGCGATACTTCATTTAATGTACTTCACGTCAATTATCGACGGTTAAATTATATGTATATTGTTCATACAAAAATACTAAAATCACGATAAAAAATGGGAGGTGGGGGAAGGAGGGTTAAAAATAATTTACGACTTTTTCTCATACCTACTTAATATACAAAAAAAATCCAATAAAATCGGTCGACCCGTTACGGAGGAGTGCGACCATTAAAACCGTGACACAAGATTTTTTATATTAGAAGAAAAAAGAAGATATTATAAATAAATAAATATTTATATGAATAATAAGATAAACAATTACTTTGTTTTTAATATCCACTCTGTGTACACATGTTTATTTTCTTACGTAATTTTTATTTGTAAAAAAGCGCCCTGAGATAACATTAATTTGCGATGCTCATGAAGGGCAAACAGGTATAAAGAGCCATTACATAGTTTTAAAGACCATGTACACTTCTTTATGCAAATAAATAGCTTGTATCTCTAGACCGCAAATTCAGCCGGCTTTCTGAACTCTATTGTGACACCTGTGATAGGATTTTTTTTAAACTAAGCTTGGCCTAGCAAGTCATATTAGGGCTCACGCTAGAATTTAAATAAAATTATATTATATTTATAATTAAAATTATTGTAATTTTTATGCATTTATTAGCATTTTCTTTAAATTTAAATATAGTTAGCGTAGCCGTCATTGAAATCGATGAGGAGGACTATATGTCCGGCTAAAGTCCAAACAAAAAGAATGCATGCACTATTTGTGGCAAACTCTGTCCGTGCAACTTTGATTGTACATCACTTGTTTACAAAATTTTCAAGAGTACTTAGCGCATTGAAGATTATTCGCAATATGTATTTATTGCTGCTAAATTATTTGGTTTTCGTTTAAGGCGAATATAATAGATGATTGGTCTTATTTGGAGGCTTTCTCCTCAAGGAGGAATCAGATTCATGTGCTCAAAAAAATATACGTCATTCATTAAACCTTTTATCTGCAAAGTGAACATACAAAAAAGTTCTACCTGTTTATTTACTATGAGAAAAAAAATAACAAAATATAGCTGTTTTCGACTTTCAATTTGATTCAACCTCTAAACGACGTAAAATGTTGTAATTTTTCTTTCACCTAAATGTGAGCAAAAACTATACCTTCAAGTTGAACAAATAATGCTGTGCTGCGACGACGGTCTTTCACGTGGTAATTAATTATTATCAATTTTTCCGAATTGGAAGCGGGCGTACCCTTAGAAGGAGGTTACGCGGGCGACGGGTGGCAGTGTACCGCTGACTGTCGTAAGGGAGGATTGTGCTCGTCTGCCTCGCGCTCACGATTTTGCTGGTCGGTTAGATGCGTGTGGCGGAAGGTGCGGGGCCGAAACAATAGCTACGCCCATTCGCTCAAGATCATCGACTACGGTTAGCGCCTGAATTTGGGGTTTTAAGACTCAGATAATAAAGATGTTTAAATTTAGATACTTAATGCCTTCTGGATAATTCTATTGATTGTATCTACTTGATTTTGTTGGATGCGATCATTATTTTTTGTTGGATGTTCCGAAATGAGAGTTCAATGTTCTAAGCTTCTTTCTTATTTTTTTTCTAAACACCTGATGATTTAAAATTAAAACTCTACTTTTCCTAAATCTGCACTGCAGTAAGTCTTTTTTGACCGTCTTCAAAAAAGGAGGATTTATGTTTGTTGCCTCATAACTCCGTGATTTATCAACCGATTTAGAAAATTCTTTTATTATCGGAAAGGATATACTTTCAGATTGGTTCCATAGAAATGTCATCGAAATCGGTTAAGTAGCTTGTTTTTTCTGTTATCTGAAGTCGGTTATATTATTGATAAAAAGTTACTTGTTGTATTTCATCAATTCTTTAGTCACTCTCTTAATATTGTAACGTGACAATTTTTATGTCGCGTTACATGCTTCATTTAACTAAACATAAACACTTTTAAACATTAATATGATACAGCCATTACACTCATATAAAAAAAAATCATAAACACTTTTAAACACTAATATGATACAGCCTAATAATAAGCCTAATATTATACACTCATATAATTTTTTTTTTATATGAGTGTAATGGCTGTATCATATTAATGTTTAAAAGTGTTTATGTTTAGTTAAATGAAGGATATAACGCGTCATAAAAATTGTCACATTACAATATAGCTTTGAGTGCGAGGCGAGACGTTATTCGGAGCGGATCGCACTCACCCTGATGAAGGTTCACGAACTGAACCGAAACATTGTCGGTCGAAACACCGATAAGACGGTACGTGATAAATCTCGTATTTATAAGAATGATTGAAATCAATCACGAAAGTTTTCTAAGTAAAATATAGCTTTCTTGTAACGTGACAATTTTTATGTCACGTTACATCCTTCATTTGACTAAACATAAACACTTTTAAACATTAATATGATACTGCCATTACACTCATATAAAAAAATGTATATGTGTGTAATGAGCTTTTATTATTGTAAAAACGAATGAACAAACCTTATAACTGTATTATCTCTTAAAGCCGGACGGCATCTGAAAAGAAAAATCCAAGTTTAATATTCTATCAAGAAATTATATGTTGTATAAATTTTCGTGTGTAATGCAAGCACGCAAATCTTAAGAAGTTAAGAGATCTTAAGAGTTTTTAGTATAAATAAGTGCATAGATAAAAATCACATAATTTATTTGACGACCTCCGTGGCGCAGTGGTCGTGTAGCCAGCTGAGACGCCGGAGGTAGTGGGCTTGAATCCCGCCGCGGAACAAATGTTTGCATGAACTTTTTGATATTTTAAATTAACTTGATATTTGTTCCGTTTCTGGGTGTTTTCTATCTATACTAATATTATAAAGAGTAAAGATTTGTTTATTTGTATTGAATAGGCTCCGAAACTACTAGACCGATTTAAACAATTCTTTCACTGTTGGGAAGCTAAACTATCCCCGGGTGACATAGGCTACTTTTTACCCAACTGTGCAGACGGAGGGTAACGTTTTTATTGAAAAACTACGCGTGCGAAGCTGCGGATTGGTCAGCTAGTACATTATTTTGTATTTATAAAAAAAAAAGTATATAAGTATTCTATCGGTTATCTATCATAGTACAAGGTTTGCTTAGTTTGGGGCTAGATAGCGCTGTGTGAAATATCAAGCTATATTTATCTGTTATTTATTTTATTATTTGAGAATACAATTTCAAAATTTTAATGTGATCAGAACTCTAACGTCTCCTTTATCTAACTCCTAAGCGTAACAGCCGAACTAAGTAGTCCAATAACACACAAAACAAAAAAGCCATTATTTTTATCCGGTTCCTATATAATTTACAGCTGCTCGGCGGACGCCTTCACACAAATTATGATCCGAAATAACACATCGCCGACTTCGACCATAATATGGGTAGATTCGAAATTAACCATAATTGCTTAATTCAGAACTCTCCATGCCGCAAAGGGTAATAACGAAAGAGATAAAGATATGGAACACAATGTTGTAGAAAGAGATGAGTGTAAAGAGATTGGCGCCGAAGAGCTCGCTCTTCGAAAGGTTACTTCCAGGTAATGGGACGTGTGAAGCGAGCTCAAGTGGTCATCATTAGAGATGTTTTTGTTCTAATTCGTTCAGAAATGCAGGATCACCGTTAGGAATAATTTGTTGTAAAGGATGAGGGAGTCAAGTTACTTTTTATAAACAGTTGCTATATTTTTAGATTTAACAAGTTAGTATCGTAGATAGCAAGCTTCCTTTCTATCTATAATTATTATTTTATCTAACCATTTATTTTCTAGGTGAACTTTTACTTTATTTGATGGTTCTTCAAATTAAAAACTAGTAAATCGTTTAAAAGGCAAGGTGTTCGCTTTTATAACAAACTCCCAAGTGATGTACAAAAATTGACAATTAACAAATTTAAAAACGCAATTAAACAAAATGTTTATAAAAAAGCCTACTATAAAATATCGGATTATTTAGTTATATGATAGAGAAGCTTGGGAGTGAAATTGCTCCAACTCGTTCAAAATGTTACAATTTAGATGTAGGCAATTTATTTCCTGTATTGTTATGTATTGTAAAAGGATCATTAAATAAAAAAGATTTTGCCTTTTGACTTTGAAATCATTTATTATTAATTTATGTACAAACATAATATGGTAATGTCAATAACAACAGGCGAACGACTATAGTGTGACCATTAGTGCTGTGCACTCCCTGAGGTATGCGCGCGGCGAGACGGGAGGGAGAATCGGCTGCTGCGCTCTGTCAGTTCGCCGTCAACGCTCGTGGTGGCAGGTAGTGTTATTTGTATCGGACTGTCTATGTCATGTGCGTCATATTCTCCCCCCCCCCCCCCCCCCCCCCCCCGTCTCGCCGCGCGCATACCTCAGGGAGTGCACAGCACTAATGGTCACACTATAGTCGTTCGCCTCGAACTGAGATCTCGCGAGTCTACTTTAATTTGTAATTTATGACTAATCAAATAGTGCCACGATATGCACAACCAACTTCCTTGTCGTGTACCGACAGTTTCATTCAAATTACAAGTTATGGGAGTTCATAAATAAATAAATATTGCTTGACATTTCACACAGCGCTGTCTAGCCCCAAACTAAGCAGGGCTTGTACTATGGGAACCAGATAACTGATAAATACTTATATACTTTTTAGAGTTCCGTAGCCATGGCAAAAAACGGAACCATTATGGATTCGTCATATCTGTCTGTCTGTCTGTCCGTCCGTATGTCACAGCCACTTTTTTCCAAAACTATAAGAAACTTGTAATTGTTGAAACTTGGTAGGTAAGTACATAGATGTATTCTGTGAACCGCATTATGATTTTCACACAAAAATAGAAAAAAAATAACAATACATTTTGGTGGTACTCCATACTTAGAAGTTAGAACTGAAACTCGAAAAAAAATTTCATTAAACCCATACGAGTGGAATATTTATGGATAGGTCTTCAAAAATTATATTGAGGTTTCTAATATATTTTTTTCTAAACTGAATAGTTTGCGCGAGAGACACTTCCAAAGTGGTAAAATGTGTCCCCCCCCTGTAACTTCTAAAATAAGAGAATGATAAATCTAAAAAAAGTATATGATGTACAAACTTCCACCGAAAATTTGTTTGAACGAGATCTAGTAAGTAGTTTTATTTAATACGTCATAAATCGTAAACTGCAATTTACCTTTTATTCAATCAACTCAAATATTTTTTAAGTTTAATACTATGTATATAAATATTATACATAAGTTATGTATATATATTATGTATATATAAGTTTTTTGCCATTTTTATACGGAATTTTTATTTTTATTTTTGTATGGATCCCTTCGTACGTGAGTCCGACTCACACTTAGCCGGTTTATTTATAAGTGTGATAACACTTACGGAACACCTAATGTTTTTCAAAAACTTCCGTAAAATTACGAACCTGACGGGATTTGAACCTGGCAATCTTTCTCTTTATGCGAAGAGAAATTCATTTTTAAGAATCTAACTCTGATATATGTACCTTAGCATAGGAGCTATATAAATAGGTACTCTGTGTGTCAGAATTTATCTTAAACTTGACATTATAAGGTCGTAACTTCTTTCAGATAAGCATATACGTACTCCTAAGTAATTAAAAAGATAACGTTATTTATGTATAACTTAATTATTTTTAATAACGTCATAAACAATTTCATTAACAGCATTATAATGCTTAGCCACACTCTCCCATCTAAACAAAAGAATTAAAAGATAAATGAAATTTTAAACAATTATATCGCCGGAAACCAAACTACTCGTAGGGCGATATAATCTATACATTTTAATTACAATAGGCCCCGCCTAACAAACTAGTATAACTCAAGCGTCCAATCGAATTATCCCACTGCTTCTTGTGGTATCTGGATAAAATGTAGTTTATTTTGTATATTTTGTTTCTCACTGATTAGTGTGATTCTCCTTAAACCCGGTAGTTTTCACTTAGCCCACTGCTTCTTGTGGTATCTAGATAAAATGTAGTTTATTTTGTATATTTTGTTTCACACTGACTAGTGTGATTCTCCTTCAACCCGGTAGTTTTCACTTAGCCCACTGCTTCTTGTGGTATCTAGATAAAATGTAGTTTATTTTGTATATGTTGTTTCTCACTGATTAGTGTGATTCTCCTTAAACCCGGTAGTTTTCACTTAGCCCACTGCTTCTTGTGGTATCTAGATAAAATGTAGTTTATTTTGTATATTTTGTTTCACACTGACTAGTGTGATTCTCCTTCAACCCGGTAGTTTTCACTTAGCCCGCTGCTTTTTGTGGTATCTGGATAAAATGTAGTTCATTTTGTATATTTTGTTTCTCACTGATTAGCGTGATTCTCCTTCAACCTGGTAGTTTTCACTTAGCTTACTGCTTCTTGTGTATCTGGATAAAATGTAGTTTATTTTGTATATGTTGTTTCTCACTGATTAGTGTGATTCTCCTTCAACCCGGTAGTTTTCACTTAGCCTACTGCTTCTTGTGTATCTGGATAAAATGTAGTTTATTTTGTATATTTTGTTTCTCACTGATTAGTGTGATTCTCCTTAAACCCGGTAGTTTTCACTTAGCCCACTGCTTCTTGTGGTATCTAGATAAAATGTAGTTTATTTTGTATATTTTGTTTCACACTGACTAGTGTGATTCTCCTTCAACCCGGTAGTTTTCACTTAGCCACCTGCTTTTTGTGGTATCTGGATAAAATGTAGTTCATTTTGTATATTTTGTTTCTCACTGATTAGTGTGATTCTCCTTCAACCCGGTAGTTTTCACTTAGCTTACTGCTTCTTGTGTATCTGGATAAAATGTAGTTTATTTTGTATATGTTGTTTCTCACTGATTAGTGTGATTCTCCTTCAACCCGGTAGTTTTCACTTAGCCTACTGCTTCTTGTGTATCTGGATAAAATGTAGTTTATTTTGTATATGTTGTTTCTCACTGATTAGTGTGATTCTCCTTCAACCCGGTAGTTTTCACTTAGCCCGCTGCTTTTTGTGGTATCTGGATAAAATGTAGTTCATTTTGTATATTTTGTTTCTCACTGATTAGTGTGATTCTCCTTCAACCCGGTAGTTTTCACTTAGCTTACTGCTTCTTGTGTATCTGGATAAAATGTAGTTTATTTTGTATATGTTGTTTCTCACTGATTAGTGTGATTCTCCTTCAACCCGGTAGTTTTCACTTAGCCTACTGCTTCTTGTGTATCTGGATAAAATGTAGTTTATTTTGTATATGTTGTTTCTCACTGATTAGTGTGATTCTCCTTAAACCCGGTAGTTTTCACTTAGCCCACTGCTTCTTGTGGTATCTAGATAAAATGTAGTTTATTTTGTATATTTTGTTTCACACTGACTAGTGTGATTCTCCTTCAACCCGGTAGTTTTCACTTAGCCCGCTGCTTTTTGTGGTATCTGGATAAAATGTAGTTCATTTTGTATATTTTGTTTCTCACTGATTAGTGTGATTCTCCTCCAACCCGGTAGTTTTCACTTAGCCCGCTGCTTTTTGTGGTATCTGGATAAAATGTAGTTCATTTTGTATATTTTGTTTCTCACTGATTAGTGTGATTCTCCTTTAACCCGGTAGTTTTCACTTAGCCCACTGCTTCTTGTGGTATCTGGATAAAATGCAGTTTGTTTTGTATATTTTGTTTCTCACTGATTAGTGTGATTCTCCTTAAACCCGGTAGTTTTCACTTAGCCCGCTGCTTTTTGTGGTATCTAGATAAAATGTAGTTTATTTTGTATATTTTGTTTCACACTGACTAGTGTGATTCTCCTTCAACCCGGTAGTTTTCACTTAGCCCGCTGCTTTTTGTGGTATCTGGATAAAATGTAGTTCATTTTGTATATTTTGTTTCTCACTGATTAGTGTGATTCTCCTTCAACCCGGTAGTTTTCACTTAGCCTACTGCTTCTTGTGTATCTGGATAAAATGTAGTTTATTTTGTATATTTTGTTTCTCACTGATTAGTTTGATTCTCCTTCAACCCGGTAGTTTTCACTTAGCCCACTGCTTCTTGTGGTATCTGGATAAAATGTAGTTTATTTTGTATATTTTGTTTCTCACTGATTAGTGTGATTCTCCTTCAACCCGGTAGTTTTCACTTAGCTTACTGCTTCTTGTGTATCTGGATAAAATGTAGTTTATTTTGTATATGTTGTTTCTCACTGATTAGTGTGATTCTCCTTCAACCCGGTAGTTTTCACTTAGCCTACTGCTTCTTGTGTATCTGGATAAAATGTAGTTTATTTTGTATATGTTGTTTCTCACTGATTAGTGTGATTCTCCTTCAACCCGGTAGTTTTCACTTAGCCTACTGCTTCTTGTGTATCTGGATAAAATGTAGTTTATTTTGTATATGTTGTTTCTCACTGATTAGTGTGATTCTCCTTAAACCCGGTAGTTTTCACTTAGCCCACTGCTTCTTGTGGTATCTAGATAAAATGTAGTTTATTTTGTATATTTTGTTTCACACTGACTAGTGTGATTCTCCTTCAACCCGGTAGTTTTCACTTAGCCCGCTGCTTTTTGTGGTATCTGGATAAAATGTAGTTCATTTTGTATATTTTGTTTCTCACTGATTAGTGTGATTCTCCTTCAACCCGGTAGTTTTCACTTAGCTTACTGCTTCTTGTGTATCTGGATAAAATGTAGTTTATTTTGTATATGTTGTTTCTCACTGATTAGTGTGATTCTCCTTCAACCCGGTAGTTTTCACTTAGCCTACTGCTTCTTGTGTATCTGGATAAAATGTAGTTTATTTTGTATATGTTGTTTCTCACTGATTAGTGTGATTCTCCTTCAACCCGGTAGTTTTCACTTAGCCCGCTGCTTTTTGTGGTATCTGGATAAAATGTAGTTCATTTTGTATATTTTGTTTCTCACTGATTAGTGTGATTCTCCTTCAACCCGGTAGTTTTCACTTAGCCCACTGCTTCTTGTGGTATCTGGATAAAATGTAGTTTATTTTGTATATTTTGTTTCTCACTGATTAGTGTGATTCTCCTTCAACCCGGTAGTTTTCACTTAGCCCACTGCTTCTTCGTACGCGTTACACTACTAAATGTTTAGGTAACCTAGAAATATAAGCGAAACTCGCTGTTACACCTTGACTTGACTCCCCGTTTCTATTCCATGGGATCTGATTTATTTATGGGATAAAAAGTAGACTATATAGGCACCTACCTACTAACTTTTGAAACTATCATGGTTTAAACAAACATCCAAACTTTCACATATATTAGAGTGTTAGTTGATCTCTCATAAAGAAACAGCTATCCTAAATAAAACACGAAGGTACGTTTAATATAAGTCCTAAAATAAGGAGCAGTGTCCATTATACACCTGATTTAAAGATAATATAATTAATAAATAAATATTGCTAGACATTTCACAAAGGGCTATTAGCCCCAAACTAACCTAACCTTGTTCTATGGGAGGCTATTAAGTTGGCGAAGTGGGCGAATAGCCGGCTGAGACGCAGGAGGTCGCAGGTTGAATTCCCGCCGCCGAACAATATTGCATTAGCTTCAAATATTTCTTCTGGTTATGGTTTTTTCAGTATAATATGAGTATGTATTTACAAAAAAGAATATAAATATATCAGTTATCTGGTTCCCCTAGTAGAAGCTCTGCTTAGTTTGGGGCTAGATAGCGCTGTGTGAAATGTCCAGCATTATTTATTTACTATCTATCTTTACTCACTTTCATAGGTAGAATAAACGGAAACACCCAGTTTAACCGGTTTAAACTTGTTTAACTGTATAACCAAGAAACACCTAAAATTCCGTATTTTTAATATAAGTCGAATAGAGTTAACCAACGTTGGAGTAAAATGTAATTTCTTTGGCCTTAAATTTAATCTTTTTATGATGAAACAGAACGTTGGAGCGTCAAACTTTTTGTTCGAAAGCCCAATTTGTAATTTAAAGAGACAATTTTTACTGGTCTACTGAGTTGTGATTGATGGGGACAAGGTCTTTAAAAAACATACAGCCTTTTTGTTTATTGATCTTGGCTGATAAGGTCTAAGTTAACGCGTAGAAAATGATTTCGGAGATGCCTTATTTGATAGACGATGGTGATCTGACTATTAGACGTGACAGAAGGTCAGAATGGCATGACAATTATCTTCTAAATGAGAGTGACAGGATCACAATGACTTAGGTTAATGCATCATTTCTCTTTTATTATATTAGCAGCATTCTCTTTGTAAATTATCAACATTTTTTTAGGGTTCCGTACCCAAAGGGTAAAACGGCACCCTATTACCTACTAAGGCTCCGCTGTCTGTCTGCCTGTATGACCGTCTGTCACCAGCCTGTATCTCATGAACCGTGATAGTTAGACAGCTGAAATTTTCACAGATGATGTATTTCTGTTGCTGCTATAACAACAAATACTAAAAACTGAATACAATAAATATTTAAGGGGGACTCCCAGACAACAAAAGTGATTTTTTGCTCGTATTAGCTCGATATTGATAACGGCAACAGGTAGACGTTTGAAATATTTACAGAATATTTAGTTATATATTCACCTAAAAAATAAATACTTAAATTAAAAAAGCAAATATTTAAGGCAAAAAAATCACGTTTGTGATCACGTTGAGGGAGCCCCTCCCATGCAACAAACGTGTGTTTTTTGCAGTTTTAATAGATAATGGTACGGAACCCTTCGTGCGCGAGTCGACTCGCACATGGCCGGTTTTATTTGTAGTTATTTAGAAGAATTAAGTAATGATGGACATTTCACACATAGCCATTTAGCCCCAAATTAAGCAAAGCTTGTACCTACTATGGGAACCCTTTACAAAACTGATAGAATACTTATAATTATAAAGCGTCTGCCATCTAACGTTTTTTTAACGCCGACAAGCCAGAGACAATTGACGCTTTAAAGGACAATATTCGTGAAGCCATTGGTGAAATACAGCTGCACACAATCGATAATGTGCTTAAAAATTGGACCGATCGTGTAGGCTACTGCATGGCCAGCCGAGGCAGCCATTTGAATTTAATTATTCTCCATTATTATCCGGAAGGATTGTACTTTCAAATAAAAAAAGAAATTTGAGAAAATATTCAGTAGTTTTTTTTATAGCATTTTCAAAAAAAAAATTAAAGTTATTTGGCGGACCCTTTATATCTGTAGAAATATCTTTATGTCAGAACGACGGTCGTCAAAAAAAAATAACTGCCAGTTATTAAAAATAGATTCATTATTTTATTGTTACCTAAATGTTTGTATAAGTATTTTCTATTCCATTATTTGTAGCCAAGGCATCAGGAATGGCAAGTACTTTACCATGGTAAAAAAGCTTAGAGCATTAAACCAACGGTTGGTTGGTTTAATGCTCTAAGTAAAAAAGCGATAGTCTTAAAAATAGCTGTTATGTAATCGAAGACGTGAGTTGAAGAAATTTTGTTACTAATTTAAAATTATAGAGAAATGAGCTATAAAGTGATGTATCCGAAACACTAAGGCCGTGTTCCCACTAGACGAACAGCGGGTAACTGTTTGCCTCCCTATAGTTTTTAAATGGAGTGTCCATACAGCGCGTATGTACGCAGTTTGCGGCGTTTTGCTTCCTGACTCGTTCAAGGAGCGGCCGATTAGCAGCGAACGATGCGCGCGGTCGACGGCGCAGCTCGATTACTACGCCGGAGCGACTTGCTGTCGATTCGGACAAAATATATTGGGACGCAATGTCCCAATTGACACTTTTGATTTTAATATTTTAAGGTCGGTGTACCTGTGAAGAGAATGGGTTCCCCGCAGTCGCAGCCAGTTAATGTAGGGTCCCGCATTCCCCTCTCCACACAGTTAGCTGATAACTCGACATTGAGTTAGCGACATAGCGACCGATACGCCGCTCAGAGTCAGCCAGCGAACAGTCGGCCACTCACTGTTCGTCTAATGGGGGCACGGCCTAAGAGAGTCCTATGCACCCATCAGGCTAAATGACTGTCACAAATCCTCAAATTCATCAACATACATCACATTAATTGCATACTCTTCTAAGTTACTTGAAACGTCAAAACGAGTGAACATAACACTAAACAGAACACATACACAGACCGGATTTACAATGAAAGCAGTCTGCAAAAATATGCATGGGTAACAGTGAAGTTATAGGCACATTCGTCTTTAGGTGCACCAGTATGTCTAAAGATGGTCGCAAGGCAATACATCGTAGGGCACGTTCCTAAGTGCGTGACCTACCAGGCATTGCTTTGTTATAGGTGATCGGCACCACTTAGCATTAGGTGGGGCATTTGTTGTTCCATCAATGTTGTATCTAGAGGTCAAAATAAAAAAAAACTACTAGTAGTGCAGTGCTACCTGTACCTAGGCCAGTTGGTATCCTTCCAAGGACGACCAGACCTTGAAATTGCAACTCTTGGAAGGGATATTGGTCAATGAAACAGCTAATTAAAGGTATCGCTAATGAAAGCCTCCTTTATCTCTGAAACGGAAGCTCATGGACGTGTGTATTTTCCCCATCCTCATCTACGGCGCACAGACCTGGTCTTTAACTGATCTGCAAAAGTCCAGACTCGGGGTTTGTCAGCGAGCCATAAAGCGCAGTATTCTGGGAGTCAGACTAACAGACCGCGTTCGTAATAGTGTACTGCGCTCTAAAACGCAAATCGCGGATGTCGGGCAACAAGCGGGTGAACTGAAGTGGGATTGGGCGGGCCACGTCTGCAGCATGTCGGATGCATTATGAGCTAAAGTCACCACAGAGTGGACGCCTCTAAACGGTAAACGACCTCGTGGCAGACCGCGGCGAAGATGGAGGGACGAAATTGATGGCCATTTACAGGATTGGTCCACAATAGCCCAATATAGAGAAGACTGGAGAGAAGGAAGGGAGGCCTTTGCCCGGCAGTGGGACACTACCGGCTCTTAATAATAATATTAATAATAGTAGTGCAGTAGCGGGTAGCTGCCCCGCTACTGCAGTGCATCAGGGATGTTCGCGGCGGCGCGGGTCGACTACTTCCATACCGTCATGCGCAAGCGAGCCGCGTCGCGAGCGCCAACACCGTCTTGGCAATGATAGCCGGCAGAGTAGACTGCCCGTACACCAGACATTGCTGTCACAGGCATGCTCTCAAAAACCCTGTTTAGTATAAACCCACCATCCCCCTTCCATCAAAGGACAAGCAGGCGCACGGCTCAGTACCATCCGTACCTAGTTGATATACCACCCATTCGCACACACCTTTTTGGTTCTACGTTCTTGATGCGTACAGCTAAGGTATGGAACACTTTACCGTCGCGTCGTCTGTTTTTCCTAATAAATACGATCCGGGCCTCTTTAAGGTAAGAGTGAACAGGTTTCTTCTAGCTCTTCGTGCTACATCTTAGACCACATCATCGCCTACCATTAGGTGAGATTGTGGTTAAACGAAGTTCTATCATGTTTAAAAAAAACCTTAGCTTACCTATTGTGTTGTGCGCTTTCCTATATGAGCTACATAATTGCTTGAAATAAATGTACAGTGTAAACTCTATATAACGACACTCAAGGGACTGAGCATATTTTGACGTTATAGAGAGTTCTCGTTAAAAGGAGGGAAGTAAAATCTGTATTAGAAAAAGAAAACGTTTATTTCTGATTTGTCTTGTTAAATAGTACCTACAATAAAAATCTGTTTTAATTTGAACGCTATTGCGTATAGTCTGTTATTTTCGTCTGACGTCTTTTGCTACTAAGAATATGACAACGTATAGATAAAATCCATCACTTCTACTAACAACAGTCTGCAGCTACACGTGCAAGCAATCCCATTTTGTAAACAAAAGAACGGATTTCTTAGAAAGTTTGGTGTGTATGATGCCGACAGTCGAGTTTATTATGGTCTAGGATAATAAAACGACAAAAAGATATACACAGCTGCGCAGTTTTTACTGATTTGGCAACTTAAAAAGAACTTTTTATTACAAATTGTTGTCGTTATTGTGAGTGGGTGTAATGCTATACAGAGTGTATCATTGTATGCAAGACAAGCTAAACCAACCAAAGCCGAGTGATTTCGACGCTTTAGAGAGTTTGTCGTTAAAACGAGTGACGTTACATGGAGTTTACACTTTTATTTTACTAGTCGTATATTGCAAGCCAGCAGTAATTGTCGAGCGACAAATTGAAATATAAGAATGTTGTTTATAGATTGTGCTCCTGCTTCTACGTAAATGCGTCTGAAGGTGTAATATAATACGTAATGTAATAAGCGCGCATGTCACAAGTCACAACACTGTGTTATCTCCTCTTGATGAATTATCGCTGTTTCTGGCGCTTACTGGGAATACGGTCCAAGTTACAAGATATTTCGATTACGATCCTTAACTTTTAATGAAAATTTCTATGCTATTTCCAGCAATGTAAAGTTTATCAGCCAATGCAAAAACTTTTTCAGCGCCGACCTTGAGCACTATGCTGGTATTGATTTGATAAAACTGGAGTTTTTAACATAGTACGCTACCGTCCGCGTAGGTAAACTCGAGGTTGCTGGTTCAATTCCCACCGCGGAACAAATGTTTGCATGATATAACTTTTTAAAAATTCGCGAACTATTTCATTTTATCTATATTTAATATTTTATTTTCTTCGGAAAACATACAGGAATAAAAAAGCTTAATTATTATTTTATACTTACAGCTAATCAACATTTAGACGTTTTCGCATATTGAGTCTATTTGCTAGCTTAAATGTTAAAAAAAGATATTACTCATATACTCTTCTACTAGGCTACTATACTAGACTATACTCATGTTTTTAAGACAAAACGGGTCTCTCGTGACCACGGCCGATGTAACTTGGCCGAAACGTCGAGGTTAGTCGAAATTATAATTTTGATAAAAATGTGTGCGCGAAAAGACCCGTTTTATCTTAACAACATGTTTGAATGATCTGATCTACTGGTATTTGTTCTAGGTCTGACTGTTTCTCTATATATTTTTTATTTATTTATTTATTTAATACTCTATTGCACAAAAATACAAATTACATGTACAAAAGGTGGGCTTAATGCTAATAGCATTTTCTACCTGCCAACCTCAGAGGTAACAAAAAAGGTTGGCGGGCTAACTTTTAACAATATTAATGTTTATTAAAAAAAACAAAAGAAACACAAATAACAATAAACTCCGATTACAGTTAGAATAAATACATAAACCTACTTGATATAACAATAATAATACATAGAATATATATATGAGAAATATAACAAATATATATATATATATATTTATAGATATAAAACAAAAAATACTATTACATACAACACACATAGGTACTACGCTTTCATATATTTTAACAGCCAGTGGAGGACTGCAAGAAATGACTATAGACTAGTCGTCTGAAAACCGGTTTACTAGGCGCCTTTTTAATATGAGTAGGGAGAGAGTTTTATAGACCGACAGCTACCACCTCAAAAGAGTATATAAGTATATTATAAGTACTTATATTATAAGTATTATACAAAAAAAATCCAGCATTATTTATAATTTTATTTATTAATCCAATGACTACACAATATACTACTTAAACATACTACATAATACTTGATCACAGTTTTTTTAACTAGTTTTGAAGTCTATGTCAAACTTAACTATGTGGATAAATACATTTTTAAGCTTCCATAAAATTTATAATCGGAACCGCAAGCAGTTTCAAATGAGCCCAAACAGCAGTAGCCTACTTTAATCCATTCATAAGTTTCGTCTAGAACCCGTCTCCAATGGTTCCTTGATATTGCATCGTCACCGAATTTACACATTTAATCCAAGTTTCAGCTTTGGGGGGAACTGGTTTAAAATTAAATTGAAAGATATGACCTAAACTAGCAAACATTGCAGGTTAAATAAAAGCTTCTAAAAATCATTGTCAGTAAGCTGCTAGGTAGACAGAGACATACATTTATTCACATTTTAAGATTATTAGGAACGCTTAGTTACGTCAGGTTACAAACATTATAGTTAGATTAGTTCAGTCGCTTTAAGGCTAAGTTCATATGACCGCGCGACACCGCGCGGAACTACTAACCGCGCGCCACCCTAGCGCGCGGTAATGTAGACGATAAACACTATTACCCGTGCGCGATAAGTTGGGACCTGAGCGCGGTGACGTCATATTGGCGTGTTTGTACCGCCCGCAAAAAAGCGAACATAACAAGCAGCCGCCCGCGGCTTCGTCTTTGTTTTTTTTAACCTAATTTATTATGTTACTCAGGGAGGAAGCTGCTTTTTATCTAATATTTTTTACACTATTTGAATAAAATAAAAATGCAATGTTTAAGTTTATACATTTATTTTATCTATTATTTACATTATCTCATCTTCGTCACTACTTAGTGGATTTATGCCTTCTAGAGGTTGTTCTTCGTCCTCAGTCTCACTATAATCACTTGACGAAGAGGTATCCGATAAATTTACAATTAATTGCGATTCATCCGTCTCTTGTAAGAGGTCATCGTCCAAATACTTTTGTCGAAGCCTGTCCACATGGTTGACTAGACAATGACACAAACTATAACAACAAAAACTACAACAACAAAACAATAACACAAACGAAAACTAAAAGAATTCCAGAGCGCGTCGTTACGTGACGTAGGCCAGTACGAGGCTAAAAACCCTAGTAAAAAATAGTGATGCGAACGGTACAATACGGGCGCCATCGGGGAAGTGCAGGGGAAGCGGTCGGGGAGTCGCATTCCTAGCAAGTCCCAAGTTATCGGCGCACGAGTAATATTTAGTTTGATCATGTACCGTGCGGTTATAAGTTCCGCGCGGCACCGCGCGGTCACATGAACTTAGCCTAAGGTGTAGCAATTTTTTTATGTTTCAAATCAAATAATATATTACTCTTACCATTAATACATTTCTGAGAAAGCTGTTCCCACGATATAAGTCTCCAATAGGTTCCCTGTGCAAATGGAGATTCAGGGACCCTAACTTAACGCGGTGCGACTGCGGTGATCCCGCGCAGTCAATGCAGCACTTGCTAATGTGCTCTTTGTGTCCGAACACCTGCACGATGGAGGACCTAATAACCGCCTCACCTAATGCTATTGTTGTGGCCAAACACCTATCCAACATTGTATAAATGAAAACGCAGAACTCTTGACACGCTAAGAAGAAGAAGTCTCCATTTCAACGCTTGACGTAACTGAAAAGTAGATAGAGGCTAATGAAGTTTTACGAGAATCGGGATACTTTTTTTAACAATCAGCTACAAAAGCCCGTGTTTTATATATCTCTCCTACCAAAGACCATAACAGCTAAACGATGCGGGCGGACTAATATAGCTAAATTTCTGTCTCCTCCGAACAGAACATTCGCCCAGTATCGTGAGTCCTTTGGGATACCGTTTGAAATGCAAATTTCCGATGCTCAGGTATATTAGTTGACGGTTTATTGGTTCCATACAACGCTATGTATAAGCTGGCTAGGAATAAATGAGAGACCGGCAATACAGTTGCCAGTTTCCTATCCAAACATTTATAGGTTTTACCTCCTTGGGATAGAGCCGAAAGTCCTTGAGCAGGAAGTGTGTTGATCGAACGTGGATTTTGGATTAATACTGCTCCACTACCCCTAATGCTAAAAAGCCTCTATCGACCATCTTCCGTTGTAAAATTTAATGGTGTTTGCATAGTGGGTATACTTAATGCTAATCTACGGTTGCTTTTAAGTAAAAGCTGGTACGAAAAACTTGCTACGGGGGAGTAAAATTTTACGATTGCTTTAAAGTAGGCTAAGAGCAAAGCATCTAGACCAGGGGCTCCTAAACTTATTTTGTCTACTGCCCACTTTGAGAATAACTTATTATTTAGCGCCCCCATTTTTTCACCTACTTAAAAACCACATAACTTCAAATTAAATCAATTATTGTGAGATATATTAGCGGAGATTAAACATTCATTCTTAACGAGACTTTTACTATAGCAAGAGTTAACTTGAGACCTGAGCGCAGTAGGTAGTACACAACGGCACTCAGGTCTCAAGTTAACTCTTACGGGCTACATCTGCCAATGAGAATGATTATTAAAATGCAACATCATGATTATTGAACGAAATTACAAATCGCCACCCAAGCCTCTACAGTCTACACAACGCCCTCATTTTTTAACGGGGTCTCTTACCGCCCTCCTTTAAGCCTGCAGCGCCCACAAGGGGGCGGTATCGTCCACTTTGAGAAAGGTTAATCTAGACTTACCCAAACTTAATCTATAATTTTATATTTATTGTCGGTTGTTCGAGAAAAAAGCTTCAAAGGAATAAAAATACTTTTACTGATTAAAACGGGTATTTATCGCGTATGTACGTTTTTTATTTGTTATCCCGTTCCGTTTGTGGTCACAGGTGGACTGGCTTACTTGGAGCTACCGTCGAGAAGTGATGACAGCTGCAGCAACTACCCTCACTTGGTCTTCAGAATTAGAAATGTTCTCGTTCATATTACGACACACTACACTAACCGTATCTACGCACTGAGACGGCCGATCATGCCGCGCACACCTAGCAATCACCGGGTTTCAGGACGTTGAGAGTCTATAGCCATCTTCCCGATTGAAATTTGGAAATTTCTTGATTTCAATCGCTTCACGAACCAATCTCTTGTAATAATGGCGTCGTTTTAATCAGTATAAGTACAGTGATCGCGAAAGTTTGAAAAATACTAAAAAACGTTTACCAAATTGCCGACACACTTGCTAGTAAATGGGATAAGTACCAGGCACTGGCAGCCATGCCAGGTACTAGGACTGGCAAAATTATTTGATACATGATGTATTTATGATACTTCGTACTTGCCAGTCCGGACTATTCGATTAACCGCCCGAACACAACAAAACCCTCCGTCGTCCGAGACACGTTCTCGGAGACCCGGATGACGAAATCACTTCCGGTAATGCAGATGAGTCATCTACATTAGACAGAGCAAACACTTCACAAATACACCGACCTCGCCGGCGAGGTCGACGAGTCGAGATGCATTTGTGTGAGTGACACGTCTTCAACTAGTAACGCCTTTCAGTCTTTTTACTAAGTACCTACTTTGGGACGTTGTTTTACAACGTTTATTTTGTATATTTATATTATTCACATTTATACATTGTTTATTATTTTGTTACATTGTACACTGTCTTCCCGAATGTCTTTACTTAGCAACGGTAGCTTTTGCATGGGAGTTTTTAATTGAATGGGCTATTTTCATACACGGAAATGTACGCAGTAGGGTACATAGGTCAACTGTTATTGGATTAAAAATTCACTCGGCTGAGTGTAAACTATTAATGCGTTTGTAACAAATCATGTGAGAGTGAGTTTGCAAACCCTTATGAAAATAAGATAACAAGTCAAATATAACAAAAACCCAAATATTTTTGTGTTTTGTTAATCTATTGGGCCGGTTATCGATTCGGTAAAAATTGAAAGGATACAATCACATTTACCTATGTATAAGTAAAATTGGTTTTGCGTATCCATACCTACTCCATACTACATATTGAGAGAGAGATATAATTCTTTATTGTTATACCAAATTAAAATAATTTAACCTAGAATACTTAAAGACTAATACATGGTGGTACAATGGGCTGCCTTATCGTTCAAAGCGATCTCTTCCAAGCAACCTTTGGATGGACTGGATTGAAAAGACGTGTGAGGAGGCGGTGTTACAATAAATACCTATTTATGTAGGATAAAAATAAATAAATACCCAAACCTAAAATGTACTTACATATACTTACATAAATAAATATAAAATATATACGTATACTTATACAATAAATATCGAAAGGAAATACAATGTTTACCCTAAAGAAGCCGCTAAGTATAGTTTGCAGACCTCAGTTTTAAAAATAGGTAAAAAGAGCAAGTCTGATGGAAACGGGCAAGTCATTCCATAATCCGACAGCTCGTACCGATGTTAGGGGGTTGTTGAGATATTGGTGTTCAAGATGGGTAAAAAAAATCAAAATGAGACTATTAGGTCAAATAGGACGTTTGGTCTTCATGAGTACTACATTTCGACATTGTTTTTAATTTTAGTTTAGCCCTTGTAGTTTTAGAGTTATAATAAAAACTGAACTTTGACGAAATTCACAGTGTACAGCAGTGGCCCAACAGTGCTGAAAGGACAATGCCAGATCCTGCCCCACCCTTTCATAATTTACACAAAATGTAAATCAATCAAAATTATGCAATGAAATTAGGACCCTTGGTTACATAACTGTTATTCTGTTACACTTGCGGATAAAAAGTTAAAGATAAAAGGAATTTAAAAACCCAAGTCCTATTTCCTGTTTTTATCGCGGCCATCTGAGTTACTTAGTACGCATACACGCGGAACAAAACTATTCATTTAATAAGAAAAAATGACATCTATTAATATATTATGTACGGATTTTAATATGTATTGATTGAAATATACATTGAATATAATTATTCAATATTATGAAATATATATTGAATATTAATGAAAATATTGTTTTAATATATATTATTATGAATGTATATTCTAATCATTACTTATTTCGCATTTGAGCGTTAGTGATTAGGTGATAGGGTAACGAAACGTCTCTGACGCGACGCGCTATAGTGTGACCATTAGTGCTGTGCACTCCCTGAGGTATGCGCGGCGATGTGGGAGGCAAAGAAAAAACTGCATGAGTTCACATGAGATCAATACATGTCGGACATATCTTACGATATCAGTTTGCATTTCTAAGGCAAGACTTGTGGCGGGACGATGGTCGGAGGCTATCTATCTGTAATATATTATACTTACTTAGTTGATTAAAATGTAACTTAAATATACTCATATTTTATTAAAAATATGCAGGTGATAAATAAGAACTAAACTTATAATTCAAAGGACTTGTTTTATTGATCATTTTTTATATTTACAAACAATTATATATTCTAACGAAAGTTATTCTGACATAGATTCTGTTTCAACTTTATCCTCCATTTCATATCACGAGATAACGCACGACCCATCTTTGAATATTTATCCCGTGTGCGTCTGACATAGACCGTCCGGTACAAAAGCTACCTACCGCCGTGAGCGTTGACGGCAGACTGATAGATCGGAGCGGCTGACACATCCCCCCCGTCTCGCCGCGCGCATACCTCAGGGAGTGCACAGCACTAATGGTCACACTATAATATTATAGTTATGTCAAAAAGTCATTAATTCATTGACATTCGCTCTGTTCTGTTTGAATTGCTGTTTGTTTTTTACGCTCCATAATCTCTCTTTGATCATATTACTGTTATATTATCACGACGATTTTTGCTTTTGAACACGGACTTGATCTCGCCTACTCGCCGACTGTGCTACTTGCTACGGATTCTGATCATCAACTTAAGGTACCTAACCTAAATGTAACAATTGTTCTTAGATTTAAACAGAAACCGCAAGTTCTAAATTAAACATATTTTTAATTATCACTAATAAAGCAGCAATAAAATTCTACATTTAGCTTGCTTGTAAACCAACTTTTATTTGATGGGTCAAAGCTCCATAGAGTTTCTGGCATTGTCATTTGGTATTCGTATAGCTTTAGTGACCCAAATATAGATAAAAACCAGAATAACTGAAATTTATACGCCTAAAAAGGGTAACCATATAACATAAACTCCCGTTACTTGTAATTTGACAACAAAGATTATTAATAATATATTTATGTGGTTTTTCGGTACTCGCAAGATCTCAGTTCAGGGCGAATCACTAGTATAAAAAATTTGAAAATAACTCTGTCTCTCTGTCCGTTTTTTCAGCTCAATCGGTTGGGGGGAACTTCTCTACAAAGTTAGGAATTTTCTTAAAGAGGAAATACCCTTTGCTGCTATAGCACACAACATACACCTACCTCATGTTTAAAGTTAATAGATATATTATATTATATTGTTTGTTTGTGTCTGTTGTGCATGTAGGTACTGTATTGTGGTTATTTTTATGTTGATTATTTTAAATATTTTTTTTACTTTGTAATAAGTGTGCTATTTGGCAAATAAATGAGTGTCTATGTCTATGTCTAAAGTTCAGTTGCTAAATTTGAACTAAAGAAACCAACTAACAAACAAATAAAACTTCTAAAAGAAATAGAATTGCTGAGCTTGTTTTTAGATGTACGCAATCCAATCAGATTCTAATTTAATCTCCAGAATTAATAATCTGATTTTGAAAATTATTTGACTGATAGGAAGCTACATTATCCCTGAGTACGTAAAGGCGTTATTTTATCTAAATAAAAATCTGTGCGACGCTGGGGCAGGTGACAAGTGGTAGTAATTGGTAGATATTATTTTTGGCGTTAAGTCCTTCATTTGTACATTTTTCTGTTTGTGCAATAACGAAATAAATAATATTAATCATTATTAACTAGTGGTTTGCCCGAACTGAGAACTCGCGAGAGATTAAACAAAAAAATATTATTCGTAATCTTTGACTATCAAAATAGTGTCACGAAATAATAACCTAACTAACTTGCCCTACAGTTTCATTCAAATTACAGGTAACGGGAGTTCATGTATTGTGGTTACTCATTTTTGGGGAACAAATTGCAGTTATTCTAGCCCCAATAAGAAACTCCCAACCATACCATGAGCGAGGATGGAAAATGACCTCGTTGGACACGCGGAATACGGTTGCTCGCTTCTTCACTACTGTGTGCGTACACCTTATCATTTTGTTTGTTGTAGCTCGCTTCTACGGTAAATTTTTTGTCATCCGAAAAAAGAATTTCCTAATATTTTTTTCCCGCGTACCGCTTCAACAAAGCGCGGCATCTCTTCAGTCTCAGGTCCATTAGACGAGCATTCAAACGATGTCCTGTTTTTCTTCGATATGCCCGAAGCCCTAAGTCTTCATTTAACACCCTTTTCACCGTGGTTCTGCTTAACCCCATCTGAAGGACCAACAGTTTCTGCTTACGTTTGGGATTTCTTTGAATTCGCGCCTTCACAGCTTTTATCACTGCTGGAGTCCTAACAGACCGAGGGCGACCACTTCTTGACCTGTCATCTACACTGTATCGTTTGAGAGTCTTCATTGTATCGTTTGATGGTGCGATAAACGAATCTTTTGGTTATATTAAAATTTTTCAGTATGTCAAAAATTTGAATTGGCGCGTAACCGCAACGATGCAACGCAATAACTGCAACACGGTCTTCTTTAAGCGTCCACTCCATATTTAAAAATGAGTAAAATTCTAAGTATACATTTTTATTTTCATGAACAATTCGAAATTCGAATTCAATAAACTTTTTTGTGGCCAGCATTCTAAAAGAAAAGTTTTTACTGTGTGACAATACTTATGACCTGACTAGGTATTATCCAAAATGTTGCGCTTGAGTGCACCGCGTAAAAGAACTAGACACAAGCATTTTTGCTGATACCCACACACGCACTAATTATGCTCAACACTCACTTGTCAGCCTGCTTCATATAAAGTACAATAAAAAATGTAATTCTATTGATATTTTCTTTTGTAACAAGGAAGCTTTTAGGCGTAACATCAATTGCTCGCTGAATCTGTTTAGATTGATAGATACATATATATAGAGATAGATAGAGAAATAAAGGTAGATAAATGAATAAACAGAATAAAATTGCTGTTTCGGTAAATTGTAATAGATGGGTGGACTTTTAGATAAATGGACAGATATTAGGGTTACATATGTGTATGTTGGAGTATTTAGATGTAGATAGATTGACAGGATACATATATTACTTCTACGTGTAGGTGCATTTAAAAAAAAACATAACTATAATATGCAGATAAATACATTTAAAGATGGATAAACGTATGGCAATAGATTCTATTAGAAATAAATGAATGTATATGATTTTTTGTGATTGTCGTCGTTGTTAGTAGATCTATAAATTGTAAATCCGTTTTTGGCTGTAGGATAGACGCATAAGCATTGTGAACTTTAATTTTTAAGAGCTGTGGATTTTGTTGATGAATAAAGAAAATAAAATAACATTAATAAATTATATTTAAATATTAAGTATTTCCATTTCATATAAGCTTTAATTAAACAGCACATTTGGAAATCATGATAAGTATGATAACACTTTACTTCAATTTGCGTGAACGACAAAATGTTGATTTATGTCCAATTCGTATTCCGAAACACAGCAATATTATTTGCTTTATTGCTTGAATCATAAATGACTCCTAATATTAGTGTTTCAATGTTCATTTGCATTTATGCAGCTTATAGACGGGATTAGTGATAGTACAACTAGATACCAAATAACAGATGTAGGAACAGTTTAAATCCAGTTTTGATTAACTCCGTCTTTTTTATCGCACTGTTAAAGCTAGATTGCTTCGTTTTTGCACCTCAAAATTATCAAAAAATGGCTATCCCCATCATTTTTAGAGTTCCGTAGTCAAACACAGAACCCAACAACAAACAAGTAGAAACAAGCTGACAATGATGATGATGATGCTAAAGTTGTAACTAGGGTTAGTGCTGTTTAGACGTGACTTGAGCAATCAGAATAATTTTATTCTACCCGTGTATAGTTCTCATTCAACTTTGTCGGTTTGCCGCTATCTAGCCTCAAACTAAGCAGAGCTTGTATTATGGGAACCAGATAACTGATAGAATATATACTTTTTTTGTAATACAGTCTTCAAATCTAGAGTGAACGGGTCCTTTCTAGGCAAGCGTGCTCCATCTTTGACCACTCCATCACTTGCCATCATTACTGATCAAGCATTTGATTGATCGAGCGCAGTAAGATCTCCAAATCAACTCGCAAATCGAAGTTGTATGTATGTATGTTTGTTTGTCCTAGGATAACTTTCGAAGCGCTTATCCGATCATTGTGAAATTTGGAATATAGATAGGTTAAAAACTGTTAGTAGACCATGGTCTGAACAACTTTTGTTCTGGGAAAACCGTGATTTAAAGGACACCGTGTATATACAACAACAATTTGAGTCTATAGACTTTATAGTAGTCACTCACTTCTAGCACTTGGTATATTAAGCCTTCTCAATGCAATATTGTCTTGGGCAGATCGCATACAGGTCTTTTCAACAAATTTTCCGATGTCGTCAGCCCATCTAGCAGTTGGTTACCCAGGCAGGCCAGTTACAACTGGCTCCGTCTAAAAGTACCTAATGTTTAGAATGCAAATTGTCATAACATCACTCGCGGAAATGTGTGCCGTTAATGATTAATGCCACAATATTACTCCCCCGGGAATTTGTTTTAATTAAATGCCAACTATTCTGCAGAAACCTGAATACTGAATAAATTAAGTTGCAGCTTCTATACACGGTGTCCTTTACATCACTTTCCCAGAAAAAACGTTGCTTAGACCATGAGCTACTAACTGTTTATATCAAATAAGAGATTAAAAAAAACATCTAGACCTTCTCAAATATGTCTAACTTTGTTCAATAACTAACCGTGACATAAAGTTCATGGGTACGCTAGCCGTAGCGTATTACTTACTCCTTAGTACCTAGTAGCTACCGGTCAGAGCGCTGACTATGTTGTAGAGCGTAACGTTAAAATAGACGTTTTTAGTTCGCAACTTTTTATATTTTTCAAAGACTGATTTAGTTTTTTTATATAATTTGATGTTATAAACTGTTAGTAGACCATGGTCTAAACAATGTTTGTACTGAGGAAACAGTGATTTAAAGGACACCGTGTATGTTAGTGGCGCCGTCAGTATCATTAACAGACGTGATATTGTACATGTAATATGTTCTGAGTGTGATGTGACTAAAATTTAAAGCGTCTGTGTCAAGTTCTTTACAAAATTGTTAGAATTCAGCGTTTTATGCAAATTATTTGCAGAATAAACAAACATAATCAACAATTTATGGGGATCAATAGTCCTAAACTGCATAGGTAGTTTAAAATTGGTGCAGAAGTGATTTTGGCAAAATGAATTTGTCATATGACAACGTTAAATTCTTTATTCTTTAGACAGAAATAGAGGTCATATACAAAGTCGAGCTTAACCCTAAGAAGAGTTTTCTTCCAACA
The DNA here is from genome assembly GCA_918857605.2 of Philereme vetulata. Taxonomy (NCBI): domain Eukaryota; kingdom Metazoa; phylum Arthropoda; class Insecta; order Lepidoptera; family Geometridae; genus Philereme; species Philereme vetulata. Next base: position 5,903,902 of record OU975470.1, on the reverse strand, counting down.
AACCTTTGATGCTAGAGAGAGAGAGAGATGATTTTAAAGGTAGGTGAGTATACAAAAACATAAATAAATGTATATACTCAAAACTAATATGCACTATACTTAAAGTATGATATAATATTATAATTATAATGAATAAATTATATGTAATAGTACATATATATCTCATATAAAATTACAGAGAAAGATAGTGCTCTTTAACTTTCCGTTTGAAAATATTGAGTGATGGGCTAGCGCGAACTTCATGAGGAAGGGCATTCCAAATTTTTACCGCATAAACGGGGAAGGAAACACCACAGCGGCTTGAAGTGTTTTGTAGTGTTTTGAGGAGAAGAGACTTGGAGGACCGGCATGGCACACTGCGAGGAACAAGAAATTCAAAACGCTCACGGAGGTAGCGAGGAGAGTGTGGACAATATAATATTTTGAAGAGGAGTGATAAGACGTGAAGATCACGGCGAACACGAATAGGTAGCCATTTAAAATGGGATCTGAAATAGGATAAGTGGTCAAACTTGCGCAATCCGAATATAAAACGAATGCAAAAGTTCTGTAGACGTTCCAGTTTATTGAGAAGTTAAATGTGTTAATAACCATTGTATTGCGTCTAAGTTACTGACCAACTCTTCTGTAGAAATATCTAAGCAGTCCGAATGCCTCATAAATAATAAAAATAATAATTTTTATTTATTAATTTCAAGCACATAATAACAATTTTAAATAATATAATTTACAAATGGCGATAAACTTTTGCTTAATACTATTTAACCTCCTCCTCGAATTGCGTTTGGAATTTATTTCTTCTGTTCAAAGGCTTTACACCAAAGTGAATAAATCGCTTGTGTTAACTCGTATCCCGAGGATGTTTCCACAGATTATATCTGGATCCGACGCACATAAATAACAGCAACTGTTGTGCCAGACGTGTTTGTGACACTTTATTGTTTTTTTGCGCGGCTAGAGAGCACGGGATTGTGGTATCGAATCTTTTAATATGAAAAAGGATTGTAGGATTAGGGACTAAAATCTTAGCAAAAAATATACAGCTCGCCGTAAAAATACAATTCAATATTTTTTTCGGAATTACAAGTGATCATTATACCACTAATCACATATCTTTAGGTAAATTAGTATTTTTCAAACTTTTGCGATCACTGTACATAATTATTGAATACGCGTAGTTTTTCAAGAAAAAAATTACCCTCCTTCTGCGCAGTTGAAAGTAGTAAAAAGTAGCCTATGTCACCCGGGGATAGTGTATCCCCGGGTGACATAGGCTACTTTTTACCCAGCTTCTCAACAGAGAAATATTTTTTTAAATCGGTTTAGTAGTTTCAGAGCCTATTCAATACAAACAAACAAACAAACAAATCTTTCCTCTTATATTAGTATAAATATATATAGTTTTAATCAGTATAGCCAAATTCAATGGAAATAATTGTAAGAAAACTGCCCATAGGTACCACTTGCATAGTACTCGTATGTATTAATAAATAATAAATAAATATTGTTGGACATTTTACACAACGCTATCCAGCCCCAAACTAAGCAGAGCTTGTACTATGGGAACCAGATAACTGACAGAAGACTTATATTCTTTTGTTTTTTGTAAATACATACTTAAAATATATAGAAAAACACCCAGACCCGGACCAAATATGTGTAGATAGTGCAAACATTTGTTCCGCGGCGGGAATCGAACCCGCTACCTCCTGCATCGCAGCCGGCTATTCGGGCACTGCGTCACGGAGGTCGTCACTGATTTTTAGACAGAATTTTCTATTTTTGTAGATTTGTTATTACTCCAGCGATACATGGAAATAATATCATTGATATAACTAAATCCTAAGACCACCTATTGTATACTATTTGTTCTGTGTCTTCTGTTTTGTCTGAAATTTTATTTTTTTATGGTGTATAATGAAGTGTTTTCGTTCATTAATTCTATGGTACATACAATTGAAAATAAATAATCTTCGGATAAATAAATATCTTCTGCATGAGAAAGTACTACAGATAATTAACTAAACTTATATTACTTGTAGAGTTCCTACCCAGAGTTCAAATGAAAGGCTCGGTATGTGGCAGAGTGGACTGTATTTTCTTTCTTGTTAGTTACTAGATTACAAGGTAAAAACGCGTACTTGATTATCATAATTTTCCGTTTTTTTTTTCGAATGGACTTATCTCGCTGTTGGCCTCAGAGGCCGTTGCAGCTTAACCGAGCTTTTGGCGAGCGCAGAAGGCGCTCAGCCCTATAATTTTATTTTTGATGAGGCAACTAGCGCAAGGGCACCACTTAGGTACGAACCTCGGCTTGGGCTGTTGTCGGGACGGGGATAGGAGAGAAACGCCCGGGTACGTGCTTGTATCTCGTATAGGCGGCGACTAAAGGGACTCGTCGACCTCGCCGGCGAGGTCGGTATATTTGTGGAGTGTTTGCTCTGTCTAATGTGGATGACTCACCCGCATTAGCGGAAGTTCGTCATCCGGGTCTCCGAGAACGTGTCTCGGACGACGGAGGGTTTTTCTGTGTTCGAACGGTATCATAGTTATCCGTTAAATTCGCGCTATATCTATATAAAATTTGTGCCTCGCCCTAGCTGTGGTGCGGGAAGCGTAATTTTACATTTTCACAAATAAATTTTCTAATCAAAGTTTCTAGAAAACAGCTAGACAGAGACAAATATAACTACATATAGCAATCCCGTTCTTGACCATCCGTTACACTACTGATTCTTTGAGCACATAATCTTCTCGTGCACTTACGTATTTAAACCGAAACAAAAAGTCACTCCAAGTATGCAAACCCTACAGGCACAGCAAATGTAAGACTAAAATTAAGTCATCACTGACTATGAGGTCTTTATGCTACTTCACTTGTATTTTTAATACCATCGCTAAACTAAAAACGAATCTAACTTACAACAGAATAGAGTTGAAACTGGCAGAGGATTGGTAGCTAGATTTAATGGTGGAAAAAATCGCATCGTCATCCTTAAAGCGCGTCGAATCAAAATGGAGACGTCTAACATTCTTCACAAAACCAACATGTAAACTTGGAAAAATAAACGGAACAAATAGATTATACTTGCTGCTTGACCTGACTTTACTCACCTACTCTTATTATTTTTCAGTTTGATTAAGTATTTGTTTTTAGGGTTCCGTACCCAAAGGGTAAAACGGGACCCTATTACTAAGACTCCGCTGTCTGTCTGTTACCAGGCTGTATCTCATGAACCGTGATAGTTAGACAGTTGAAATTTTCACAGATAATGTATTTTTGTTGCCGCTATAACAACAAATACTAAAAACAGAATATAATAAATATTTAAGGGGGGCTCCCATACAATGAACGTAATTTATTTGCTTGATATTGATAACAGGAACAGGTGGGCGTTTGAAATATGCACAGAATATTTAGTTATAGTGGTATTAGTAGGTATGTTCACTTTAAAAATAAATAATTTAATTACAATAAAACAAATATTTAAGAAGGCTTCCATGCAACAAACGTGATTTTTTTGCATGTTTTTATAGATAATGATACGGAACCCTTCGAGCGCGAGTCTGACTCACACTTGGCCGGTTTTTGTTTTTGTTATCCAAATAATATGAATATCCGCCTCACCTAATGCTATTGTTATAGCCAAAAACCTAACAAACAAAATATATATTGAAACGTAGAATTCTTTTGACATGAAATCAAACTCAAAATCTATTAATTTATTAAAATTACAAGGATCACTTTGAAACGTCAATTTTACTGCCTGGTCCTTCGCGACAAAGTCAAGAAAGAAAGGCTGGTTGTTCTTGTTAATGATCCTTTTAGAATACATACAATAAAGAAAATAACTAACGTCTTAAATTGTAACATTTTTGAACGAGTTGGAGCAATTTCAACACGCTAAGAAGAAGTAAAATAGATGCTCCTAAGCCAAATAGGAACCTATATTTCTAAAAAGTATAATAAAATAGTCACAACCTTGGACATCAAGCCTTGAACCTTGGTATCATACCTTGGACCACAAAAGGTATGATACGGCACAAGCGCCTCGCAAGTGGGCAGCTCAAATTAGGTTCATGCACACAATTTCGCTTCAGTCACAATCGTGTGTTCGTACTACGGCGACTCGGCGCCGCAACTGTCACTTGATTCTCTCTCGCTTGCACTAAACATAGGCTCTTTGCGCTGTCTCGCTCACCGGATTGACACTACAAGTAATAACGTGATGTAACTTAGTATATAATCGTGTGTGTGACTATGGTAGACCTCCGTCGTCCGAGACACGTTCTCGGAGACCCGGATGACGAAATCACCTACGCTAACGCGAAAGTGATTTCTGAGTCATCTACATTACACAGAGCAAACACTTCGCTGATACATCGACCTCGCCGGCGAGGTCGACGAGTCCTTTCAGTCCTTTTCTCTCCTATCCCGATCCTGGCAACGGCCCAAGCCGAGGTTCGTACCCAAGTGGTGGTACCCTTGCGCTAGTTGCCTCATCAAAAACTTACAGGGCTGAGCGCCATCTGCGCTCGCCAAAAGTTCCGTTAAGCTGCAACGGCCTCAGAGGCCCAGCGAGATTTGTTCATTCGAAACAAAAAAAAATCTATGTAGTGCAGCAGGGCCTAGTTTGACTATTAATAATGTAAGCGCGTACCGTACCTTCCCTTTTTGTTCTTATCTAAGGTCACAACTGAAGTGTGGCAATCGTGATGTCTACTGATGACTGGTGGCGTTAACCACAATTCTAAATGCGGTTATTTCAGAGTCATGCTTTAGATTGCTGGCCTAGATTTAGACCTCGACTTCTAACTCAAATTGCTGCTAGTTAAACCAATTCTCGACCGTTTAAATTAAAAGCTTTTTGATTATTTTTTGTTATTTTTAAATTATCTTCGATTCAGAATATTTGGAATAGATTTGACCTGAAATAAAACTATCTAATTTAGTTAAAACAGGATTATCAAACTGAGGTGGCAGTAAGTGGGGCACATAGCTCGAAGAACTGATGGCCGTTGGTGCAGAAAGGTTCTAGAGTGGAGACCAATCACTGGAAATCGCAGTGTAAGACGGTTCTCCACTAATTATACAGATGACGTGATAAAAGTTGCAGGGAGTTGTCGGGTGCTAGTCACTTAAGATTGTTCAGACTGGAAATCTATAGAGGAAGCCTATGTGGGGCAGATAATTAAGTAAATTATATTTAATCTTTAAATATACCATTTTATAACGTAATCTTTATTTCAGATAACTAGGTCCTAGCACATACAAAAATATAAATGTTCTAAAGCCAGATAAAATACATCACACTTATTATTATACATGCGAAAGTTTGGATGTTTGTTTATTTGTTTGTTACACGATCACGTCGTAACAGCTGAACCGATTTCGATGAAATTATAAAATATAACCTGGATTAACAGATAGGCTACTTTGAATTGACAAACCACGCGAGCAAACCCGCAGGCGGAAGCTAGTACAGTTATAAACCACAACAAGGATTCAATCTAAGGAACACAAAACGTAACACAACTAGCTGTGCCCGGGACCTCGTCCGCGTAGAATAGTGTCTTTGGGTAGCATTTTCAATTATTTAGGCTATTTATTTTACAATTAAGAGACATACGTATAAATACTTTAATGAGCTATTTAGAGTGTTTCACTGCAAAGTGATTATTAAATTATTTATACGCTGCACAGCGCTCATTGTGTATGGCGCGGTGCTTAGCAAGTTTCTCACTCGCGTTAACTTTTCACATTTTGTAATGACTCTGTAAATGTTACATCAGAATAGCTCTAATATTTTGTCTCTTGTCGCATACGCATGTATGTACCCATACAAACTTTCATCCCCTATTCCCTATTGTTATTTTACACCCTTGAGGGTAAAACTTTAACAAATTTTGAATGTCACATTTATTTATATCAAATCAACAGCATAAAAAATAAGTTTCAAGCTTCTAGCTCCAAAAATGACGATACTTCTATACAACTTTTCATCCCCCCTTTCAACCCCTTACATCCCTTTTTTCGCATTAATAAGTAACCTATGTCCTTTCTCAGGCTCTAGACTAGACTATCTGTGTACCAAATTATATTTAAATCGGTTCAATAGTATTGTCGTGAAAACGCGACAGACAGACAGACAGAGTTAGGTTAGGTCGCATTTACAATATTAGTTAGGATAAGTAGGTGTAAACTAAATAACAATTGAGCATGGTTATTCTGAATGTGATGTCTCTCAATAACAACTGAATCAAAATATCCTGTCTGATTCAGATTGATCTCCTATTTTCAGCATTTTATCAATTTATGCTCCCAGATCCCATAGTTTGTACGGATATTTACATCTCGTTTGTTGGAGCCCAGTCTAGGGGTAGTTGATGCTACACCGGGACGGATTTGGAGCACCGTTAGGAAGAGAAGTTCATTGTTTACCTGTTACCAAGCTCCTGCCAGACTCAACTCTTGAAAATCGAATAGGTCAAGTTTGGCAGGTGCCAAAACAGATACTGCCATAAGGCACTTGACTCATCGAGTAAGCGATTAACTATCAACTATTTTCTCGCTCAAGAAACGAAGAAAATATATAAATTCCGTGTCAGTAAAGACACGTATATTAATAGTTGATTGCTGGCCGCTCACACTGCCCGCGAGAACTCACTCTCCACTATTTTGTCGCAGCGACTACAACACTCGCTCAGCGATGCTCGCTTGGCGGTCAGAACACGCGCCGTAAGATGAACCAGCGGTCATTTCTCTACTAGCGTGAGTGACCATCTGAGTGCACTCATTGCTATGAATTTAGAGCAATTATTAGAACTATCATTGTTGTGAAGTTCAGACGACGATAAAATAAACAATTGATGTATGAAAAACATCGATGCCACTATGTGATGCATTACATCGAAAAAAAAATGTTTGTTTCAACGTCTATCACTTCGCACGCGCCATGCGCTCAGCGAGTGGCGCGAGTATCGCCCGCCGCACTCGCTCACTCGCTCACTCAGCCCAGCAAGACAACTATAGGAACCACACACTCGTTTCTCGCTACTCGCAAACTCGTTTCTAATTTCTAGCTCTCTTGCTTCTCACTCATTGCCGGCGGTGAGACAAGTGCCTTAAATACCAAAAACAAATTATACAACATTGGAATATTGCCGACCTCCGTGGTACAGTGGGCGAATAGCCGGCTGAGATGCAGGAATTAGCGGGTTCGATTCCCGCTGCGGAACAAATGTTAGCATGATCTACAGATATTTGTTCCGGGTCTGGTTGTTTCTCTATATATTATAAGTATGTATTTACAAAAAAAGGTATATAAGTATTCTGTCAGTTATCTGGTTCCCATAGTACAAGCTCTGCTTAGTTTGGGGCTAGATAGCGCTGTGTGAAATGTCCAGAAATATTTATTTATTGCCCTGCCGAAATATTAATCCAGGATTAACTAGTATGTCTGAATTGTTGCTAGGCGGCCGCACAAGATCGCTTACTCTGGAAATCTATGAGATGTTTAGCAATGGACGTCTTATTGCTGATAATAATGACCTGTAATCTCGATAACTTTGTAACGTCTCGTTAAAAATATAGGTATATTGAGACATTATTTTCTTCAATTTTAATTTCAGAAAATAGCCTTTTGGCTCAGATGTCCCTGATCCGGCCCGGATATGTATAAGGTATCTTTTGCGTTGTAAATGTCTGCAGATTGAGACGTTGCAACCTGTAGGGTCTACTCGTTGTTTTGTATCTCGGAGGTCTAATGATTGCTTTTATTTTGCTTTTAAGGACCTCGTGAATGCAAGGTAAACTTTGTTAGGGTCCTGTGGTTTATAATCGTTAATGTTCCTTTTATAGGTTTGTAAAAGGTGGATTGACTAAGAAAGGTGTAATTTTTTGGATTTTGTTCATATATATTGTTGTATTGTCATTACTACTGACAGATTTTTCAGCTTTAAAACATTACTTTATGGTAATTAAACATAGCTTTTTACAATGTTTTTCTATTGGCTACATGCACAAATAGGTTTTTAATATTACAAGGACATTAATGGAGCAGGAAAAAGCAAATGACCGACCTGATGATAATTGGTAACCATCTCGTAATGTAACCATAATGTCACGCACTGTTGACGAGCTCTGACTTAGTAAAAAGCCTTGCCCAAGCAATGATTAGGACAAATGCGATGTACCTATCTCACGTTACGAGTATCATGCACGTTGCTATATAACATTCTTCATGATAAATACTGACCAAGAAAAACCAGCGTTAAAAATCTCAGCTCTTTTCTACGAGTAGTTTACTAATATGAACAATTTGATTGGATTCAGACATTCGAATGAACAAAGCGGGTTGATATGAAAGCAAATGTACACAGTTGCTGCCAAGTGCACAGCCAATATTTGGCTTGCAGTACTGTACCAGCCCTCCTGATTGCGATCGTGATTAACTAATTAGACCATTTTCAATAATATACTGATTCTGCTCAAGATTTTGTTTGCATAAAATAAAATAATTTATTAATTAACCATTACGACATGTCAAATATGTCTGTTATTAAGTTCTGTATAATTGTTAAACTTTTAAAACTCTGTATTGTATGTCAGTGTTGTTTAACATCATCATCATCATCATCTTCTACAGCCTGACTTTACCCATTGTAGGGTATAGGCTTCCCAAAATTGTGCCATCCACCACGATCCTGCGCTAGTCTCACCCACTGACGGCCCACGACCTTTACGATGTCGTCCACCCATCTCGCTGCTGGTCGTCCTACCATTCTATACCCGCTCCTCGGCCACCATTCAGTCACTGTCCTGCTCCATCTGTCATCACCACGTACACCAAGTATCCCCCCAAGACCAATTGAGCTCCATAACTCGAATCCCAACGTTATGAACCTTCGTTCGTCTACAGAGAAGGTGAATATATCCAAGACGAAGGCTTATTCAACCAATGTGTTCTGCCCACCATGACCTACGGTGCCGAGACGCGGACGCTCTCGCAGGAGGCTGTGTACAGGTTATGAGTTGCACAAAGAGCCACGGAGCGTACCATGCTTGGCATCAGACTGTTTAACATACGTAGTGTTTATTTTGGTTATTTTTTTATAAGTTTTTTACATTTTGTGTGCTTTTTTGTCGTATACTACAATAACTACTGCGTCAATTTGTGTACTCCTGCAGTACCATACCATTGTTATCTGTCAAACTGTAATCAGAAATGAGTCGTATGTACATGGGACGAGAATCCTTACCTTGCCGTAACACAGTTGTAAACCACGGAAGGTAAAGTTCTTCAACTACTTACTTACCTACCCTCATTGTTTTGTAGATTCACTTAGGAATGTTACAATATTTTTAGAGTAGGTACTTATTATGATAATCAAGTAGGTATACAACTGACTTATAAGAAGATAAATAAAATTGAACGAAGAATCTTCTTGTCAAAAATTCCCCAGAGCCTGAAGACTAAAGTCTTCAACCAGTGTGTGTTGCCAGTGATGACCTATGGCACTGAAACGTGGTCCTTTACTCATGGCCTCATGACCAAGCTCAAGGTCGCTCTACGAGCTATGGAGAGGGCTATGCTCGGGGTTTCTTTGCGTGACAAAATCCGCAATGAGGAAATCCGCAGAAGAACTAAAGTTGCCGACATAGCTCTCAAAATTAGCAAGTTCAAGTGGCAACGGGCAGGCCACATCGCACGTAGAACCGATAACCGTTGGGGAAGAAAGGTTCTCGAGTGGAGACCACGGACTGGAAGACGCAGCGTAGGCCGCCCCCCCACAAGGTGGACCGACGATCTAGTAAGAATCGCGGGGAGCCGTTGGGCGCAAACGGCTACCAACCGCTCGTTGTGGCGATCTAAGGGGGAGGCCTATGTTCAGCAGTGGGCATCTTCCGGCTGATGATGAAATAAAATTATTCATATTCTTAACTCCAATTATTGTTCGCTAATATTATTATTTAAATAACACTAGCGCAAAAATATAATCTATGTATTAATCAAATTCATTGAATCATATAATAAATAAATTATTTAATTAAATTATCAACACCTTTTGGGGAACAGGCAGCAAAATTCATCTAAATTAAAAGCCGCTTCAAAATGCCATTCACGTGATACTTAAAAAGTAGCCTATTGATAAGTAATACCGTTGCTTTTTTTCATATAAAGATCTGATCTGATAACGGCCGTTGGGGTGGCCTTTATAGTCATATTACGATCTAGTGGGGGCCGTTCAACGCCACACTCAGTGCGTGGTCTCCACTCGAGAACCATTCTCTACCAACAGCCGTCAACAGTTCTTCGATAAACGTCGCTGGGAGCCGTTCCGGTCGTGCGCTCTTGAAGCATATGGGGGAGGCCTAGGATTAGCATTAGGCGTCTAACTGCATGATATGATGAAATCAAACTCTACTGTAGATACATGTATTGTAAGTACAGATGAAACCCATTTTTTTATACAACTTATATGGCAAACGAGCATGCAGTCCACCAGATGTTAAGTGGCTACTGCAGCCCATGGATATCCACATAGAAACAAGGTATTATGTTGTCTTGATCTCTATGTGGATACGTTGCCATACTATAGGACGTAGCTGGTATGCCTATGTGCCAGTAATTACAGGAACATACCATTACCATCTAACCGAAACACAGCAGCACAAGTACTGCTATTTGGCGGCAGATAAAGGTAAGGCGGTGGTGCCCACTTCCTCGAGCTCGTTCACAAAAGTTCTACCACCAGTCACACGCCATATCACACAGATATGTTAAAAAGATCAGAGAAAGGCAAGGAAATGTGGTTCAACTTTAACTGAATTATAAAACCCGACAGTTAACGTATAACTGACAAGGTCAGACCCAATAAGATTACAGTTAAGATATATCAAAAATAATTCAGTATGATTGACAAGTGGCTCCCTCAAGGGAAGCGGCAATCAACACTTATATTAAGACATGCCGTTTCCTGACGAACACGGCGGAACCCTAAAGGGGACGACCACGCCAGCGGGTGTATCGCTGTAAGCTATATAGTAATTATTAGATGCATTCAAAAAAGCCGACACATAATCAACATACACACATGCGTACGCGCATTTATTCGCGTACCTTTAGGGCCAACGCACACTCTAACATTATAATTAGAAGGGTCCGGTCGCGTGCGTCGACTTGTAACGAGTCTCAACAAAATGGCGTCGATATTTGTATACAAAGGTGTAAGCTTGATAAGTTGATTGAGATGATGGATATGACGAGTTGAATGATTTAGTAACATTTAATTTTTAGATAAAAGTTAGATAGGCTATCCACTATTATAATTATACATATCGTCGGCCTATTTATCAGAATTCTTAAGTCCATAAGGATGAATTAAAGTACATAATAGAACATAATAGGAACAGAATATAGGTAATGTGAATGCAAAAAGGGTCGCCACTCAGCATTATGCTGTGGTAGCATTAAATTTACACAACTACAGCGCTGGTCTTCCGTGGTATCATTGCAACAATTATACAACAAATGATACAGGAGCAACAAAAAATTGATTTTCTCACAAAGTTCGGGAGATTTTTATTGATTCACTCTTACTTTAGCCATAAAATACCCATATTTTATACCTAACAGTAAGTAAGAGTAACTCAATAAAATCTACCAAACATTGTGAGAAAATCATTTATGTGTTGCTACTATAAAATTAGCCGATTAGGCCGGCGATATTTATAACTGTTTTAAAAACTTTCAAACCGGACGGGCCTTGAACGCGCAACCTTCTCTTGATACGAGGATGCACTGCCTATTGTGCTACCGGCTCTTGTCACGTCAGGGTCGAATTAGTTTCAAATCCCGTCCAGCTAGAAAGTTTTTATACTATAAAAATAGAATAATAAGGGTCTTACCTCAAATAAAATTAAACATTGTTTAACACGTGTTTAAAAAAATCCTATACAAAATTGATAAGGAATTTTTTAAACACCCGTTAAACAGTGTTTAATTTTGTTTGTGGTAAAACGTGTTTTGTCAATGCCCAGGCAGATTTTTTTCATGTTGGTTATCTTAGACCTTTGTATTCTTAACTCCAGACGCAAAAAAAGGGGTTTTGTAAGTCTGACGTCTATGTCTGTCTGTGGCATCGTAGTTCCCAAACGGATTGACCAATTTGGACGGGTTTGTTATAATAGAGAGCTAGTTTAACTGAGGTGGTTCTTAGCCATGTCAGTTTTTACTGACGCTAAAAGGGGTTAAATTATTTATTTATTTTCATACTAGCTGACCAGTTCACAGCTTCGCCGGTGTAGTTTTTTTATAAAAACAAAACCCTCCTTTAGTAAAAAAATGTAGCATATGTCACACGGGGATAGTGTAGCTTCCCAACAGTGAACTTTTTTTTTAAATCGGTCGTTAGCTTTGGAGTAAATTCAATACAAACAAACAAATCTTTCCTCTTTATAATATTAGTATAGATATTAAACAAGTTTGGTAGAAGGTTTCTTTCTGAGGAAACAAAAATATTATATCATTACTTTTTGCCAAGTCCCGTCCTGTCCAGGTCGCTAAAAAAGGTAAAATCGGTGTTCTAAAACTAAAATTATCATTTTAATGAAAACATATTGAATTTAAATTTAGTTTAGTTCGGGAATACGGGAAATAAATATTTTAAAGAAAGAAACAAAATAAGTCGTACTTCATCCTCAGCTTCCTATTTTTATAACAAAAGCCTTTTATGTAACAAAATGAAAGGACATAAAAGTTTCATTTTTAATAAGCCTGACATTTCCACATTAAAATAAGACTATAAAAATGACAATCATAAACAAAGCGAACTTATTAAAATAACCAGTAACATAGAAGCCTACGATCTCGTATGGTAATGAAGTTATAGTCCTTCTACACTAAGTTTGCATAACGTTAAAATTGGTAGATAGACATTTTTTAACTAATTTTCTCGTCACTCTGCTGTATAACTAAATAAATAATAATAAATAATGCTGGCTATTTCACACATATAAAGTTAGTAAATCGTTTAAAGGGCAAGGTTTTTGCTTTTATAACAAACTCCCAAGTGATGTAAAAAAATTGACAATTAACAAATTTAAAAACGCAGTTAAACAAAATCTTTATAAAAAAGCCTACTTTAAAATATCGGATTATTTAGATGATAGAGAAGCTTGGGATTGAAATTGCTCCAACTCGTTCAAAATGTTACAATTTAAACGTAATTTGTTTTCTGCATTGTAATGTATTCTAAAAGGATCATTAAAAAAACAACCAGCCTTGTTTCTTGCCTTTCTTTCCTAGATTGGTCGCAAAGGAACAGGCAGTAAAATTGACGTTTCAAAGTGATCCTTGTGATTTTTTTTATGAATAAAAAGATTTTGACTTTGACTTTACACATCGGTATTTAGCCCAATCTAAGTTCTATACTAAGTTCTCGCCGCGGAACAATTGTTTGCATGATCTACAGATATTTGTTCCCAGTCTGGTTGTTTCTATATATAATATAAGTACGTATTAACAAAAAAAAATTATATAAGTATTCTATCAGCCATCTGGTTCCCATAATACAAGCTCCGCTTCTTTTGGGGCTAGATAACGCTGTGTAAAATGTCCAGCAATAAAAAAAGTCAAGATTGTGTTATTGGAACCAGTTAACGGATACAATACTTATATACTATTTAAATAAATATTTATAATATATAGAAAACCACCCAGGCTCAAAACAAATATCTGTAGATCATACAAACATTTGTTCCACGGCGGGTATCGAACCTGTATTTTCCTGCGTCTCAGCCAGCCTTTCGCCCACGGCGCCACAGAGTTCACCAAATGTCTCTCTCAAGTTCTTCCAGCCATCCCTATTCGTGGATATTTACCGTAATCCTCTTTCGAATATGTCGAGATCGTCCCGCAAACACTTTCTCGGCTGACCCCGATGTCGCATTCAGTCTTCAACGGCCAAAATAATTTAAATACCTTTTTTTACTTAACCGTGTCCCACGGTACAGGCTAGTCCCAGTTATTTCTTTATCTGGTTCCCAAAGTACAAGCTAGGCTTAGTTTGGTGCTAGATAGCGCTGTGTGAAATGTCCAGTTTATTTCATTCATCATCATCATTCTCAACCCGTGTTGACCCATTGCTAAGCATAGCCCTCTTTTTATTTCTACCATTCTTCCCGATCCTGTGCCAGTCTGAACCACGTACGACCCACGGTCTTATTGATATCGTCGACCCATCTCGTTGGTGGACGTCCACTATTTCGACGCCCAGTTCTCGGCCTCCACTCTGTTAGTGCCTTAGTTCACCTGTCGTCACTACGTCTGGCCAAGCGTCCTGCTCAACTCCACTTGAGCCCCAATATTTGCTTGCTGACGTCTTGTACTTTAGCCTGCTTGCAAATTTCGGTATTGGCAACTCGGTCTAAGAGTGTAATTCCGAGCATGGCACGCTCCATGACTCTATTCTATCATTATTATTTTTATTTTAAAATCTAGCATTCCTAGTACTATGCAGATTTACCATGACTGGACCATATTATAAAGTGAATTCTTTGTAATTTTTCTTACAGTAGCAGGAAGCATTTACATGAGTTAGTCAGTGATTAATATTTATTAGTGAAGGAAGCAGGCAGTCCCCAATTTGAGTTGCGCACTCACTACAAAAATGTTAATTTTATGAATGAATTTGGAATGAGAAATTTAATTGGGTTGTCTGTCTCATTGAAAATAACAAGACAAGATATAGAATTAATTCATTAAAATTTATATGATGGAGAATGTATAAAATTACCACTCAAAGACACATTTGAGATCTAACGAAGCTCATGTCTCAGATAATTTAATTTGAGTACATTATATCATCATCATCATCCACAGCCTGACTTCACCCATTGTTGGGTATATGCCTCCCCAAGTTTGTGCCATCCACCACGATCCTGCGCTAGTCTCACCCACTGACGGCCCGCGACCTTTACGATGTCGTCCTCCCATCTCGCTGCTGGACGTCCTACCCTTCTATACCCGATGACAGATGAATCAGGGCAGTGAGTGAATGGTGGCCGAGGAGCGAGTATATTATAATTTATACGGGTACATTTTATCAATACAAGTTATTTTTTAATAAATAAAATAAATCAGCTGCCTCTCTCCTATACTCCACCACTTATGGAAAGACTTGGGGCTTATGTCCAGCAGTGGGACTGTTCGGTTTCTGCAGTTGAATTGAGGGTAGTTGATAAACCACCTATCTTTTCAACGGTGAACCCCGCGCGCCCGTACCGACCCGCGCACCGCGCTTCGCCTCGAGAGGAAGCTTTTGCGCGTTGAGGTGAACAGACGTTCTGTTCTCTATCAATTTGACCGTGTCATATCCTCACGCTAGACGTTCTGGCATCGTGTGTGTGTGGACTCGTTGTCATGCAGTGCAACTGTTAACCACTAAAACTCACCTGGACTATCTGTGGCGTGCCGTGCACGCTCTCCGGTTCCTGCAAGTCCAAAAAAGGTAGGTGGTGTTCATTTGTC
The DNA here is from genome assembly GCA_918857605.2 of Philereme vetulata. Taxonomy (NCBI): domain Eukaryota; kingdom Metazoa; phylum Arthropoda; class Insecta; order Lepidoptera; family Geometridae; genus Philereme; species Philereme vetulata. Next base: position 5,888,369 of record OU975470.1, on the reverse strand, counting down.
CTCTTAGATACTGCAGGAACGAACTTTCCATCCATACACACTTTACAATCACCCCTTTTTAAAAAACTCAAAAATCCTGCCAGTAATAAATTTCTAAACAAGATTGTGTATAAATAGCACAGGGACACTATAGGTTAATGAAAAAAATCATTGCTCCTCTTTTGGCGTCGGGGTTAAAAACTGACATTAAGAAACACCATAGTTAAACTAGCTTTCTATTTAACAAACCGCATCCGAATCCAGCCTACTGTTTGGGAGCTACAAATAAAAATAGGAGTTTAGAAGTTTTTTTATGTCAAACTCAGTTTCATCAGATCATTTTATTCAGTTACTTTGCCACAAACAGACAAATAATAATATTATAAGGCATTTATTTACACACACACCTATTATGTTAAACCGCATCCGAATCCAGCCTACTGTTTGGGAGCTACGCATAAAAATAGGAGTTTAGAAGTTTTTTTATGTCAAACTCAGTTTCATCAGATCATTTTATTCAGTTACTTTGCCACAAACAGACAAATAATAATATTATAAAGCATTTATATACACACACACCTATTATGTTAAACCGCATCCGAATCCAGCCTACTGTTTGGGAGCTACGCATAAAAATAGGAGTTTAGAAGTTTTTTTATGTCAAACTCAGTTTCATCAGATCATTTTATTCAGTTACTTTGCCACAAACAGACAAATAATAATATTATAAGGCATTTATATACACACACACCTATTATGTTAAACCGCATCCGAATCCAGCCTACTGTTTGGGAGCTACGCATAAAAATAGGAGTTTAGAAGTTTTTTTTATGTCAAACTCAGTTTCATCAGATCATTTTATTCAGTTAGTTTGCCACAAACAGACAAATAATAATATTATAAGGCATTTATATACACACACACCTATTATGTTAAACCGCATCCGAATCCAGCCTACTGTTTGGGAGCTACGCATAAAAATAGGAGTTTAGAAGTTTTTTTATGTCAAACTCAGTTTCATCAGATCATTTTATTCAGTTACTTTGCCACAAACAGACAAATAATAATATTATAAGGCATTTATATACACACACACCTATTATGTTAAACCGCATCCGAATCCAGCCTACTGTTTGGGAGCTACGCATAAAAATAGGAGTTTAGAAGTTTTTTTTATGTCAAACTCAGTTTCATCAGATCATTTTATTCAGTTAGTTTGCCACAAACAGACAAATAATAATATTATAAGGCATTTATATACACACACACCTATTATGTTAAACCGCATCCGAATCCAGCCTACTGTTTGGGAGCTACGCATCAAAATAGGAGTTTAGAAGTTTTTTTATGTCAAACTCAGTTTCATCAGATCATTTTATTCAGTTAGTTTGCCACAAACAGACAAATAATAATATTATAAGGCATTTATATACACACACACCTATTATGTTAAACCGCATCCGAATCCAGCCTACTGTTTGGGAGCTACGCATAAAAATAGGAGTTTAGAAGTTTTTTTATGTCAAACTCAGTTTCATCAGATCATTTTATTCAGTTACTTTGCCACAAACAGACAAATAATAATATTATAAGGCATTTATATACACACACACCTATTATGTTAAACCGCATCCGAATCCAGCCTACTGTTTGGGAGCTACGCATAAAAATAGGAGTTTAGAAGTTTTTTTTATGTCAAACTCAGTTTCATCAGATCATTTTATTCAGTTAGTTTGCCACAAACAGACAAATAATAATATTATAAGGCATTTATATACACACACACCTATTATGTTAAACCGCATCCGAATCCAGCCTACTGTTTGGGAGCTACGCATAAAAATAGGAGTTTAGAAGTTTTTTTATGTCAAACTCAGTTTCATCAGATCATTTTATTCAGTTACTTTGCCACAAACAGACAAATAATAATATTATAAGGCATTTATATACACACACACCTATTATGTTAAACCGCATCCGAATCCAGCCTACTGTTTGGGAGCTACGCATAAAAATAGGAGTTTAGAAGTTTTTTTATGTCAAACTCAGTTTCATCAGATCATTTTATTCAGTTACTTTGCCACAAACAGACAAATAATAATATTATAAGGCATTTATATACACACACCTATTAAGCTAACATAAGTAGGTAGTTAGGTACAATAAGTACTAAATAAAGCTAGGTAGGTATAATAGTAGGCTTAATTCTAAGTAACATTAGTACATTATTGTAGGTAGCACCAAGGTAGAAGGTGGTGCTAAATAGGTCGAGGGCTCAGCTACGCTGGTTTTCAGCCTCGCCTTGGCAAAAACATCTGCTGCAAAACAAGACACGCAACAAGACAAAGCAAGAAACAAATAGACAGACATAGGCGTTGATCTTATAAAACCTCTCTTATTGCGTGAGGATTTAAAATGACACAATCTTTACAGAATATTAAAATCTATTTACGTGAAGAAAACTTTGCAGAATATAATAGAAAATATGTTACTGCACACCATAAAATAGAAAAATTTAATAAAAACAACGTACATCTATGTTAAACAAGATGTACTTCTTTTTTGTACCCTTTTTAAGACTTACTGCGTGCACGGAGACGTGTAATATTTGGCATATTTCGAGTTTATACTAATGTGTTCTGTTATGTACAGGAAGGGCTAAAGATAGTACTGTTATAAAATAGAGTTTGTTTCAAATTCATTACCCTAGAAAATTTTCAAACTTTAATATCAACATTGTTTAACATTGTTTATTAGAAATGTATCGATTACTGGTTATATATTCAAGCTACCGGTATTAAAACATACTCTAAATTCAGTTAATACGATTCCGGATATGTTTTTTTAAATTAATGTCGTATTTAACGAAACAGGTTTTATAGAGAAGAAAGTTCGAATGCTAATATTAGGCGGGAATAAAAAAAAACTATTCACAATAAAAACCCCAAAATTTACATGCAACTGGACCAAAAATATTTTTTCAGAATAAGCGAACTTTAATGGTATGAAAAATGATGTACATTGTAATAGAGTGCGCAATTTAACTGCATAATAATTTTTGGAAACGTACCAAATAGTTCTTCATAGAAAAAGAGCTATAAAGTGAAGTTATATATAACCGAGATAGCGATACTGTTATAACAAACGTAGGCGTTGTATCATCTCATCATCATTATTGATTGCGAAGCGAGATCTCTAAGTCAACTTGGGCAAATCCGCGTTATATGTAGGTATGTATGTTTGTTTGTCCGAGGATAACTTTCGAAGCGTAGCGTTAGCGATAGCACAATTTTGCTGTGACTAAATGAGCTACAAATGTTGGGGGGTTGTTGAGATATTGGGATTCAAGAGGGGTAAACATAGATAAAAATGAGGCTATTGGGTCAAATGAAAGGTCTTTATTAGTCAATTTTAACCCTGTTTTTATTATTAGTCTAATCCTTGTAGTTTTTGAGTTATTTTATTAGCCATAAAAAACAAAACTTTGACTAAATGTACAGGGTACACCAGTGACCTCACAATGCTAAAATTTAGTATTCTTGTAGCTTTAGTGACACATATATAGGCATCTAGAAGTCTGAAATCCAGAATAACTGCATTTTGTATCCCAAAATCGAATAACCAAAATACATGAACTCCCGTTACCTGTAATGTGAATAAAACTGTTGGTTAATTAATGTGCTTATTTGTTTCGTGGTTTGATAGTCAAAGATTACGAATAATAATATGTTTTATGAGAGACTCGCGAGATCTCAGTTTGGGGCGAACCACTAGTTGTCATAGGATGACCACTGCTGAACCTAAGTCTCCCTCATAGATTTCCAGAGCAACCAATGTTGTCCGACTCACACCCAACGGCTCGCAGCTGCCTCCCATGTCGTATTTCCATCTAGTAGGGGACATATCTTCTGCAGGAGTCGTGAGTTTTTCGAGCTATGTGCTTCAATCTAGCCACTCCGCACAAGATCGATCGCTCTGAATATATGTATAAGGGGAAGCTTATGTTCATCAGTGGACGTCCTTTGGATGATATGATGCTGATGATGACCTATTGAAGTACAAGATATAAATGTAGTTAGCCTTATTTAGCACCTACATTACCTATCCTGTTAATGTATAATAGGTGGTCTTATCGCTAAAGATGCGATCTTTTCAAGATAACCTTTAAACGGTATCAGAACCTTATATCGAGAAGATAAGAGAAAAGCTTACGAAGAAAATGTAATTGGAATAAAAACGACAGCTAAATAAAGAAGGTACCTAGAAGGTAGAAACCTAGAAAAAAAACACCACAGGATTTAAAAACAGGTGAAAACGTTGCATAATTAATAGCAACGGTAAAATTATTATAAAAAAAAACCTATAAACGGAGAGGAGAATTAATAATTGGCTGAAGCATAATGAATCATTACGTCCGTAATATAATGGTACGGCCATCTCAAAATTGTAAAGCTTTAAATAGTAGAATGGACGATATAAAACGAGTGCTTCCTAGAAGCGCTCCCTCCGATCCCTTCCCAGATAAGATCAACGAAGAAAAATCACTAGAATTAAACATTCCTAACAGAGTTGTCAAGCAACCAAATTAAGTCTAACGGAGCACCAAGAGAAATAACATACAAATAGACAATCAAGATTGTGGGAAGAGAAATAAGTGAGTAATTATTAAAACAAGATTATTATCGAAATCGCTATAAGTCTCGTAAGTTCAAAACACGTTTCGTGTTGATTATTAAATGGATGCGAGACATTAACGCGTCTAACAGTAATTGCCTGGCTATTATGATGGATCGTACAGTTTTTGTGGGTATTTTCTCACCGTATACTTTTTAACGCTTCAAGGGATCCTCCTAAATTACTGCTTTGACTCGCTGTTACGTCATTAGCTTAATTAGCTTAGAAATTTTCAATGAAAAACGCGTGAGGAATTCCTTCAAAGTTCCTCTGTGAGGACAATTAGTCTGGGGATGTTGTGGATCTTGGAAAAGAAATATTCTCTGTGGTAACAGCTAATTTGTTTACGAATGCCGACAGAGACAAAAGAACTTAGCCTGTTTTATTTAAATTAGGTACTAAAATAAATAAGCTACGGATGGCTAGCTATGTCTGCATTTTCTGCCTTCCTCGAATCTCTGCTCCCGATGAACGCTCTCAACCAAATTGTATTATTTTGCATTCATTTTTGACAAAGTATACTTTGTGTAGAATTTCATTAGGGTTACTTTTGTACCGAGGATTTTAAGGCTAATGGTATTACATTCTAACATTTCCGCTTTTAACGAGTTCCTTTTCACTTATAATATTCCTTTATAGAGTTGGAAGGATTTAAAACAAATTAAAAGTTGAACAAGCAAACTGAAGCTTATAATAAAGTTATGAATATACAGAATGCTATAATGACCGCTTGGCTGCACACTGCCGTCAGCGATTCAAATCTTTGAAATTGCACATCATTAATTAAGACGTCAGTCGTCGGGGCTAAAAAAAGGATAGGCTGTCTCCATACTAATTTAGATATCAAGCCAACGAGACCGACAAATTGTTGGCCGTTAGTATTCGGTTCGTGGAATAAAGATATTTGACGGCAGCTTTGTTCGTCACACCAGTTGAAGACGAGGGATTTAAGCTGTAACTTTGGTTCTTGTATGACTGTATCTTTAAAAGTATTTATACTGATCAGTAGAAAATACAGATTATGAAAATTTATTTGATAAGAAACTAGACGATAATTTAGCCAAGCGATATATATGAATAAGGTTATGGCCACTGGGCGTTAGACGATTTATTATTTTACCTGGCTGCGAAGAAGGGTAATGTTTTTCGAGTGTATGTCTGTACATTTGGAGCATCGATTACTGGTGGTAGAGCTTTTATGAACGAGCTCGAGGAAATGGGCACCACCGCCTTACCTTTATCTGCCGCCAAATAGCAGTACTAGTGCTGCTGTTTTCCGGTTAGATGGTAATGGTATGTTCTTGTAATGGCGCATAGGCATAACAGCTAAGTCCTATAATATGACAACGTATCCACATAGAGATCAAGACAACATAATACCTTGTTTTGAATTCTATGTGAATATCCATGGGCTGCAGTAGCCACTTAACATCTGGTGGACTGCATTCTCGTATACCATTTAAGTTGTATAAAAAAAATCGTCTAGGCTCAACAGCTTGACGGATTTTGACAAGTGAGGTACTTACCTATCATTTTAATCGGCAGAATCACGAGTGTCTTCTGCTATACTCAAATTATTTGCGATTATCAAGATTAGCAATCATGTTTACTTTTTTCAGTTCGATTTTTTCATTCAATATTTTATTGTCTCTGTATCCAGCTTAGCCAAGTTGTATACGGTATCTTGTACCCTCTAATCACTTCATGTATGTCCCATGCTTTTACTTAACAAAGAATGGTAACAGAGTGACCACCCGGTCTCGACTTCACTCGGTTCGCAGAATTAAGATATTCGTCGAACGCTTTGTTCGGCAGTTATTTTTGGTTGCAGAGCGTTTCAATCGAAAATGGTCAAAGTTCTGGGTTTTGCGGTTTTTGCTATTGGATAGTTGGAATGTTTGGCAACAATCGGCTGGAATCAATCAGTGTGGTACGTGAACTCGATCAGGGAAGCATTTGATGAGTGTTTGAACACTTTTTTTTGGTTTAGAATTAGATTTTAATATATGTGAATTCTACTTGTATGATACTACTTTTACTTTACTGACGGTACTGTGGTGCAGAGGGCGAATAGGTGGCTGAGACGCAGGGAGTTACGGGTTCGATTCACGCTGCGGGACAAATGTTTGCATTGTTTAGATATATTTGTTTTACGTTTGGATTTATTTTTATATATTATAAATATGTATTTACAAAAAAAAAGTACATATATAAGTATTTTATCTGATAGTTGGTTCCCATAGTACAAGATTTGCTTAGTTTGGGACTCAATAGCGCTATTTAAAATGTCTAGCATTATTTATTATTGTATTGAGTAGAATAGATAGTAATATAGGTAACTATTTATTGAGACTAAAATAAAAGGCAATACTGCCCTAAAACCTATGAGTTTTATGTGTTAAAGTTGTTGGAATTATCTTTCCCGCGGTATGTCTAAGTTTTGGATATTTTTTTGTTAACTGATTCAACTTCTCGAAGCTTCAAAAATACTAATAATAACTAAATTAAAGGGTTATTGGAGTGCAACATTATTTTAGCCCTATGATAAATAACTCAGACAAGGTCAAACATATCCACATAAAGAGTGATCTTTATAATTTAAAAACATACCTACAAGACCATTTAAAAACAGAATAACACCGCCAAGGAGTGGAACGCCTTGACTGCGTCTGATAGAAGTCTTCAAGTCGAGAGTGAATATGTTTATTCTAGGCAAGCGTGTTTCATCGTAGACTGCATCATCGCTTGCCATCAGACGAGATCGTGGTCAAACGCTAGCCTCAAATTAATAAAAAACCGTAATAATAGAATATTCTCATATCAAAGTGGGCGAAGAAAAAACAAATGCATCGCCCGAACTAACTGCACTGTCAGAAATATTAATCGAATCAGACACGTATTTCCACCTTATGCATCAACGCGTACGAAATAAGGGTGAACAAACATTAAGCTATGCTGCGTTGTGCTACGCTGCGCTGTGTTGTGTTATTAATAAAATCGCTCCTTACAGATTATGATGAGGAACACAAATGCAGCATTTGAAGAAAGCCGTCTTGACACACTCGACGTATACCTCAGATACGGAAAGAGAACCCTAAGCCCTCGTATACATACACCTACATATATAATTATAAAGGTGCCGGTTCGCGTCGCTACAGAGACAAGCGACCGAGACAAGACACCAAGACGGGAGACCGCGACCGCTACTTTAGACTTTAGGCAATGTATATGCATCAGTTCGCGAGCGAGACAGAGACGCAAGACCGGAGACTGCGCGACAAGTGCTGCCCCTGACCAGTAGTGTCTAGTGTCGCGCTCGAAAAGTACGTGTGTTTATTGTAAAACATGACTACTTTTTCTGACGAAGACTGTGAAAAACTGATTGAAAAGTAAATTATCGTCTTCTTCTTCCTCCAATAGAAGTTCTAGGTACTTGGCTTTCCATCACAGTCTTAATTAATATCACAGTACAACACAACTGACTCCATCGACATACACTCCGATACTGAATGAATTGTAGCTTTGGTTGCGGTCTCGGTCTCGACCCACAGTACATGCAGAAGAGACCGAGACACTTGTCGCAGTCTCCCGTCTCATTCTCCTGTCTCGGTCTCCTGTCGTTGTCGTGACGTGAACTGCCACCTTAACGCAGCAAGCCGACTCTGTAGCCATACATAAAACAGGATATTTTAAACAAAGCGAGCCATATTATGGCTCACGTTAGAAAGTAATTAGTAATACCAATTTAGGTTAATCAAATTTTTAATTTTAAATAATCAAAAGGTTAATCAAATGTTTAGACTTTATCTTTGTTTCAGTTTAGTTTTGTTAGAGATTAATTTTAATATATTTATAGTTGGGGTCGCCGTCGTCGAAACCGATGAGGTGCACTTATATGGATCTATTAATCTATAAATCTATACTAATATTATAAAAAGGAAAGATTTGTTTGTTTGTTTGTTTTTATTGAATATGTTCCGAAACTACTGGACCGATTTAAAAAATTATTTCACTGTAGGGAGGCTACACTATCCCTGACTTATGCTACTTTTTACCCAACTGCGCAGAAGTAGGGTAATGTTTTTATTGAAAAACTTTGTTCGCTGCATATTTGTCAGCTAGTATAATATGAATGCGAAAGTTTGGATGTTTGTTTATTTATTTGTTTGTTTGTTTGTTACTCAATCACGTCGTAACGGCTGAACGGATTTTGATGTTATTCGGTATGTACGTAAAATATAACTTGGAATAACACATAAGCCTCGGGAAGCTAGTGGGTTATATTTATGAGGAAAGATATGAAACGCGATGCGCTGCATTGTTTGTGGTTAGCTAAGCTTTAAAGGAACAATTTCTCGGCTGACTGCAGGGAGCAGCAGCAGACGACGTGTCACCGCGACACTACCTGGTTTCTTTGTTTCACTATGAAATACCTTCAGCAGCTAATGACACGTCATACGCATAGAGAAACACAAAATAGTAGTGTCACCTGCAGCAGCCAGCAGTCAAATACGGTACGTTGTTATAAGATAACTCTTTATTGTACACCAAAGTAAAATACAGAACATAGTTCTTACAAATAGATTTAGTACAATTGGCGGTCTTATCGCTAAAAGCGACAACCTTTGTATGGACAGGATTAAAATGTATCACATGACGGCGGTCAGGGTCACAAACAATATTGTGTAGACCTCCTCATCGCACTGTCCATCTGTTGTCTTCCATCTGTCTCGCTCGCTCTTAGCAATTACGAGTAGCATTTTGTCACGTTCATGCTACACAGAACACCTCGCGCAGCACAAAGTTGCTTTGTAGACGGAATAAAACGGAAAGTAAGAAAGTGAGCTTTACTTAGCACAGCGCAGCATAGCTTTTGTTCGGTCATTCTAATATTTAGACGACTTTAATTTATAGGTACTTTTAAATGTGCATTAAATAAGTGGTTCATTCCTTTTCATTCAATCTACAGTTTTATTCAAGTAACGGGAGTTTATGTTAATTGGGTATTCTTTTTAGGGGTAGAAATTGCAGTTGTTCTCGATTTTAGACTTTTGCCTTTATTTGTGTCACTAAAGCTACTCGAATACCAGATGTCAGCACTGTAGGGTCGCTGGTGTACCCTGTGAATTTCGTCAAAGTTAAGTTTATATTGTGGCTAATAACTAGTGAATCGTCGTAGGTAGTGCTATTCACGGGAATTAGTGACCGTTAACTTGACATGGATATGCCTTCTGAATCCCGGGGAATATATTTTTATTTTATTTAACAGGTTCTTTAGGAATTCGTATTTAACATAGTAACTATTCAGTTTTATGCAAATACATGTTGTATTGGTCACTAAAGTCATCCCTTTCCCTCACGCTTTTGTAGCTTATCAAAGGTAAGGTGAGGACTCGGTTTCACTATACGCACACGTTTGCAGCAAGTATTACTCGTGCGCGATAACTTGGGACCTGCTAGGAATGCGACTCCCCGACCGCTTCCCCTGCACTTCCCCGATGGGGCCCGTATTGTACCGTTCGCATCACTATTTTTTTCTAGGGTTTTTAGTCTCGTACTGGCCTACGTCACGTAACGACGCGCTCTGGGATTCTTTTAGTTTTCGTTTGTGTTATTGTTTTGTTGTTGTAGTTTTTGTTGTTATAGTTTGTGTCATTGTTTTGTTGTTGTAGTTTTTGTTGTTATAGTTCTTGTTAAGTGTTTTTGTTATCATTATGAAGGGTTAACCTTTGCATAGCGGAGAAAGAAACCTCGTGCTAAAAGTGTTAGAGTTTTTAAGTGAGAGTGACTGGAAAAAAGAAGTCAACCATTTGGACAGGCTTCGACAAAAGTATTGGGACGATGACCTCTTACAAGAGACGAATGAATCGCAATTAATTGTAAAATTATCGGATACCTCTTCGTCAAGTGATTATAGTGAGACTGAGGACGAATAACAACCTCAAGAAGGCATAAATCCACTAAGTAGTGACGAAGATGAGATAATGTAAATAATAGATAAAATAAATGTATAAACTTAAACACTGTATTTTTATTTTATTCAAATAGTGTAAAAAAGATTAGATAAAAAGCAGCGTCCTCCCTGAGTAACATAATAAATTAGGTTAAAAAAAACAAAGACGAAGCCGCGGGCGGCTGCTTGTTATGTTCGCTTTTTTGCGGGCGGTACAAACACGCCAATATGACGTCACCGCGCTCAGGTCCTAACTTATCGCGCACGGGTAATACATACACAATACGCGGCGCTATGTGAGTGACAATATATTCAGAAAAATATTCCCGGGATTCGGGGAATAAATCCCGGGGCATATCCATATTAACTTAACATTCAGGTGCACTGACCCAAAATAATACTACCTATGCCGATCCCTACTTATAACTCAAAAACTGCAAAATTAAAACTACAAATAAACCTTTCATTAAACATCCCACGTCCACATTAAACAACCTAAGCTTACTAACAAAAGTGCCTTCTAATTTCTTTTTTAATTTTTTACTGATCACCACTTTCAGAAGACACTATTTACAAACAGCCACAAACTAAGTCTTCTCCTCTCCTCTTTTATGTTAAATAATTTTAATATATATGTACCTATATATAACATCATATTGTTTTTATATATCATGTAGGTATTTGTTATTGATATCGTTATCATTGCTTATTTTTTATATACATAAATATGTTTATTTTTGTATAATTGGTCTAAATATGTTTATTTTGTTTAAATTTGTGACGTCACCCTACATAAGGCTCTGCCTGAAAACCAGCGCTGCTTTGTATCATGTATTGCAAAGGAACATAAAACTGAGGCAGAGCCTGTTGGACCACGCGTGACACGGAGCGGGACTAGTTGGTGCAACTACCTACTACCTACTGGTGGGGTAGGTACGTTTGTGTTCTAGCTGTAGGTCTAATATAATCTCATTGTTCTGTAATTTTCATGTCTATCTACCTATTTTGTTTGTGATCCGTTCTATGTTTCTTTGTGTGTGTCAAATAAATAATTTATATTCTATTCTAAACCCTCCCCCCTCAACATTTTTAGCTCATTTAGTCACACCAGGATTGTGCCAACATTACCTACCAATATATTAAATTTCACGGTGATCGGAACAACGCTTCGAAATTTATCCTCGGACAAACAAACATACCTATAGTCTAACTTTTTATTAGCTGCAGTAAAATGACGTTTTGTGGGTTGCCGGTTTTTGAAGAAAAATAAATAGGGATGTATGAGTGAATCATAAATGAATAATCAGTTTGGTTTTTTTTTGAGATTTAATATTAAGTTGTAATGTATTTTTTTAACCTATTATTATTACTATACTAGAGGATTGATCTTTTTTAGTGGAAGTATAGGGAGGTACATTCAAAATGAAACAAAAACTTCATAATAATGTTATTTAATTAATTTTTGTGAACTGAATCACATCCCTATTGAGATTAGGCTGGCAACATTATTTTACGGAATGACATTTAGAAACGTCATTTTACTGCAGCTAATAAAAAGTTAGACTATATATACAACGCCGATTTGATTTGGAGATCTATAACAACATGTTAATAAATAAATTTAAGATTTTGAATGAAATCGCTAGTTTACAACTTGCAATATTTTAGATTGAAGAATTCATCTTCTATAATTGAAATGCCAAACTATTACTCTCCTGTTTTTGTAAACTGTAAATTCCAACCAAAAATTTAAAAATAATGTACATATTATTTATCCAGTACTTGTCTACACAACGATATGAAAACAGACAAGCCTGAATATTAGTATAAGTAAGGCATATTTTAAGACTAAAAAACGTCTGCGTTACTCTTATATTTAAATGATAGATGTGGAATATTTTGCTAAAAAAACCGGCCAAATGCGAGTCGGACTCACGCACGCAGGGTTCCGTATCTATAAAAACGGCAAAACAATCACGTTTGTTGTATGAGAGCCCCATTTAAATATTTGTTTTATTTTAATTTAATTATTTATATTTAAAATAAATATTTATTTAAAAATTCTGTGAATAATTTCAAGCCTGTTGCCGTTATCAATATCGAGCTAAAACGAATAAAATAATCACGTTTGTTGTATGGGAGCCCACCTTAAATATTTATTTTATTCTGTTTTTAGTATTTGTTGTTAACAACAAAAATACATCATCTGTGAAAATTTCAACTGTCTTACTATCACGGTTCATGAGATACAGCCTAGTGACAGACGGACAGACAGACAGCGGAGCCTCAGCAATAGGGTGTCGTTTTACCCTTTGGGTACGGAACCCTAAAAACAGCTTCATATTCATAGAATTAACCTCTTTTGGGATAACATACATGCTCTGTGGCACCTTGTATTTGACTATGGCAGTGATAAATCCAAAACGTCTAATTATTAAATAGCTGTGGCTATCATAAATCCCAAGAAACGACAATTTAAATGAGTTTTGATAATTGAACCTCGATGTTCTGCCATTTATTCGTGATTTAGTGATTTATTCAATATTTATAGTGGTTATATTAAAATTACAGATTGACAACGCCAATTTGGGTCTAACTGTTGGGAAATACCTTAAAATGTAGCCTCAGAAGTGTGACGTCTGTAATAATAAGGATAGACTGCTATTTTGCGGGTAGTTGGTTTTGCACAGCACTTGGGTCATTCATTTCAATAAACGTGCATTGTACCAGCACCCTTTTGGTTTCAACAATTGATCCTGGATTTCCTACCTAATCAAAATATATTTCAAGAAGTAGCAATCAATCATGGTATGTGTTTGAATATGTATAAAGTAACTTAGTTGTAATTGATCGAGCGAAGTGAGATCTCCAAATCAGCTTGGGCAAATCGGCGTTGTATGTATGTAGCTTTCTCCGAAGATAACTTTAGCTGCGTTTATCTGATCATCGTGAAATTTGGTATAAAGGTATATTGTGATGGCACAATTTTGATGTGACTAAGCTACAAACGTGGGGGGGTTGTTGAGATATTGGGGTTCAAGAAGGGTAAACAACTCAAAATTGTACTATCCGATCAAATGGCACGTCTAATAAAAGATCTTTGTGAGTACATTTCGACCCCGTTTTTATTTTTAGTTAAAACCTTGTAGTTTTTAAGTTATTAGCCATAATAAAAACTAATCTTTGAAAAAATTCACAGTGACCCCACAGTGCTGAAATTTGGCATGCGTGTAGCTTTAGTGACACAAATATAGGAGAAATTCAGAATAACTGCAATTTCTACCTCGAAAAAGAGTTTACTTGAGACACAATGAGTAAGAAACAAATTGGTTAGTAGTAACAAATTGTATTGTTACCAAAATGAAACCAGAAATTGATCTTTGGTTTAGCATCTCCAATTTCTACTAAATCTGTATATTATGAGTCTTATTTAATTGATATCACAGGTTAGCCTACTGTGTTACAGGTTTATGTACAAAAAGGTTTAATTCTATAAGTTAGTAGATAGTTAAATCTTTGTTTCTGTTACCGGGGTGTCATAATCTCATCAGCAACAAATCCTTTTTTGTTATTTGTTAAATAAATATATAACTTCGGCACTCTGTATAACTGATAAAGGTTGAAGTCCCAATTTTTACCCTTACTTTGTCATCATGATCATCAGCCGGAGAACGTCCAATGCTGAACATAGGCCTCCCCCGTAGATCGCCGCAGCGAGCGGTTGGTAGCCGTTTGCACCCAACGGCTCCCCGCGATTCTTACTAGATCGTCGGTCCACCTTGTGGGGGGCCACGCTGCGTCTTCCAGTCCGTGGTCTCCACTCGAGAACCTTTCTTCCCCAACGGTTATCGGTTCTACGAGCGATGTGGCCTGCCCATTGCCACTTCAACTTGCTAGTTTTGAGAGCTATGTCAGCAACTAGTTCTTCTGCGGATTTCCTCATTGCGGATTTTGTCACGCAAAGAAACCTTTGAAGAATTTTATCATAGCATAGAGTAATCTAATTAGAAAACTACTAACATTAAATGATGAGTAAATGCATACATATGTTGCATTCAACTGAAGTCTCTAAGTCCATTGTAAAACTTTTTGGTCATAACTCAATTCAAATATTACTTTGCATTTAGCGCAATATACAAAACTAGTTTGTGTTACACAGAAAGCTATTTTCTACATCAACAAATACTAGCTGGTCCTAGGGTTGAGATAAATAAGCGTTATCTAACTGGTGCTTTACTAAGCTATTAAGTCGAACTCACACATGTCCAAACTCAAGTGCAGATTCGGTTCCATTCACCCCCCAACGGTGGAATTTTTGAAGGAAGGATTATTGTTTTACCTTTCTGACCACTGGGGGCTAGGAGGTGGTAGCATACAGCGATAACCAATCTAAATGCTAAGGTACAGATAAGGAACATGCCCCCGTCGTCCTTTTCTGAAAACTGCAATCTAGGTAATAAGGTAATTTAAGAGTAAATAGTTATATTTTAGATCTTCCTGCCCCATTTAAATCCACACCATCTCTTGCTATGAGAGGTTGTGGTCCAACCTTTTTTTTTAAAGATTAAAGCGTTTACTGAGCTAAGCATGTAGTAAGACTATGTTCCAGTCAGGCTGCGTTCACAAGAGCGCGATTTTTTTCGGCGCGACACCGCGTGCGAGTCGCATAAGCGCCGCTTGCTCCTCAGAAACTTTTGAATTTACAGTTTATGTCATTCAGTTAAAGTACATATTTCATCGATATTAATGTACGAGCGCACGCTCAGCGCCTGAATAGAGAGTCACATGACTTCGCACATGAGTCGCACACGCGCAGCACCCGCGACGCCTCCGCTCCCCCCGCACCGCTTAGGGTTTATGTGAATGACATAAGGTTGGATTTTGGGTGGTCACCCGATAAAATGGCTGCTGACTCTGAGCAGACGCAACGCGTGCGCTGATGAATAGCTGCCCGAGCTCGACCAGCGCGCGTTGAAATCGTGTCATATGAACGGGCGCTTACGCTTATAGAAGTGTCAAAAAATCCTTGGTAGAGAGAGGCCACATTAGTGCGTTGCGTTGCGTCGTTGCATGGGGTCAATGCATTGTATAGCACACCTGCGTTACAACGACGCACGACGTCGCAAGGCAAAAAGATGACACACGCCATCGCACTGCAGCGTCTCAGTGTGAATTTTAGTCTTCATTTGACAATGGATCGGAACAAACATGTTCTATTGTTACTTTTGTTACGCCACCCCGCCGAAACAAACGTAGAAACAAAAAAGATTTCGGACATCTCCCTTGATTGCATTATGGAATAGTGAGTGTCCGTCGTCACACCGGAGCTCCGACAGCGCAGCGCATCATCCTCCCTCCCGTTTCGTCTCTTGTCCGTCGATCCGTTGAAATGTTACATGCGATGACGCAACGCATTATTGGGGTATATCCCAAAATATATATGTAAAACGCCGTAACGTTGACGCTGCGACGACGCAAAGCTACGCAACGCAACGCACCGTACTAATGTGGCTTTAATCGTAGAGTAAAAGAAACTTATAACGAAGCACGTAGTAAGTAACGCCTATTTCGCAGTCCACAAGTTCTAGACCGAATTCAAAGTCAGTACCAGAGTGGACGAACTGTACTTATTAACATATTATTCAACCCCAGTTTGGACGCAAATATAATAAACAATTTACTAGTTTTTCTCGTAAAAAGAGAAATAATTTTTGCGTACTAAACCAGCCCCAACTATGTAATGAGTTAGAAAACTAATTTTACGCTACGTCACTCAGAATATAAATAAAATTGTGATAAACTGAAAACTGGTTGTTAAAGAAATATATTATATTTTGGTAATTTCCTTCGCTACTCTTTTATAAGATACATCAGATCTCGGAGTCTTCAAGTTCAGAGTAAATAGGTTCTTTCTAGGCGAGTGTGCTCCATTTTCGAATATACAATCATTTACTACCAGATGAGGTGTTCAAAGTGTGTGAGTGTGTGTGAAACGTGGTCCTTTACTCATGGCCTCATGACCAAGCTCAAGGTCGCTCAACGAGCTATGGAGAGGGCTATGCTCAGGGTTTCTTTGCGTGACAAAATCCGCATTGAGGAAATCCGCAGAAGAACTAAAGTTGCCGACATAGCTCTCAAAATTAGTAAGTTGAAGTGGCAAAGGGCGGGCCACATCGCTCGTAGAACCGACAACCGTTGGGGAAGAAAGGTTCTCGAGTGGAGATCACGGACTGGAAGACGCAGCGTAGGCCGACCCCCCACAAGGTGGACCGACGATCTAGTAAGAATCGCGGGGAGCCGTTGGGCGCAAACGGCTACCAACCGCTCGTTGTGACGATCTAATGGGGAGGCCTATGTTCAGCAGTGGACGTCTTCCGGCTGATGATGATGATGATGATTAAAATGGTTTGAAAATTAAAAAAAAAACTGTCATAATGAATTTAAAAAAACCTATTTTGCAACAATACTAGCCATTAGCCCTACCTGTGTTTTCATTTAATGTCGCACATAACAAAACACGTAGTAGAAACTGATGTGGCATAAGATCCACCCTTCTATAATAATACCAATATTAGAAGGATCCATTTATCTAAAACCAGACTCAAATTCCCGTTTTCCGCAATCTTCCATCTATAAAGACGCTCCTCGCGTGACTAAACACCCTTAATAAGAGCAAAGGAGCCAGTTTAAGAGCACATTACTGTCGCTTTACGAACATTTTAATAGATTCGGCCTATAAGGAACTAGCTGATGAAGGTAAATCTTGATCTGGCTTCGATCAGATTGTGTTGAGAACTTGTTTTGAAGACTAAGATAGTGTAGACATTTCTACCTCATTGAGTACTAGAATGAAAACCACTTACTCGTAGTATTTCAGGAATGAGGGTATTCGTAGACAAATCAAAGCCGCTGATAGAACTCAGAAGATAAAAGAGCCGAAGTAGCAGCGGGCGAGGTCCACAGTTCGAAGAATTGATGACCATTTAGGCAGAAAGCGTGGTTCTGAAGCTAGTGCCTAATTTATTTTTAGCATTTTGTTTGAAGTAAAACTTCTTTACCCACGCTTGAGTTGGAGAGTAAGCTGGAGAATGCGTAAAGAAAAGTGCGAACGGAAGTTGAAAGGGAGATATAAGTTAGAAAATAAAGAAAGTGAGAGTGTTACGTTTCGTATATTACTGTAAGGGCAAGAGAGAGAGGTGCTAGCACACATTTTCGTTCTCTCTTTCTCTCATAGACAGTTGATTTGTCGCATATCTCCTATCTCAAATTAGCTTTAAATATACAAACTGCAAATATATATAAACATATTTATATACATACATATAGATAGAGCTAAAGAATTTTTATTTCAGTCGTGTGGCCTAAAGCACACTCGTTTTTTTATTGATGATAGCGAAGCGCTTAACCACTACCTCACCTGTTGGTACGTGATGGTGTGATCGAAGATGGAGTACGCTTGCCTAGAAAGAACCCATTCACTCTGAACTTGAAGACTCCGAGATTATACTGGTTTGGAAAAACATACGCCGAAAGTGAGTTCCACTCCTTACTTGTGCTAACAAGAAAAGTTGAAGCAAGGTGGTATACCGACCAGGTAAGGGTGGTACTTCTCGGTACGTCTGCTTGTCCGGTGGTGGAATGGGGAAGGAGGGATAAGGTCATGAAGATCTTGCGCACATTCATCAATATGAATCTTGTAAAAAACTGAAAGTCTGGCTACCCGGCGTCTGTGCTCTAGTCTTCTCTAGACTCTAGCATTGCTGGAATGGAGCCTGACTGAGACCTTGTATGAAATCAGGTTACACCCAGACATTGAGGTTTAGTTAATCATGTATTGGTTTTTGATGAGGTAGCGTTTACGTTGCGCGTTCTATAAGTAGGTATCGAAAGTTCAACGCATGAGTTATGTTGCTATTATCTAGGAACTAAGATTTATTACTGCAATGGCACTTATTTAATGGTCACCCAATGCAATTAACATTTTCTATCGAATAATATAGATTGCCTTACAGTCATAATAGGTCAATCTACGCTTACATTATAATGACGTCTTCCTCGCTAGTTATGGCTATGTTCATGTGACCGCGCGGTACAAGATCAAACTAAATAGTGTTTATCGTCTACATTACCGCGAGCTATTCGTCTACATTACCGTGCGCTATTCGTCTACATTACCGTGCGCTACTCGTCTACATTACCGTGCGCTACTCGTCTACATTACCGCGAGCTACTTGTCTACATTACCGTGCGCTACTCGTCTACATTACCGCGAGCTACTTGTCTACATTACCGTGCGCTACTCGTCTACATTACCGCGAGCTACTTGTCTACATTACCGTGCGCTACTCGTCTACATTACCGCGAGCTACTTGTCTACATTACCGCGAGCTACTTGTCTACATTACCGTGCGCTACTCGTCTACATTACCGCGAGCTACTTGTCTACATTACCGCGAGCTACTTGTCTACATTACCGTGCGCTACTCGTCTACATTACCGTGCGCTACTCGTCTACATTACCGTGCGCTACTCGTCTACATTACCGCGAGCTACTTGTCTACATTACCGTGCGCTACTCGTCTACATTACCGCGAGCTACTTGTCTACATTACCGCGAGCTACTTGTCTACATTACCGTGCGCTACTCGTCTACATTACCGCGAGCTACTTGTCTACATTACCGCGAGCTACTTGTCTACATTACCGTGCGCTACTCGTCTACATTACCGCGAGCTACTTGTCTACATTACCGCGAGCTACTTGTCTACATTACCGTGCGCTACTCGTCTACATTACCGTGCGCTACTCGTCTACATTACCGTGCGCTACTCGTCTACATTACCGCGAGCTACTTGTCTACATTACCGTGCGCTACTCGTCTACATTACCGCGAGCTACTTGTCTACATTACCGCGAGCTACTTGTCTACATTACCGTGCGCTACTCGTCTACATTACCGCGAGCTACTTGTCTACATTACCGTGCGCTACTCGTCTACATTACCGTGCGCTACTCGTCTACATTACCGCGAGCTACTTGTCTACATTACCGTGCGCTACTCGTCTACATTACCGTGCGCTACTCGTCTACATTACCGCGAGCTACTTGTCTACATTACCGTGCGCTACTCGTCTACATTACCGTGCGCTACTCGTCTACATTACCGCGAGCTACTTGTCTACATTACCGTGCGCTACTCGTCTACATTACCGTGCGCTACTCGTCTACATTACCGCGCGCTATTCGTCTACATTACCGCGAGCTACTTGTCTACATTACCGTGCGCTACTCGTCTACATTACCGCGAGCTACTTGTCTACATTACCGCGAGCTACTTGTCTACATTACCGTGCGCTACTCGTCTACATTACCGCGAGCTACTCGTCTACATTACCGCGAGCTACTTGTCTACATTACCGTGCGCTACTCGTCTACATTACCGCGAGCTACTTGTCTACATTACCGCGAGCTACTTGTCTACATTACCGTGCGCTACTCGTCTACATTACCGCGAGCTACTTGTCTACATTACCGTGCGCTACTCGTCTACATTACCGCGAGCTACTTGTCTACATTACCGTGCGCTACTCGTCTACATTACCGCGAGCTACTTGTCTACATTACCGTGCGCTACTCGTCTACATTACCGCGAGCTACTCGTCTACATTACCGTGCGCTACTCGTCTACATTACCGCGAGCTACTCGTCTACATTACCGCGAGCTACTCGTCTACATTACCGTGCGCTACTCGTCTACATTACCGCGAGCTACTTGTCTACATTACCGTGCGCTACTCGTCTACATTACCGCGAGCTACTCGTCTACATTACCGTGCGCTACTCGTCTACATTACCGCGAGCTACTTGTCTACATTACCGTGCGCTACTCGTCTACATTACCGCGAGCTACTCGTCTACATTACCGTGCGCTACTCGTCTACATTACCGCGAGCTACTTGTCTACATTACCGTGCGCTACTCGTCTACATTACCGCGAGCTACTCGTCTACATTACCGTGCGCTACTCGTCTACATTACCGCGAGCTACTCGTCTACATTACCGTGCGCTACTCGTCTACATTACCGCGAGCTACTTGTCTACATTACCGTGCGCTACTCGTCTACATTACCGCGAGCTACTCGTCTACATTACCGTGCGCTACTCGTCTACATTACCGCGAGCTACTTGTCTACATTACCGTGCGCTACTCGTCTACATTACCGCGAGCTACTCGTCTACATTACCGTGCGCTACTCGTCTACATTACCGCGAGCTACTCGTCTACATTACCGTGCGCTACTCGTCTACATTACCGCGAGCTACTCGTCTACATTACCGTGCGCTACTCGTCTACATTACCGCGAGCTACTTGTCTACATTACCGTGCGCTACTCGTCTACATTACCGCGAGCTACTCGTCTACATTACCGTGCGCTACTCGTCTACATTACCGCGAGCTACTCGTCTACATTACCGTGCGCTACTCGTCTACATTACCGCGAGCTACTCGTCTACATTACCGTGCGCTACTCGTCTACATTACCGCGAGCTACTCGTCTACATTACCGTGCGCTACTCGTCTACATTACCGCGAGCTACTCGTCTACATTACCGTGCGCTACTCGTCTACATTACCGCGAGCTACTCGTCTACATTACCGTGCGCTACTCGTCTACATTACCGCGAGCTACTTGTCTACATTACCGTGCGCTACTCGTCTACATTACCGCGAGCTACGGTAATTTAGATTAGACGATAAACACTATTTAATCTGATCTTGTACTACGCAGTTTGTAGTTCCGCGCGGTACCGCGCGTTCATATGAACTAAATCTAATTGTGTGCCTAAGAAAGTCTGTAATTATAATATAAGTAAGAACCTAGTACCATTAAGAAGATACATTTTATGTACACTAAAACAATATGTTAAAGAAAAGAAATATTATTTATACATCTAACTTTCAAAATTTCTCAGCAATAAATTTTAGACTCAAAATTAATAATCTTTGATCTTCAAATTAATATAACTGTAAAGGTGTTTCACAAACACTAAATCAACTTCATTATGAATTATCACCTCAAAACCAATATTCACTGGTCAATACTAATAATCACGGACGTTAATGCCCAGTTTTGTTCAAAACTACATTAACATCTATTAATCATGTCGAAAGCGAACCTGAGCCAGTTAATATATTTCTCACTTGTGTGTTTTTATTACTTGATATGTCAGCACTACTTCATGACTCACCTGCTGATAAGTTACAGTGGTATTTGATACAGTCTGCGTGCTATTGCAGACACTGGATGCGAAAATCTGGTTATTTAACTCAGAATGCGTCCTGATAAAGACCTACCTACGAGTGTAATTATGTGTACGCTTTGACCAATATGGATTTGCATTGCGCCCGTTACCCTGAGGCATTCAGAGGAAACATACCTTGTGCATTGTGATTTCACCTGTCCCTTGTAAGTAAATTATCAAATTAGTTCGTATGTCTATAATAGGATTATGAGGGCACGTTAGCCTACGTAAGCGAAATTAAAGATGAATATGCAAGTCTGTGTGCAGGTTAAGAGTTGCACAGAGAGCCATGGAGCGTACCATGATCGGCATCAGACTGTTAGATCGAGTTCCAACCGTCGAGGTCCGTAAACGAACGAAGGTTCATGACATTGAGAATCGAGTTATGGAACTCATGGTCTTAGGCGGGACACTTGAATAGACGTGGTGATGACTAATGACAAATGAAACTGGGCTGCGACTGAATGGAGCGTGTATAGAAGAGGGGATGTCCAGCAGTGAGATGAGTAGATGAGTGGGTGAGACTAGCGCAGGATTGTGGTGGATGGCACCAACTTGGGGTGGCCTATACCCAACAATGAGTGAAGTCAGGCAGTGGATGATGATGAAAATCTGACAATTATTTAATGATCGACAGTAAAATCTATCTACAAAAGCGGCTCAGCGAAGTATTATTTACTGTATTCATTATTCCGAGTATAACAATGATTGTGCAAACACAATCTCATAATTAGACTCATGTATTACTAATTTCCATAGTTAGTCAACTGAAAGGAATTTATAATAAGCAATAAAATTTTAGAGCAATTTAATGATCACTATAAAATTATATTTCACGAAAGCACTTCATAAAACCAAGGGGATGATATACGATACGTGGTATGAAGACGCATTAAAGAATATTATCTTTGATAAAGGCTCACTGGTCGTACCATAAATAACACAAAGGTTTCACCTTACAAGGTACTCTTGGTGACGTGTAAAATATTGGTATCGATAATAAAACAACAATATCTCAATCCAATGACTTCATACGAAGAATTGCATCACGTATTGAGAAATTTGAGAACGCCATGTAAAGCGATCTCGTTCGAAATGAAACGGAACGATTTTATGAATAAATTATTGCAATGTAAAGTATGATAAACGATGGTAACCATTGTAATGAAACGACGTGGGGTGTACAGAGCCACTTGCAAGTTAAAGTTGCTCAACAAATTGTATAGGAAGTGATACAACTTTCGTGGTGAACTGTAAAGGCGCCTCACATCACGCGCAGCGGGAGGCTCTGACAAGTAAACTAGTATCTTGCAGTGAGGGTAACGTAATAATCTAGCTGTAATAACCAGACAGAACTATTCCACCATCAAACAAAGCAGAAGAAACTGTAGATCTTAATAAAATGGCTGCTACTATTAATATTGATGTTCAATGAACACTCACGTTTTTAAAGATTAAGATGTTACGAATAATTAAAGTTCCGACGTTTTTAGACCAGTTCAAAAGTTAATAGAAGTACTAGCTACGGGTGAAAATAAACCGACGCCATTTTTAATTTATTTTATACGGCTTCTATATCTGCAAGCAAGGCTTGTAATTACAATTATAGTGATTAGGCTTGCATCTTAATAAGATGATTTCATGAATAATGCCATTACTATTTTTTACGACGATGTCTATGAGTTCGGTTTAAATAACAGTGTTGTGATCAGTGTTCTCTCGAGAGTTGATATCGTTAAGAACTAGTTTATCTAGATTGTAGTTCAGTGGGCAGAAACTCGGATTCTGATAGTCGATTAATAGAAATCCTGTTGAACAAGTGGTTTCGATAGTTCAAACGTATTGAGTGCCGCAGTTGCAGAAATGTTAGGAGCGGCAAAGTTTTAGTGCGAAGTAGCTCCTCTACAATGAAGCCATTATCTCTGCAAGCTTAGTTGAATTTCCTGCAAATGAAGTGAATGCTTAAAATATAACATGATACTCAAGTATTTACATTCATAAAAACTAGATATTCATTTTGTTTTCTTAACAACAAAGCAAATAACTGGTTTAAAACATCCCGTCAATCATCTTTTGAAATATATCTCAACAATAGCTCTATAAAAATACACAACAACATACCATACAACAAGATCCAAACAAACTTTAAAACCCCGATTCATATTACTCAAAGCTATAGCCGGGGCTGGTGGCGACAGGTGACAAAAACTGTTATGAATACCGGGACACCGGTAGCAGTCCCCCTTTTTGCTGAAAACCCGTTCCAACACTCAAGAATGTTGTGAGACGCAGTGATACGGGGCTGCGAGCTTCTGGTAAAGCAAGCGATGAAATGTTGGGATTTATGACTATAATATGAGTATTGCGATTCAAGGTGCTGCACAGACATCTAGTTGGTTTTTTGAATAGCACGTTTCTTGTCAACGGTCGGTATTGGTTTGAAAAGATATAGGTGCTAAAAGAATAATTGTGAAGTCTTTGTATATAGTTTTTTTTAGCTAGCCTACATTTTCCCACTGCTGGGTAAAGGCCTTCCCCAACTCCTTCCACCTATCGCGATCCTTGGCAGATTCCCACCATTCCTTTTCGAATCCACTGATGCCGACCCCGACGTCGCTGTCCATTCTCCGGTACCCAAGGTGTTATGATATTGGCCCATTTCTCCGGGAGCATTCGACTTACGTTGTATATAGTACACTATAATAATCCGACCATCAAAAACAGAATTTTTAATTTGACTAAAATCATTATAAAAGTAAGCACAAAAATGGAAGACGCATATAAAAAAATACTACTAGTTAAATGTTTTTAAAAAGATTTTCTACAGGATAAAATCAGATAGAATAAAAGATAAACTGTTAGCAATGTAATTGCAATGCAACATATCCCTGTCACAAGCCAAAGAAACCTCGAGCCCTAAACAGCATAATTACAAAGCGTCGAACACACAACTTTATTCCAACTGAAACAGCAGGATACCTCGTAATTTACGCCCGAGGTAGTTTCTTTTCAAGGTACAGAGTTGATTTACTGTGCAAAGGATAATTATCTGTACTATGTACTAACAATTGGTTGTAATTAACGTTGAGTGGTTTACTGCGTTCTGTGTGACTGGAGACAGTTTTATAGTAGCATCGTTTAGCTCCTGAGTTCTGTCTAGCTTCTGTTTGAACGCAAATTCTTCTTTATTACTTGCTCATGAATAGTCAATTGTTTCACTTTCACAAAGGTTCCAAATACATATAGTGTTTTACATAAGCTCTAGGGCTTTAGCACTTATACTTAGCTAAGTTACTTAGGTAGCGTGGGTGTGGTTAGGTAGCAACTTTATTATGCTGTAGGGTTTTTAATAACCTTTACGTGTATGATTCCAGACACATGAGGCTTTACACCTGTAAGCATTGATGACTACTTATATATGAATTTATGAATTTTAATTTGTTAGAATCTTCCTTTGACGCAATTATTTGACATATTCCACCGATATATTTTCTTTTATTTTATTTTAGTTTTGACATACCGTTTTAGTTATAGTGTGACCATTAGTGCTGTGCACTCCCTTAGGTATGCGCGCGGCGAGACGGGGGGGAGAATCGGCTGCTGCGCTCTGTCAGTTCGCCGTCAACGCTCGTGGCGGCAGGTAGCGTTATTTGTATCGGACTGTCTATGTCAGACGCACATGACATAGACAGTCCGATACAAATAACACTACCTGCCGCCACGAGCGTTGACGGCGTACTGACAGAGCGCAGCAGCCGATTCTCCCCCCCGTCTCGCCGCGCGCATACCTAAGGGAGTGCACAGCACTAATGGTCACACTATAGGAACCTATCATTTTGTTTTATGTAGGTCTGTAAATCGACCTACCCTACCTATCTGTTTTGTTTTTAATATTTTGTTATTATCATGATTTTTAATTATATTATTTTAATTTAATAATTTTTGTAATGTAATGTAATGTGTTTTTATTTTTTTTAATGTTAATGTAGATACAGTGTAAACTCTATATAACGACACTCAAGGGACTGAGCATATTTTGACGTTATAGAGAGTTGTCGTTAAATGGAGAGAACTTTTTCGTCAATACACAGTGATTTTCTCTTACTAGCCATGTTTACAATTTGAAAGTTTGTGAGCTACTAAGAATATGACAACGTATAGATAAAATCCATCTCTTCTACTAACAACAGTCTGCAGCTACACGTGCAAGCAATCCCATTTTGTAAACAAAAGAACGGATTTCTTAGAAAGTTTGGTATGTATGATGCCGACAGTCGAGTTTATTATGGTCTAGGATAATAAAACGACAAAAGGATATACACAGCTGCGCAGTTTTTAATAATTTGGCAACTTAAAAAGAACTTTTTATTACAAATTGTTGTCGTTATTGAGAGAGGGTGTAATGCTATACAGAGTGTACCATTGTATGCAAGACAAGCTAAACCAACCAAGGCCGAGTGATTTCGACGCTTTAGAGAGTTTGTCGTTAAAACGAGTGACGTTACATGGAGTTTACACTATATATATATTTCAAGTTTCAGATTTTCAGATTTATTTATTTCACCATTATTATAACATTGGTTGTTACAGGCATGCATATATATTTATTTATTTATCTTATATAAGTACACTGTTTATTAAATATTTAATTATATTTAATTACAAATTACCGCTCTTTAACGTTCTCGTGAAATCCAGTTCATCCAAAGGTTGTCTGGAAGAGATCGATTTTAGCGATAAGACCACCACTTGTATTTTGGTGTGTATTTTTGTTTGTTTTCATATTGTTTTATAAAGCGTTTTCTATCTAACTATCTAAGCCTCAAGTTGATGAATGCAGGGCAGAACTGAAAGGCATAATGTTCAATAGATAAATAACATTATTCAAATGAATGTACACAATTGGCGGTCTTATCGCTAAGTAGTAGTTTATACCAGTCAACCTTTGGATGGAATGGTACATATGAATTATACCTAGGATATCAATACTGGATGAGCATATAATGAGCGATAGTGATGATGCTGAACGAAGGTTTTTAGGTACATTGTGGTTAAATTACATTTGTTGGTTAACTTGAGTGTAGCAACGAACGATAATAATCGTATTCTCTGGAGGTTGTCTTGACCACACTGCCTAAGGTACTTTAAAATGTTTAAAGATGTTAGCAATAATAATAATACGTTTTCATTTGAGTTAAACTATCAATCCAAAATAGCAATAACGATTGATGCACAGTTTTATAGTCTTGGCAATATAATACTTAACAGTAGTAACGATGTGAGCTTTTGTATCAAATGTTTTAATTACTCAACAATCGAATCTGATAACACTAACTAATTCGTTTCAAAAACCAATACTCATAAACTTCCATGCCTATGCCATTAATTACAAAAATTAACGATGAAGTTCTTATAAAGGATTTCATGCGATGCAATTACCCATATTGTTATGTTAATCAGATTTCTTATTGAGACCTCGATGATGTGAGATAAATATCTTTTTATTGCTTGTTTGCCTACAAGATTAATGTTCCTGCAATGTTGTTTATTTTTAATATCATCGTTGGTATTTTTAGACGTAATTGTAAATCGTAAAAAGTGACTGTACATTGATCAGATTCTTTTTAAGTAGAATTTTGTTTTATATTTTACTAGATTTTGCCTGCGGCTTCGCACGCGTGGTTTGGCAATTCAAAGTAGCCTATGTGTTTATGCAGGTTATAATATACGTATATACCTATCAAATTTCATGGAAATCGGTTCCGTTACGACGTGATTGAGTAACAAACAAACAGACAAATAAATAAAGATCAAAATTTTCCAAAATATCAGGTTTTTTTTTTCACCTCCAGCCTTATTAAAAGCGATAGTTTTTTAGTATTTTTGCCTGATCTTTGATTGTATTCTAGACAATTTTAAAGAAATATTAACCCCCATTGCCCCATTTATCAAAAATAAACTGGTTTTGAAAACTTCGTATCTTTCAATCCATATTTAGATAATAGAAAGTGCCATGATATAGATGAAACTCCGGCTGTAAATGATCATGTATCATCAACATTTGTTCCCAATTATACCGTTGATATATACACTGTGAATCGCTCGGGTCGGATGTCTGTCCGTAATGAATATCCTTTCAACACGTGTGGATGCCACAGATTTATTGCATAATTTTTGTTTTAAAAACTTTGAGTGTGTAAATTACTCTCTAAATGGAACGTATAGATTATAATATATAGGGTGGAGTTCTATACTTATGTAAATTTTAATCGTCTAATAATGTCTTTTAACTGTTATTAGCTAAGATAAAGGGGTGAATTTATTGATAGATAATGAGATTTGGATGTAATTTAAATATGCTAAGTCAATAGCTTAAACAGAAACGAAATAAAAATAAAATTCTCTAGGTAATAAAGATTTTCTATTGTTAAATTATTGTACAGTTTAAAATTACATAAATTAGTGCGAATTAGCAATGATTGGGTATTTCCTAGAATTTGCATGAGTAAATAGCATAAAACTAGTTTAACTTGACTTTATATGTTGTACTACATACATATTTAATTTCCTTAATGTTCATGATAGCAGGCAATCTGCCAAATGTACAAAATGTACATTTGTGCTTCTTCCAACAGAACCGACAGATATAATAAAAGATCTTTCTTCAAATGAAATCATACTTTCATAACATGTTGCTACATAAAATATAACGATTTGATATGCTAAGAAGCCTTAAACGGACCAACCTAAAACCAACAGTCAGAAACCTAATCCCGCTTGTCCATTTTAATTACAAATGCCCCACACCTTTCAATATCCGTACAATATAAACACAGACAAAAACAAACGAATACTTTTAGGAGGGCGACATACTATAGTTTATCAAAGTCGATCCCGACGTCACGCTTCCAGAGATAATGGTCAGTCAATATTTGAAAACCCATCAGGGACAACGTCAGAATGACTTCTTCACTTTACTAACGCAATTTTATCCAGCCAACCCTATAATCGATAATGAACCTAAAACAGAAGACTGCAAAGTTTAAAGTAAAGTTGTATACGAGAAATGGATAGGTGATGTTTGGCTACTTGATCCATTAGGCATCCCATTGAATATCAAAATAAAAAAGGAGGGACGCCAATGGTATGTAATAACAACATTGGTGTTATTATAATGGAAGTTGTACGAGTTATGACAGAAGATTAAGCATATTATCAATCTTTATAATAAGATCAACCTAATGCAGGTAAGACATGTTTTTTTCTAGATAGATCTTCGTTTGATAATAATTTCACTAGTCTAAGATGAAGCACGAAGATCTAGAAGAAACCTATTCACTCTTTCCATAAAGAGGCCCGGATTGGCCGGTACACACCATAGCTGTACGCATCAAGAACGTAGAATCAAAAGGGTGGGTGCGAATGGGTGGTATAATAACTGGGTACGGATGGTACTGAGCTGTGCGCCTGCTTGTCCTTTGATGAAAAGGAGATGGTGGAATCAGATCGTATAGTTTTTGGGCACATGCCCTAAAATGTGTAATATGCATGTGTGATAGCGGTACAATTAATTTAAAACGATGTTTGGGATAGAATAGTTAGAGTTAACGTCAACGTTGCAAGCAAACAAGTAGATATTATAAAGATAGAATAGTATCAAATAACTTCTGCAAGTTCCTTGACACCAGCTGTCTTCTCATGTTTTCATATCTCAGTCTTTAATTTTAAAAACAATTATAATTCTCATTAGGCATTGTAAGTTTTGTTTGAATTGTTTAAAATTATGACAAGTCTCAAGTTTATTTGAGAAGTATGAACTACTTAAGTCGTCAAGTTTGTCAAGAACTTCATCCTGGCTCATTAAAACTTTAACAATAAATCCTTAAAAACAAAATTGCAGACGTCGCTGTAAATAAAGATTAAAGTATTTAATCAGTTACTTCTAGCTCTCGACTGGAGAAAGTTTTGACATGACTTATATTCTGTAGACTTTACTCTAAATTGGATATGTAAAGGGAAGAAAACAAATTTACAATTCTTGGGTGTTACCCTGGCATATTTGTACATCTTTCTCTGGATTTCACGGAAGCGTCTGAGCCATCTAAATGGCAGTTTTTGGAACCTTATTTTATCCATCTTGTTCCTTTAAAAAATCACGTTTGACTAGTTCGTAGGTACACATAACAACTGCCCCAAAATTGAGAAATGCTATCAAGAAATGTCACTGAGTGCAGAAGTATAATAGGCCTCCCCCATAGATTTTCAGGGTGACAGAACTAGTAGGAGTTTTCCCCATGCACAACAATTTTGTTATAAGATTATCATCAAGTTAGTAGTACAAAATCTGTAGAGAGTGCATGTACTGGTTGTGATAGCGAAGTCAGATGGTTATTACAAACTAGCGTTGTTATTTTTGCTATTCTGACATATAACCGTCCTCAGATTCTTAAATGTAACATAGTTCGTTTATGCTTACTAGCTAACTAGTCTATTTTGAGTGGCCTAGTCTTCTAAACCACTCAGAGATCCAGACGTGACTCCATGACTAGAGAACAAATAAGTGTTTATGCTTGCCGCAAACTGTAACCCGAAAAATCTGAAGATTACTTTCCAAGTATTCGGCACTCGAAGTAAACTTACCCTCAATTTATGCTGATGAGTCTTGGAACAGACCTGGAACCAAACAAAATTGTCAAACATCCATTAAACAACAAACGGGGCTTCACTATCACTGATACATTAAAATTGGACAGTACATTAGATTAGATGAATTCACAGGTAAAGCAGGTATGGTTTTTACCGGTCTGAACTCGGTAGTATCTGGCTTGCTAGTATCTATTCAACAGCTACATTTAGTTTCAGTACTAGTTCAGTACTGTCGCACATAGTTCAGATACCAGTAGACCAGAGGGGGCCGCCCCCTTATTACCTAAGCTAAATTGCTCTCGCGTCGCTATCGCTAGTCAGGCCATCACTTTTATACGTATTACTCGTGCGCGATAACTTGGGACCTGCTAGGAATACGACTCCCCGACCGCTTCCCCTGCACTTCCCCGATGGCGCCCGTATTATACCGTTCGCATCACTGTTTTTTACTAGGGTTTTTAGTCTCGTACTGGCCTACGTCACGTAACGACGCGCTCTGGAATTCTTTTAGTTTTCGTTTGTGTTATTGTTTTGTTGTTGTAGTTTTTGTTGTTATAGTTTGTGTCATTGTTTTGTTGTTGTAGTTTTTGTTGTTATAGTAAATGTTGTAAATTTATCGGATACCTCTTCGTCAAGTGATTATAGTGAGACTGAGGACAAAGAACAACCTCTAGAAGGCATAAATCCACTAAGTAGTGATGAAGATGAGATAATGTAAATAATAGATAAAATAAATGTATAAACTTAAACATTGTATTTTTATTTTATTCAAATAGTGTAAAAAAGATTAGATAAAAAGCAGCGTCCTCCCTGAGTAACATAATAAATTAGGTTAAAAAAAACAAAGACGAAGCTGCGGGCGGCTGCTTGTTATGTTCGCTTTTTTGCGGGCGGTACAAACACGCCAATATGACGTCACCGCGCTCAGGTCCCAACTTATCGCGCACGGGTAATAACAGTACCTCACGTACCTCACAAGTGAAAGGGGTGGCCTGACTAGCGATAGCGAGGCGACAGCAATTTGGCTTAGGTAATAAGGGTGAGTGTATGTAGATAAGTTATCTCATGACACTAATACTTTGACTAAGCATAAGGTGTGATAAGATACCGCCATAGAATAATAATAATGCTATTGCTATTAACTTGAGGTACCGTGGGAATTTGCTCGTTCTATCTTAATTTTGTATTTAAAAATATACTACAAAAAACACTTAAAAAAAAAGAAAATGATTTAAAAGTAGGTTTCCAAGGACCATTTAAAATTTGGCATTGTTTATCATATGTTTTTAATTTATCCATGTTATATAAAAATAATAGAGCATTCTTTTTCAAATTAAAAATTTTCATAGCTCAGTCGTACTTACAGAATATTCAGTTAGCAGTAGTCCAGTTACATAATAAATATATGTAATAGGCACAATAAATAGTACATTAAAATTATTATGGTAGTAAGTACAAAATTATTTGAGTACCTATATGAAAATGTAAAGGAGTAAGCCACCATACTTTTCAGCATCGCCTATGTTTGCTAGCGTCACAGCAGTCCGCAAAGCATCTGTGATATTTGTAGTTATATCGGTGGTTACTTTAATTATTGTTTGTGTTACCAGATACAACAACACAGTGCTATGAGCAGATATTGACTATAGAAATCAGATAACTGATAGAATACTCATATACTTTTAGTTTTGTAAATACATACTTATAATATATAAAAAAACAACCAGACCCGAAACAACTATCTGTAGATCATGCAAACATTTGTTCCGCGGCGGGGATCGACCCCTGCGCCTCAACCGGCTATTCGCCCACTGTGCGCCACGGAGGTCGACAACACTAACCGGTAAGAATAAAGTAAGAAAATACTTGCATGCCTGTTTTATGTGTAAATAATGGTCACTGGTAGGACATTACTCCATAAATGCACGTGTGGGAGTAGGATCAAAGAAGATGCCTTCGGCTTACCATTTCAAGATAAAACCGTGTTATTGAGACGCCTATACGTTACGGTAAAAGATTACTATTTTATTTACTACTCCAAAACGTTCGATAATCTATGTCTTAATTAACCAAGCGAGAGAAATGCTGGCACCAAGATACTCTTACTTTTAAGATACAATAGCTGTGATCACATTCAAAATTAGACTCAATCAAGACGTCAATTAGGGATGTTTTGTATTGATACGAATGATGGAAACTGGGAAAGGAATCGGTAACGGCGTCGTTTTGTGTTCATTAGTATCGGGGGCTTTGCATGTGTTTTTTTGGAGAACAATATCCATTTGCTTTGGGCTGATTTGATCAACATTTTTGGTATTGCCACATTGTAACTAAGTTTATATGAAATTATATGAAATTTCTACGGAAAATAATAAAAATTAACATGCACAAAATTAACAATGCTTACTTTAGCATCAGTGGATCTGTTTAATAAAAATGCTTCCACAATTTAAAAAAATATGTTCAAGTAATTTCAACCTGGAGTTAGTCCTCCGAGGTATACCAGTCTAGCCAAGCTGGTATAAATTGGCTAGCATTCAGATGTATTACACTACTGTGGTGAGATATAAGTCGATCACAACTTCAACCCATTTCCTTTTGATAGATTTGTATTGAATGACGTCGTAAACTCGTTAGTAAATTTCCAAATCCTGTCAGATAGAAAGGATAGATAAATTTTATTTTAATAAGCCCAGCTCCTTTATCAACGATGATCGACGTTATAAATCTGATTTGAGAATTTAGTACCAAAACATAAAACAAACTGACTGACAAAGTTAGGAGTAATCTTCCCAGAAATTTATTAAGAAAGACTCGAATCAATCACAAAACGTAATCCTGTAAGGCTATAAACAATGTGAGACAAACGCCGATAAAGCCAGTTTTACGATCTGCCACCTCGTTTATAACCAGAGCACAATACTGTGTCTAACAGTAAGTGCCTTTTCACACGTCCCGGTTGCCGGGTATCCGGCGCCGGCTACCCGGCGGCGAAGTGTATGGCCGTGTACGTTAGCTTTCACATGTACCGGCGTAATTTGCCCGGCAAGCGTTCGACGGGAGCACGCCGGATCCACCACTGTGCGTCCGGTCGCTGCCTACTGGTTAGCCGGCATCCGGACTCACAGTGGTGTATTTTTTTGTTTTTTTTCGAATGCACTAATCTCGCTGTTGGCCTCTGAGGCCGTTGCAGCTTAACCGAACTTTTGGCGAGCGCAGAAGGCGCTCAGCCCTGTAAGTTTTTGATGAGGCAACTAGCGCAAGGGCACCACTTAGGTATGAACCTCGGCTTGGGCTGTTGCCAAGATGGGGATAGGAGAGAAACACCCGGGTACGTGCTTGTACCTCGATTAAGCGGCGACTGAAGGGACTCGTCCACCTCGCCGGCGTGGTCCGTGTATCTGTGAAGTGTTTGCTCTGTCTGATGTAGATGACTCAGGAATCTCTTTCGCATTAGCGGAGGTGATTTCATCATCCGGGTCTCCGAGAACGTATCTCGGATGACGGAGTGTACAGTGGTGTATGGAACACGCACAAGCTTTCATACGCACTGCCAGCCAGTTGCGTAGGTACAACCACGGAGAGCGCGACTCCACATTACAGTTCAAGTTTCATTTTTAGAGAAGATCGAAAATTAAAATATTTATGCAGTCACTACGCGACTGTACTCGCATTGACGGATTACATTGAATACATTATCGGGTTGTGTGAAAGCTAAAGGTTTTATCGGACAGTCGGCACCGGATACCCTGCAACCGGGACGTGTGAAAAGGCACTAAGGATACTGGGTTGAAAGAAACGTCAGAATACGTAATCTAACTATTGTTTCCTGCGCGTGAATTCGTATGTCTTAATCATAATATTAAATAATTATTTCAGGCAACAATAGAAAAGTATAACTCGTGCGCGATAACTTGGGACCTGCTAGGAATGCGACTCCCCGACCGCTTCCCCTGCACTTTCCCGATGGCGCCCGTATTGTACCGTTCGCATCACTATTTTTTACTAGGGTTTTTAGTCTCGTACTGGCCTACGTCACGTAACGACGTGCTCTGGAATTCTTTTAGTTTTCGTTTGTGTTATTGTTTTGTTGTTGTAGTTTTTGTTGTTATAGTAAATATTGTAAATTTATCGGATACCTCTTCGTCAAGTGATTATAGTGAGACTGAGGACGAAGAACAACCTCTAGAAGGCATAAATCCACTAAGTAGTGATGAAGATGAGATAATGTAAATAATAGATAAAATAAATGTATAAACTTAAACATTGTATTTTTATTTTATTCAAATAGTGTAAAAAAGATTAGATAAAAAGCAGCGTCCTCCCTGAGTAACACAATAAATTTGGTTAAAAAAAACAAAGACGAAGCCGCGGGCGGCTGCTTGTAATGTTCGTTTTTTTTGCGGGCGGTACAAACACGCCAATATGACGTCACCGCGCTCAGGTCCCAACTTATCGCGCACGGGTAATACACGATGTTACAACTTAACTATACGGCCCGTATAAATATATACCTTAGTGACTAAAATACATATTATAACACTGAAAACTATTTGCTGTATATATATGTGTAACTGTGTCTAAGTTTCCTCCCCCAGCTAGTAGGAAAACTGGCAGATATCTTCTTTCATGTATACCACTTAACATCAGGTGGGCCATACGCTTGTTCTATCTCTAGGTGGTATACTTTTTATTTTTAAATATATTTGTTTATAAAACTGTGTTACTAGTTAAACAGTGCATTGTATTAAATTTAAATTTACGAAATGAAACCAGTTCGGTATTTTAGCCATCACGCAAAACACACGCCTGAGAGAACTCAATCAATTTTAATGATTACACGGTTTTCGACAGACTCCATCTTTTTATGATAATTAATATATAATTTTGAATAATTTAGATGCTTATCTAAACCTTGTATTGTCTTGTAATTGGGAGCAACAAGGCCCAATGGTTTGATATGACATACTGCTTCAAATCTATATTGTGCCAACCGCGTAGGAATAATACATGAATAAAACGAAAGTCGAAGAATATGGTAACAAAATGGAGAGCACTCAATACTATTGTTACATAACAAATCTCTGGCGATATACAACTAGATTATTAAAATGCTCCATTACTGGAAAGGCCTCGGATTTATTTATGGGTTCTTATAATTTATTCCTCTTCAAATATTGATACTGCTTACATTTGTGTGAGAGAATTTTAGATTTATAGAATGGTCGTGATCCAGCACTCAAATATTTTCACACCTCAGTTTAATGATTACATATTTAAAATATTTTTTTATAATCTTATTGATTTATGGTTTAGAAACAAAAAAGTGCTAAAATCTACTAAAAATTTTACAGGCGTATAAAATGCTTAAAAATAAATTAAATATTCAGTCAACATCACTAGTCACAATCATTAATTGATCGAGTGAAGCGAGCTTTCTAAGCCAACTTGGATGAATCGGCGTTGTTTGTAAATACATATGTATGTTTGTCCGAGGATATCTTTCGACGTGTTGATCCGATCGTGAAATTTAGTATATAGGCATAGTGATGATATGATCCTGGCGTGACTAAATACGCTATAAATAGGGGGGGGGGGGGGGTTCTTGAGATATTCAAGTTCAAGAGAGGTAAAAAAACAAAGTAATACATGTGGTACATGTTCAAAGTTATTCACCAGGTCATGTGGGAAGTCTAATGAAAGGTTTGTCAGTATGTTTTTAATTTAGGCTTTGTAGTTTTTGAGTTGTTAGCAGATAAAAACGGAAGTTTGAGGAAATTCACAGAGGACACCAGTGACCCTAACGAACTGAAATTTGGTATGCGTATAGCTTTAGTGACAAAAATATCGGAAAAGTCTAAAATTCAGAATTACTAATTATTAAAAAAAAATTACATAAACTCCCGTTACTTGTAATTTTAATGAAACTGTAGGTCAAGTAATTGTTACGAGCTGAGGGTTCGGGATAAAATAATGCAAATCAACCTAATCAAAATAACACTTATAATCAACACATTAATGATAAATACACGATCTTAATCACAAGTAATCACAACATACTACTGTTGCAAAATAATCAGCCAAAATATTCGCATATATAGCCAAATCTAGAGTCCCTGCTCAGGCGTCTTTACGCCCTATTTATACCGCACGCAGTTACTACACATTTTCTGGAACGTTCTCAAAGGTTCCACTGCCAACTAGAAATGTGTAGATATTTCACAAGTCTATTTCTTATTCTGTGCAACTGTAGACAAAAACGTAGTAGGTATACACCATACTAGTATTACGTATTCTGTGACACAGTAGGTATAACTTCGAAAAGCCAACTATTACCTATTCTGTAATAGCCTTGGGCGTAACATTATGTTGGTTGCGCATTTCATGGATACTTACACTCTTACTTACTTAGTAAAGTTTACATTGTGGATACGATTGTGATATTGTATGTGGGACTCGCGAGATCTCAGTTCAGGGCGAACCACTAGTAAATTAAATTCTATTTTAAAAGATGCAAACTAACAAAAGATGAATAGTCATCATTACTCGAATAAAAGCTTAATTTCACAGATGTTAGAATGCACACCATTCCTAATAACGTGATCGTTAACACCTGACCTTAGACCTTGACATATTCATTCATAACGGTAAAGTCCAAGACAGAGGATGTATAGTATAGACAACCGCACAAGTGATGACTTGATGTTGAAAGATGGTGTGAGTTCAAGCAATTACTGCCACTAAGACAAGCAAAAGAGAAAAGAAATCGAACGATAGCCATATTGCAGCGCACACCACAATTTACGAGTATCTAAGGTACAAAACAGAAGTGCATAAGGTCGAGAGTCGTACAAAGTCGCGGTGGTAAATGGAATAGTAAGTGCTGTGGGATGTAGCAATGAATCATACGAGTGTATTTGATTCTGAAAAGGCGAGTCGGGGGCACGGAATGAAAATTTAACAGCATCGATTCTTTTAGTCCGTGGGGATAGGGCTTTGATTTAAATATGTATTTGCGAATGATTGATATGTCGTGTATAATTTTTTAATATATCCAATTAATTTTATAGAATTAAATTGTTAGCAATTCACGCTAAGCTATATTAACTTATTTATTAATTAATTAATAAATTATCGAATAAAACTTTATCATATTTGTTATTATAAGTACCTAAGAATATATGTGTACCTAAATATATCCTCCAAAGTACACCGCACTACCGAAGATACACACCGAAGATACGGATATCTTCGTAAATTTCGCTCCATCGAAAGGTGGAAGAGATCGCGTTCAGCTATAAGGCCGCCCATTATATTGCCTTATTATAGCCTAGTACTTATTTTTGTATTATTTCTGTTTGTGTGGTAATTCAGTAAAGAGTTATCTATGTCTATCTATCTATCCATTATGAAAAATCTCAGAAAAAATGGCTTAAAACAAACAGAAACATCTATGTGGATTTTGTGGATATTACAAACAGTTTTTAACATACATCATTCTATTCTGAACACCACTGTCTCCGGGAGGGCTGCTTCGCTTATTGTCAATCGAAAGTTTGTCTGAATCAAATCACTTTCCGCGATAAGGTCTCCCATTGTTTTAGGTAATCCTGATGTACAATAAGTCGTTCACCTATGTATCTATAAAAATAACAGAATTAGCAATTTGACACGGCCGTTACAAATCGTCAAATCATAAATACTGCTTCCAATATCTCAAGGAAAAGAAATTCTATCCGCTCTGAAGCCTTCATCAATCTTGCTAGGTGGCCGTGAGTTGACCTTGTCAGTCGTCCGTGTCTCAGCGACGGCGTCGTGATTCAGACGTCAAGACTTCTTATGCCACCAATTTATCCGTGCAGTTGAAAGCATCTCTAGTGTCTGTTAAACAGCCGCGATTCGTTCCAGTTTTGCACCTTCTTAGTTCATCCAACTTATGGGCTATATTGGGAGTATTTTACGTTTTCATTTAGTTAGCAGTGTCAATATGGCCACTACTTTTTTGGTCATATTATTGTATCCAAGCTGATGATAAGTAAGAACATTGTTACGACGGAGGTGTTTAGGTGTTCTTTAATTTTTATGCGGGCCACTACCTACTACTAACTTTATTTAATTCTTTAATATCAGACGAACTCTGTGGCGCAGTGGGCGAATTGCCAGCTGAGACGCAGGAGGTGGCGGGTTCAAGTCCCGCCGCGGAACAAATGTTTGCATGATCTACAGATATTTCTTCCGGGTCTGGATGTTTTTCTATGTATTATAAGTATTTATGTATATAAAAAAAAAGTATTATAGGATTCTATCAGTTATCTGGTTCCCATAGTAACTTCAAGCTCTGCTTAGTTTGGGGCTAGATAGCGCTGTGTGAAATGTCCAGCAATATGTTAAATGTCCAGAAATATTTTTTTTTTTTTTTTTTTTTTTTTTTATTCTTTATTGTACACAAATAGATTTACAGATAAAAATAGCTTACAAAATGGACATGTACAAAGGCGAGCTTAACCCTAATAAGAGTTTTCTTCCAGCAAACCTTTGAAGATAGAGATATTTGATTATAGAGGTGGGTACGTGCACAGAGAATGACATTGGAGTAGAATACTAATATATAGCATATACTATAATAAATACAACACTTAACCATATTAAAAAATAATAATAATACCTATATACTATACCTACATTAGAGATAAACATAATATATTATACAAAATATAAATAATATACCTACTTATACATAATAAATAACCTAAAAGCTTACAAGGACAGGTAATGCTCTTTGACTCTAAGCTTAAAAGTGCTTAGTGATGGACTTGCGCGGATAGAGATATTATTTATTTATCAATACATTCTATGGTGCGTTTTGGTATCAATTGGTATTTTATTGTGTCCCTGTTTTGTTACTGTTTCCTAAATGCATTTTGCGTAATAGTCACACATAGTCATTCTGAACAGTTCATTATTGTTTAATTAGACGACCTCCGTGGTGCAGTGGGCGAATAGCCGGCTGAGACTCAGGAGGTAGGGGGTTCAATTCCCGCTGCGGAACAAATGTTTGCATAATCTGCAGATATTTGTTCTGGGTGTGAGTGTTTTTCTATATATTTATTATAAGTATGTATTTAAAAAAAATAAAATATATGTATTCTATCAGTTATCTGGTTCCCATAGTACAAGCTCTGCTTAGGGGCTACATAGCGCTGTGTGAAATGTCCAGCAATATTTATTTATTTATTTAATTATTTTTAAGAGTTGGTATTACAATTTGATAGTAAATGTTATAAATGATGGAGAAAATAATATTTAGTAGCAAAATCAGTTAAACATTTTACCTAATAAAAAAACTTTGATAATTAAGAATTACTTTTCATAAACTGTTTGTTTTATTAGACCGCGTTTAAACCACAAAGGTAAGGTTAACGTATTATTTTTTTGAATATCAGGCGTAACATTTATATATATTGTTCTAATTTATTCTTTGTTCTCTTCATTTTATGAGCCATTGTTTTTTTCTCAATTCTATTAAAGTCATTTAGATGAATATTTGATATTTTTAATTTCTATATCAATTATTTTGTGATAAAATTCTCTACAATTCTCTACTGTCTTCTAAGTACATAATTATTATCATAACAACGTCTCCACTTCACTGATTGTCACCAATAAAACTCTTACTGTTTCCTTAATCTCAAATAATAGGGACGCCAATTGCAGAGCCCATCAGACGTTGACATTGTAAGCTGGTTTTTGTGCTTTTCACCACACTGGTTCGCTGTTTTTATCTATATTTGAGGCTTTTAGATAATAATGAATTAAGTTTGCGTAGGAATTCGAATCGTGAGGCTTAAGTGGAGATGGACAGGACATTTGGCTAGGTGGGATGACAACACCAAATCAGAACGGTGGCCAAGAGATCGACGTCTGACGATGACGTATGATGGTCTGACCAGCTTATAGCAGAAGATCAGACTTGCTCAAGAGAAAGCATATACATAAAAGTAGGTTCTGGAGGCTGTGTAGTTAGATCAGCTTTACGTTAACATTTCTTCCACTTTGGTCTGTCCTTAGCAAGTTCTGCCGAGTCCGAGTGCCCGAATTTGAACATTGTCATGTCTCTTTTAGCGGAAAATTATTAAAATATATATCACACACATTAGATGTAAACCAGTAAATGTATGCTGAAGATTGTCCTGTTAACCTGTTTTGTATCCCAATGCGTCTTTGGTCCATCTTTTATAGGTCTCCGTTTGGACTATCCATTAGAAAAATTGCTCTTCTGATTTATAAGATGATATAAAAAGGACAAGAGCCATTCTGCTTAATAGACTGAAATAAATTGTTTATAAAATGTTGAGGAATAACTGAAGCTGAAGCATTTTTCTTCCTAATTTGAATTCATCCTTACGCTATTTTTTTGGAAATAGGACTTATTCATATTCTAACGATAAAGAAAAGTAAACTCTATAAAATTACTATTCTTTTAGGACTTTTAAAATAATTGATCCAGCAAAGCGAGATCTCCAAATCAACTTGGGCAAATTGGCGTTGTATGTATATTGTTTGTTTGTCCGAGGATAACTTTCGAAGCGTTGATCCGATCATCGTGAAATTTAATACATAGGTAGATAGTGATAACTTATTTTGGTATGACTAAATGAGCTAAAAAAGTGAGGGGGGCGGGGGGTGTTCTTGAGTTAGATATTGGGGTTCAATAAGGGTAAAAAATGTAGGTCAAGTGGATCGTGAAATAAAAGGTCTACATTTAGATCCCGTTTTTTAGCCATAATAAAAACTGAATTTGACAAAATTCACAGGGTACACCAGTGACCCCGCAGCACAGTAATTCAATATGCGTGTAGCTTAAGCGACACAAATATAGGTAAAAGTCTGAAATCTATATTAACTGCAATTTGTACCCCAAAACAAAATAACCAAATTAAATAAACTCCCGTTACCTGTAATTTGAACGAAACTGTAGGTCAAGTAATTTGGTTACGGATTTCGTGGCACTATTATATTGGTCAAAGATTAAGGCCGGCTTGCACAACGATCCCTAAACGTATATAACGACTAAACATGTTTAAATTTTACGTATTTGTGTGATTTGACAACTCCTTAAATCATATTTAGCCATTAAATACGTTAAGGCATCGTTGCGCGAGTCGCCCTAAGAATATTTTTTTTGTGTTTTGGGAGACCCGCGAGATCTTAGTTCGGGGCGAACCACTAGTTTAATAATATTAGATATCGTAACATAAAATATTGTAGCAATTTATCGTGTATAATGTAATTTACCTTCTACTTCAAAAAACTCGTCAATTTGTCTACTCATTTACGCAAAGAAAACACTTACTAAAGGAGAACAATACAATAATCACAGATGATGTAACTAATGATCCCCTGGTTCCCGAAGCCGAAATCCTAAAAGCCTCAAATCACGGCAATCTATCTGAGTACCGAGTACTATAAAAATAATAATTTATCTTAGACAGGGGAACTGGTTACACGGTAGAAGAGGCGAGCGATGAGCCTGAAGCCCAATTCTACTAAACCAATAGCTTCACTATGACAATGGTATCGTCTCGAAATGGCCATGATACCTTTGGGTATTCTAATAACACAATCTTTTTTCAATGACCGCCGTTGCTATGACAATACAATTGAACATTTGGCAGCTTATGACAGGAACAACAATCATATCGTTAGGGCTCCTTAAGAAGCCGGCGAACCCCGGGCGCAATTTCAATTCGGCCGCATCAAAAACTTCGGCCTGAATATCGCTATCCCTGTTTAGTGACGAATTTTAGCCACGCAGAGCGACAGTGATAGCAATAGAAGGATTCTAAATTTGATAATGTTTCGACCGTGTTTCGTAATACCAAAAATGATGACTGAAAACTTGTTGTATTTTTCTCATTGTGTTGTTATTCTGTAACTAGACGATATAATATATGTTTCCATGACTAGGATACGTAAGATGTTGTTGTTTTTAATACGAAACAATTAGGTTGAAAACAGGTCTTTTATGACATATAAACATGCAGAATCCGATACGCTTCTATCAAGTAGGTAAGGTAAGTATTTTGATCTAATGTATGGTGGGAAACCTAGATAAATACTATTCAAATTAAAATAATACCTTATTAAGGTAGAAATATGCTCCAATTAAAAATGATCTTGGTAGTACGTATTGTATGGGCGATTCCCCTCCGGTGTCCTCTTAATAGTTTTCCCTATAAATTTGCAGAATTAGGTTGTTTGGCTCAGATCAGATATTGTTCTACCCGTGGATTTTCTTGACTCAAAAGCCTGTGTTGATTGCTAGGCACAATTTATGCTTTCTGCACCATAATTTTGTTAGTCATCACCATCAGTTGACATTAGCCCACTGCTGGATACTACCTCTCATAATACTAATAGTCTTCGGCTCATCTTATTCATTGTCTGACTCCTGCCTTTTTAAGTCATCGCTTCACCTAGCTGAGGGACGAGATGCGTTTCCAAGACGCGATCTCCACTCAAGATCTCGTTTGCCCAAAGGTGGTCGGTTCTTCGGCATATGTGACAAGCCACTATAAATTCTCTGGGTTATGTCGATGACCTAGGTTCTTTGTCAGATAATCTCATTATGGATTCCTCACGAAATCCCATTACGGAACCTTACTTATTCATTATTATTATTATTATCAGCCCGTAGAGTTCTACTGTAGGGCAAAGACCCCTTCCCTCTTTCCACGAAACCCGGTTATTTGTTAATTGACTATTGGCTATTGGTTTGGCTTACCCCATACAAAAAACGAGTGTGCTCTAAACCACATGCCTGAAGTAAATTTTATTTTTCAAAATATTAATTTATAAAATAGTTCAATTACAACATTGTCCACAATTCTGTAGGTCGATGAGTCTATGTTCGTTCTGGACAGACGCATCTTGCTCTCGCACATTAACGATTAAAAATATACGAAAAGTAACTCTCTCTCTCTCTTTCTATCTTCACTAACTTATATCTCCCTCTCAAGCGTGCGTAAAGTTTTACTTCAATAAGAAAATATTACTATAATTGATATTTAATTTTTTAAATACTTTTAGACAATTTTATTAAAGTACTATACAAGAAAATTTATTATTTATTAACTGGGTATAAAAATTACCTATTTTATTTTCTAATAATATTGTTACGCCGTGGCGTATTACAGAATTAGTAATAGTCGGCTTCTCGAAGTTATACCTACTGTGTCACAGAATAGGTAATACTTGGTGTTTAATATACCTACATACTAGGTTTTAACCTACAGTTGCACAGAATAAGAAATAGTAGTCAGTCGAAATACCTACACTTTTTTAGTTACCAGTGGAACCATCGAGAACGTTCACGAGTTATGTACCTACTGTGCGCGGTATAAATAGTGCGTAGAGACGTCCGCAGAGTCAGTCTTGATTTGGCGATACGTGCGAATATTTCGGTGACTTTTAGTGGTTTATTGTGCAACAGTGGTGTGATTTAGTGTGTTGTGATTAAGATCGTGTATTTATTATTAATTATTATTTTGGTGTTAAATAAAAGTGTTATTTTGGTTAGATTGATTTTCATTATTTTATCCCGAACCCTCAGCTCGTAACAATATATATTTGTGTAATAATTGAATAAGTAAATGTATATTGAATTTAAACAATAACATTTACTAAGGCCCATAAGCTTGTAACTTGTACCGAACATCAGAACACGTTCGTGATCCCAAGACCGACCGGGTGGCGGGACCTAATACTCCTCAGAGAAACGCCGACAGCTTTTCACGGGAACACTCGG
This sequence comes from Philereme vetulata, assembly GCA_918857605.2. Classification (NCBI taxonomy): domain Eukaryota; kingdom Metazoa; phylum Arthropoda; class Insecta; order Lepidoptera; family Geometridae; genus Philereme; species Philereme vetulata. The sequence goes on along the minus strand of OU975470.1, from coordinate 5,844,005 downwards.
CAGAGCACTGTTACATTTGCACAACTAGGACTTGCTGAGTTGAATGCAATGTACCGAGCGGTTTTGGGGCAGGGTTTAGTTTTATTGGTTTGAAGGTAGTCTGATTAAGGCGATTTGCTGCTAGAGATGTAATATGCTTAAATTATTTATTAAATTAGTCAATGTAATCAAATTTCATCATCATAATCCGCTAATTCTTTATTAGAAAAGGAGAATCTCTTTTTCAAACAGGGCTTATATGTTTCAAAGTTTTAGCACCGCGCCGATAACCGATGGGCCTTAAGCTTACTTACTACAATAACGAAAGTTTCGGCAGAATAACGGCGCTGAGCTGTCAATCGGTGACGATGCTTATTGCTGAGCTGAATGAAAGCCATTTGATGTAGTAGCACATACAACCATTTCTCTATCTATCTCTTGTTTTGTATTTTCTTTTTATATGAACTAATATTATAAAGATGAAAGATTTGTATTTTTATGTGTATGTTTGTAATGAATAAACTCAAAAACTACTATGCCGAATTCAAAAATTCTTTCACCATTAAAAAGCTACATTCACCTTGAATTACATAGGCTATATTTATTGCTAGAAAAAAATAGGAATCCTTACTAAAACTTAAGTAACGTAACCCAAGGTGTAAAAAAGTGCCCTAAAACGTCTTTCGTCACATGCGCTGCGGAAACTATTGATGATAGAACAAACGTATATTCTACAATATTGTAGAACATATCAATATCTATTAAAATAATATTATAAAGAGGAAAAATTTGTTTGTTTGTTTGCATTGAATGGACTCCGAAACTATTGGACCGATTTAAAAAAATCTTTCACCGTTGGGAAGCTACACTATCCCCGGGTGGCATAGGCTACTTTTTACCCAACTGTGCAGAAGGAGGATAATACTTTTATTGAGAAACTGCGTGCGAAGCTGCGGATTGGTCAGCTAGTAATCTGTATTTAGTAATTGAAGAACGTACGACGTAGCCGTGGTAGGCCCAATAAAAGATGGAGTGACGACCTGGATGCATTCAAACTAGATCGGTCGATTTGGCTGTGAACCGTGGTAGATGGAGGAAAGATGGGGAGAGACCTTTGCTCAGCAGTGGGACAACATAGGTTAGTAAAAATAGTAATTGTACAATTATATTATAAACTATATTCATCTATTATTTTAATGTTTGTAAATGTTATTTCCTAATTCCCTAATAAATAAAATCAATGAGCTGGTCAAGAGACGCATCAGATAAAAAAGGCTAGAATAAGACACCGGGCTAAGTCTAAACCGTTTTATTCATTCATGTTTACGATATGAATGAATAATGTGGCAGATTTGATTATCACAAATAAAACCGTGATAGAAAATTTTCTTCGAATAGCTTTCCAATTTGTAACTAAGTTCAATTTTGACTAAAAGATTGCTTAAATATTTAACTCAAATAAATTATTTTGGATTCTTAAGTGGTAAAGAATTTATAAAACATAGATAAACAAAACGATCGAAAAGTGAAGACATTTGGATGCATAAAGTGCTTTGGGATCTACATACATTCATTATGATAGCTTTGAAAGGTTCCATTTAAAAATGGGTTTAACACCAAAATTTCGATCACAGATTCAAATACATTTTTTGGTATGTGTTATAATCATCATCATCATGGCTGATATGATGATGCCTGCCTTATCGCTTAGAAGCGATCTTTTCCAGACCACCTTTGGGTGAAGAGGATTTTTCTATAATAAAGATAACGATCGGGGGTATACATTTACATATGTATGTCTAAATTATTTATTTATCTATGTACATATCCGAACAATATCTTAGTTATAACAAAATCTTCTCCGTAGCGATAAGACTGCTCATTGTAATATTTGCTTTGTGTTGCCTTTTCGTTAATTCAATCATTGGTAGCACACTGATCAAAGACTTTCGTCTTAGTGAATAATTTTGGACGAGAATCTGACCTATTATCTGATCTACCTCACCAATTATCTGACCTATTTGAAATTAAAAGAAAAGGAAATAACGAAGAGAGGCCTATGCCCAGCAGTGGGTTGACACGCGCTGAGAATGATGATGATGATGATGAAAAGAATAGGAGTACTAATGAGTTAAAAATGAACAAAACAAAAAATGAAAAACAATCGCGGCACAACAAAGTCTACAAACAGACGCGGCACTCTGACCTCGAGAAAAAATACCGGTTCCTCCGCTCACGATTAAGTCATCTCCCCGCTGTTTCACCGATTTAGAGTTAATTTCTTCATTTTGTTCTGAGATACGCTTTAAGGTTCTATTCTGAGCTCCACTTAAGGTCCCGTCGATAGATAGATAGATAACTTCTTTAATGCACACCATTAATTACAAACATATAGCAGAAAATACACTTTTAAATCATAGCGCATAGGTACAATTGAGCGGCCTTATCGCTAAAAGCGATCTCTTCCAGGGAACCTTTGTATGGACGGGATCTATATGAACAAATAAGGACGGCGGCGTAAGATATTATTAGAATCCCTAGAACAAATTTATTTTACAGTTTATAAAAAATATAGATAATATAAAATAAAATGCTTAATTATATTATCTAATATAATCATAAAATTACATAAATATTAATATAAAGATACATAAAATATATATTGTCATACCTACATACATAAATTATAAAAATGTATAAATAAATAAATGACCTAGTGAGCGATGGATGACAGAAAGTGTTGTCTGACCATGTTTTTAAAGATTTTGCATATCGAATTGCGACAGGTAGGGCATTCCAGAGTCTGGTAGCATGCAGAGTAAAAGAGGTACTATAAAATACTGAGGTATGATAAGGAATTTTTAATTGAAGATTCGAAAGTAAGTATGAATTCGATAGTAAGTATGATCCGAAAGACGAAATTGTTATTGACTCATGGAATTTGTAGATCTAAGATTAGCTAGGTATATTTTTTCTGTTATGTTTTCTTAATCAACTGATTATTCCAACTTATACATACCCAGATTAGCCCCAGCTCTTGAATTACGCACAGAAATAATTTTGAAATTCAATTTGAATATTGAGATTTTTATAAAAGCGTACACACAACATGTCCTTTAAACGACTTACCTAATAGGTATCTTTATTGAGTCTACAAGTTGAAACAGCGATTATTTATTTCTTTCTAGAATTAAAATTATGATTATCACTAACTTTCTTAAGGGGACACCGGAGGAACAATCGCCCATACAACACGTACTACCAAGATCATTTCTAATTGGAGCATATTTTTACCTTAATAAGGCAATATTTTAATTTGCATAGTATTTATCTAGGTTCCTAACCATATATTAGATCAAAATACTTACCTAAAATGAAATAGAAGCGTATCGAATTCTACATGTTTTTACGTCATAAAATACCTGTTTTCAACCTAATTGTTTCGTATTAAAAACAACAACATCTTACGTATCCTAGTCATGGGAACATAGATTATATTGTCTAGTTACAGAATAACAATACAATGAGAAAAATACAACAATTTTTCAGTCATAATTTTTGGTATTACGGAACACGGTCAAAATCTAATCAAATTTAGAATCGTTCTATTGCTATCACTGTCGCTCTGCGTGGCTAAACTTCGTCACTAAACAGGGATAGCGATATTCAGGCCGAAGTTTTTGACGCGGCCGAATTGAAGTTGCGCTCAAGGTTCGCCGGCGCGTTAAACAAATTATTATTTTTGTGAATATACATTAGAATTTCATAGATTTATTGATTAGCGAGTGTTATATGTTGTTCCGGCTCTGGATGATTTTCTATATATTAAAAGTATGTATTAAAAAAAAAAGTACATAAGTATTCTATCAGTTATCTGGTTTCCATAGCAGAAGCTCTGCTTAGTTTGGGGATAGATAGCGCTGTGTAAAATGTCCACCATATTTGTTTATTAATTATATATAATATTTATTTTTTTAAACTTATAGCGTAATGAGAAGTCTGGGTCCCATATTATAAATTGCACAAACAGTTCTCTTCTGTAGCACATAAATGGTGTTATATCTGCAGCCTCCTTCCATTTCACAAAAATATACATGGCGTTTCTAAATAATATGTACAAAATGTAAGACAAAATAAATTCCCCGAGTGTTTTCATTGCTTTCTGTTTAACTGTTTCGTCCACGGCTTTTTGACGGCATTATTCAAATTGTAATCCTGACTCGCTACAAATTAAAAAACAGTAAAAACAAGCGTGAAAATACATTGTTGGTTCCGTATGTTTGGTGGCCATTCACACTATTTGAAGTAGAAGTATTAAGCGTAGTAGATATTCCCTGTGAAAAGGCTCGCTCACAAGGAATTCTTCATAAAGTACCATACCTATTTCTGCTGCCAAGCAATGCTGTGTTTCTGTAAGAAGCTTTACACCTGTATGCTTCAAGTTGATAAATGCAGGGCAGTGCAACGTAGCGCACGTTTCTAAGGTTCGTGATCTACGAGGCAATAGTTTGTTATAAGCGATGGTTATTAATTAACATCAGGTGGACTATATGAAGAGGCAGTATAAAAAAACAATTAAAACTGTATACCTGAGCAGATTACATGCACAGGTAAGCTTGAGCCTTTATCTGATATAGCTATCCATAAAGATAGTATGTAGGAACTAAGATTTTTGTTGTTAAATTATTTTTTCAAAACAAGATTTTATAAAATTCATAATCGGAACCGCAAGCAGATTCAAATGAGCCCAAACACTATTATCCTACTATAATCAATTCAGAAGTTCCGGTGTCCAGCATCTGTCTCCACCATGAGACCACCTCTATGGTACCGCTCGCTCACAAGGAATTCTTCATAAAGTACTACTACCATACCTATTTCTTCTGCCAAGCAATGCTGTGTTTCTGTAAGAAGCTTTACACCTGTGTGCTTCAAGTTGATAAATGCAAGGCAGTGCAACGTAGCGCACGTTTCTAAGGTTCGTGATCTACGAGGCAATAGTTTGTTATAAGCGATGGTTATTACTTAACATCAGGTGGACTATATGAAGAGGCAGTATAAAAAAACAATTAAAACTGTATACCTGAGCAGATTACATGCACAGGTAAGCTTGAGCCTTTATCTGATATAGCTATCCATAAAGATAGTATGTAGGAACTAAGATTTTTGTTGTTAAATTATTTTTTCAAATCAAGATTTTATAAAATTCATAATCGGAACCGCAAGCAGATTCAAATGAGCCCAAACACTATTATCCTACTATAATCCATTCAGAAGTTCCGGTGTCCAGCATCTGTCTCCACCATGAGACCACCTCTATGGTACCATAGTAATGCATTGTCACCGAAGTTACATATGTATTAAAAATTTCAGCTCAATCGGTTGAGAGGAATGGCTTTAAAATTCAGTTGCAAGATTCCGCCCGGACAAACATACATACATTGCAAGTTATTAAAATGCTTGTAAAAATAATGTAAGTAAACGTATGAGCTAGTGACCAACCAAGGTGTTGAAGTAAGGTCATTTAGTCACAGCAAAATTGTGCTATCACTACCTACCTATGTATCTAAAATTACACGATGATCGGATCAACGATACGAAAGTTATCCTCGGACAAACAAACATAGATACATACAACGCCGATTTGCCCAAGTTGATTTAGGGATCTCGCTTCGCTCGATCAATTATTGTGTCAAGGGGGAGTGATTTTTCTAGCCAATGGGTCTGGGTTCCACGTTCTTAGACATTCGCCAATCTCCTTTACTTAATATTCGAAGGAACCCCAAACAGTATTTCACGGGGTGTGCCTTCTATCAACAGCGTTCGTTGAGTCTATGCTAATAAAAAATTAATGCTTCAAGACATTGGCAGGTTTCGGTTCGTTTCACTCGTTTATATTTATAGAACTTTTGGGACTGATTACTCGAATAATTCAAATACTTATTATACTTATACTTTTATAAAAGATGTTTGTAGTTTTATAAATGATGTTTGTGTTTTTATAAATGATGTTTGTGTTTTTATAAATGAAGTTTGTATTTTTATAAATGAAGTTTGTATTTGGGATTTCGTAAAAAATAATGAGGTGAATCGTTGCGTCTAGTTTCTTATCATTATCAAATAAGACATAGAGCATTCCCTGTTCAGATCCTCCACCATAGATTTTCACAATGGTCAATCTTGTACGGCCTGCACCCAGGGGTGGGCAGTATTTCAATGACTTGTTATTAAAATACGTAATTGAATTACAAATACGTATTTTGTATTTTTAATTCAATTACTTCGTAAAAATGTAATTTGTATTTGGTATTTCAAATACCTGATTACATTGAATACATTGAATCAAAATACATTGAACATAAATACATTTAGCGATATTATTAATCGTGCGTTCTACAGGAAATAGCGTACGATAGTTTTCGTAACTATTCGTGAGCAAAGTGACGACTTAGCGTCATTTTGCTCATCATTAGATGTCTATTATATGCCATTATCTTTAAAGTTGGCAACACTGCACCTACACTGTACGTCTAATTGTCAAGCACCTAACACCTGACTGCGTTTTGTAATTTGAATTAATATAAAAATTGTTAAAATACTGTATTTTATATTTCAAATGCACGACTTAAAAACATTATGTTCTTCGTATTTTAAATACGTGCGAGATAGTATTTTGTATTTTATATTTCAAATACACGACTTAAAAATATTTTGTTCTTCGTATTTTAAATACGTGCGAGATAGTATTTTGTATATTATATTTCAAATACACGACTTAAAAATATTTTGTTCTTCGTATTTTAAATACCTGCGAGATAGTATTTTGTAATATGTATTTTAATTAACGCAAAACATGTATTTTGCCCAGCTGTACCTGCACCCAACAGCTCCTAGCAAGTTTATTAAGTTATCTCGTTGTTTAGGCGGGGACAGTCCTACTCTGAGCTTTCCAGTGCATAGAGTCCACTCAAGAAACTTTCTGCCCCAACAGGCATCAGTTCTTCGAGTGGAAAATACTTAGTTTTGTCAACGCATACAACGCCTCTTACTAGATGGAAAGTTGTCCTGATAAAGATTGCTGGGTGCCGTTGGGAACAGCTGTACAGGATCGGTCCTATGGCTGATATTAAAATGAAGATTTTTTACCGCAGAAGCAAGTTTAGAAAGGTTTTTGAATTCCGGACAGCGCTTTCTTTCCTCATAAACATTCCTTATTCTAAATTAAAGTATCCATTCAGAATTCAAAAACTATTTCATCAATCATTTCATTACCCACAACCTGATTTATCAACCGTCCTGTCCTCAATCATACCTTATCAATCCAACGCCACCAATAAAGTAGCTCTTACCTGAGTTTATCAATTTGTAAATATGGCGTGACGTCTTTTATTATCTTATTTTATTTACTGTCTGTCGTCCCGAGTTTACCACGGAATCGTTTTGGACGAAAGTATTTTTGATGCGAAGAGTAGTTACAATTAGATATGTAGTAAAAATGTTTTGTTTTTATTGTTTTCAATTATATTACCTTCCAATACTAAATTTTGTATGCAATACAAAATACTGAGTAGTATAATAAAGTTAAAAAATTAGAGAAACTGGAGATTTTTTAAGAACTTATTTGTACTAAAAACGGGATATTTACCATGATTTGTCAGTTTTTGAGCATTTATGATATTTCGACGCAGTTGCATGCGCCATGAAAACATAATTAGAACTTAATTTTAAGAACTTGTTATCTATTATTTTTGCCAAATATTAATTGGTATTTTAAAAGATTATTCATGCAATCTCAAAAGGGAAGTTAAGTATCACATTTTTTTTATATTGTTACGTAATGAGCATGGCAACAAGAGACGTGACCGTCCTAGTCACCGCTAATCCGGCCGAGGCTTCGCGCAGGAGCAAGCGCCACGGGCCACGTTCGTCCGGCACACTCACTTTTTCTGGGACGGTTGGAGCGCGCGGTCGTGTTATGTGCATTCAGTTTAATTGCTGGTCGATCGTAGTGTGTTTTTGTAATTATTTTCACGGAATACTATTGTTTTGTTGCGATTAGTTGTGTTTTTTAATAAATGTTGATACTGATTTGTTAGAATATATTATAGGCTAGCGTTTAACCACGATCTCGGCTGATGGTAAGCGATGATGCAGTCTACGATGGTACACGCTTGCCTAGAAGAAACCTAAAAGAACTCGCGACTTGATGACCCCTAGGTTGTAGTTATCAGGAAACACAGACTCGGGCAAGGCGTTTCGCTCCTTGGCGGTGCGCATAACAAAGATCATTGTAAAAATCAATCAAACTAACTATTGACATCAACTGGCTGGCTAACGTAGAAAACGTTAACGTTGGCACTGGTGATCGGGGTACTGGGACGCGGTAATGGATTACTGGGTATTCTACACGTGGGCAACGATAGGAGTGATTGATTGGAGGCCTTGTATTGGAGCTTTATCTGTTAAATTGGACGTTTGAATTGCTCTGAGAATTTCGTCAATATCTTGTAGACTAAGAGTGGAAGTCGGAACGTGGTTAGCGATGACTTCCCGCTAACAAACAATGTCACTAAGGTTAGCGAGAACTTATTGTTCGCTAAGTCCTAACTGACAATGTCATTACTATGATACGCTATGACTTTGCGTCCGAATACACTCGCTAATACATCGCCCACAATGTTGAGACTTTGCCCCCGGAGCCAGTGGCTATATTTATAAGCCATACACGATAGTTCCACATGGTCAATAAATTAAATCGATATAGAAATATAATTTGGAAACCACTTCCAACGTTTATAACTACTGAAATGACACTTGTTTCCACGAACAATTATTTTTTTATTTTTTAATCCACCTGATGTTAGGTGATAACCATCACCTATTACAATGTATTGCCTCGTAGGTCACATACCTTAGGAACGTCCTCTACAATGCACTGGCCTGTGTCCATCAAATTGAGGCATACTGGTTATAGAATTATATTCGTTTTATATTCGGACTGCGCAAGTTCACGTATCCATGTTCAGATCCCAACTTAAATAGCTCCCTATTCGTCTTTGTCGTGATCTTCACGTTCTTTCACTTTTATTTAAAGTATTATATTGTCCACTCTGTCCTCCCTACCTCCGTGAACGCTTCGAATTCCTTGTCCCTCGCAGTGTGACATCCCGGTCCTCTGAGTCCTTTCTCCTCAAAACACCTCAACACACTTCAATCCGCTATGGTGGCTCCTTTACCGTTTATGCGGTGAAAATTTGGAATGCCCTGCCCCATGAAGTTCGCGCCAGTCCGTCGTTTAACATTTTCAAACGGAAAGTTAAAGAGCACAATCTTTCTCTTTAATTTTATTTTATTGTAGGTATATATTTATTTTTGTATATATTAGTCTATTTATTATATTTATTCATTTTATATATCTTAAACAAATAAAACGATATATACCAAAAGAAAGTATCTTTTGGTATATATCGTTTTATTTGTTTAAGATATATGTACATATTTATGATTCTTGTACACGCACCTACCTTTGAAATCATCTCTCTCTCTAACTTCAAAGGTTTGCTGGAAGAAAACTCTTCATAGGGTTAAGCTCGCCTTTGTACATGTCCTCTATTTCTGTACTTTATAATGTATTTTCTTGTGTACAATAAAAAATAAAGAATTATTGTTTAAGTAGGCAGGGCACATAACTGGAAGAAAAAACGGACAAAAAGCAGCGTTTATAAAGATTCTACGATTTATAGATGAACTCGCTGTTGCAACTAGACTTGACACCTCATTTTTATCCCATGGGAACTGATATATGGGACAAAAGCGTACGTGGTAATCCAGGTTATAATCTACGTATATACCAAATTTCATCGAAATCGGTTCAGCCGTTACGACGTGATTGAGTAACAAACAAATAAATAAATAAACAAACATCCAAACTTTCGCATTTATTATATAAATGTGATGATTTAAAAATGTATTATTTGCACTTATTAAAATGTAAATAGTCTTTTTGCATTGTCAGAAAAAAAAATCTAAAACTAACAATTTCAGACAGCATAGATTATTGTGTCTAGAATCTTCATAAGAATCTTAAAACTACGCTAACTACTGCTAAAGATATGAAAAGAGTAGTGATTTGCGTTTTTCATCGTTATAATCGGTTTTGTTTTTTTATCTTGTTAAATAATATAAAAACCATCCATTTTGTAGAACTCTGACTCAAAATGCATAATATGCAAAAACAATTTAACCAAAGCTAAATAAATCGGGGTTAAAAGTCGAATAGTCTCAGAACCAGCAAATAAAATAAACCAACGCATTTAACAAATCCCACGCGTCGAGTACTTAATTAAACTCACTTGAGTCCCGCAGGATTTCTTATAGCTCTATCTCAAAGGAAAACGACCGTTGTCACGCACCTAACAGAAATAAAGTGTCGTCGAGCGATGCGAATCATCCCTCTAATCCGCTTCTCGCGATAGGAACATCTATACGTTACGCATCCCTAGCCATTTCTGGCTAAGCGAGTAGAAGAAATCTTATCAATTTATAAATGCGATTATAAATGGTCTTATTCAAGAATTTATAACTATGAAGGTATTTATGTCTGCGCATCTTTTCCGAGGATTGGACTTAGGCGGTTGACACACTGCCACGCACCACGCTGCATGTTGCGTGTCGACGCACTTACGCGCGTACTCGCGGGAGTGTAGATCTGCATCATTGTGCGGGTTTTTTACGCACTCACGCGCGTAGTTGCGTTTTGTGGATTCACGGTGGGTCTGACTAATTTAATTCAAGTGCAGCTCCAAAATAGTGCGCTTCCAACCTCACGTACGCCACTGCGGGCCTCGATGTGCTATACCTTGCGTCCCGCCCCGCACCTACGCGCGGGGGTGCATGTTTCTCCGCGCTTGAGCGCGTGATCTGCATGAACGCGCGTGGATGCATTTTCTGTGTGTTGGAGTGTGTGTATTTTCTATACAAACGGAGATACTTACAAGCAATGTTAGGACACGCATTCACGCAACATGCAGCGTGGTGCGTGGCAGTGTGTTGAGCGCCTTACTAAGCTGACTGACGTGATACAGTGGGTCAATAGCTGGCTGAGACGCAGGAGGTAGCGGGTTCGATTCCCGGTGCGGGACAAACGTTTGCATGGTCTACACTCTAGAGATATTTGTTTCGGGTTTGGGTGTTTTCTATATATATTTTAATTTGGTGGAACTTCGTTTGACCACAATCTCACCTGACGGTAAGCAGTAATGTAGTCTAAAATGAAGCACGAAGATCTAGAAGAAACCTATTTACTCTTACCTTAAAGACACCTGGATTGTATTCTTTAAGAAAAACAGACGACGGTAAAGTGTTCCTTATCTTAGCTGTGCGCTCAAGAACGTAGAACCAAAACGGTGTGTGCGAATGGGTGGAATATCAACTAGATACGGATGGTACTGAGCCGTGCGCCTGCTTGTCATATAAATTGCTAGCTGACCAATCCGCAGCTTCGCACGCGTAGTTTTTCAATAAAAACATTACCCTCCTTCTGCGAAGTTGGGTAAAAAGTAGCCTATGTTACCCGGGGATAGCGTAGCTTCCCAAAAATGTAAGAATTTTTGAAATCAGTCAATTAGTTTTTGAGTTTATTCATTACAAACATACACACAAAAATACAAATCTTTCCAAAAAATGTGTTATTATGTATTCTATCAGTTTTGGTTCTAACAGTACAAGCTTTGCTTAGTTTGGGACTAGATAGCGCTGTGTGAAATGTCCAGCATTATTTATTTATTAGAAACTGGGTATACCTAGAAGGTATAATTGCAGATCAAGTGTACCTACCATCATTATCATCAGCTCGTAGGTACCGCAACTGAGTATAGCAATTCTTTCGCTTCTGCCACTACACTTGATATTCTCTGATACGGGTGGTACCCGTGACTGCAAGAGTGTTTTTAAGTGGAGACTCATCTAATTTAATATGTTTGAAACTCCATTCGACAGAATATTTTTGCCTAACCTAATATAAAGAACATATTTTGAGTAACAAATGATGAACTATTGACTTTTATTACGTCGTCTACCTAACGAGCTAATAGACCAGGGTGTTTTTGGACAGTTTTTGGTGGTTGCTACATGATAGCATTGCTCGACCCTTCACCACGTGTACCTAGTACCTAAAGCTTATTCCAAGTAGGTAGCTACTAATGAAACTAGTGGTTCACCCCGAACTGTGATCTCGCGAGTTTCCCATAAAAACAACAAAATATTATTCGCAATTTTTGACTGTCAGAATAGTGAAACTGAAATGTATAACTAATTTACTTGACCTACAGTTTCATTCAAATTACAGGTAACGGGAGTTTATGTTAGTTGGTTGTAATTTTTTGGGATAGAAATTGCAGTTATTCTGGATTTCAGACTTTTGCCTATATGTATGTCACTAAAGCTACACGCATAACAAATTTCAACACTATGGGGTCACTGGTGTACCCTGTGAGAACAGTCAAAGTTCAGTTTTTATTATGGTTAATAACGATAACTTAAAAACTACAAAGTTTAACCTAAAACTAAAAACGGAGTCAAAATGTACTCACAAAGACCTAATATTAAACGTGCCATTTGACTAGATAGTCTAATTTCGTTTTTTTTAGTACTTGAACCCCAATATCTCAACAACCCCTCTACATTTTTACCTCATTTAGTCACACCAAAATTGTGCCATTACTACCTACCTATATGCCAAATTTCATGATGTACAGATAAACGATTCGAAAGGTATCCTCGGACAAACATAAATACAACACCGATTTGCCTAAGTTGATTTGGAGATCTCGCTTCGATTGATCAATAAAAAACCTAATTTAGATAATGTTTAGAATAGATAGTGTTTTCGCAAGAATCGCAACTTCGCAAGAGGGGAGACCGGAGGGGAATCGCACATACAACACGTACCACCACGATCATTTTTTAATTGGAGCATATTTCTATTTTATTAAGGTATTATTTTAATTTGAATAGTATTTATCTAGGTTCCCAACCATATATTAGATCAAAATACTTACCTAAAATGAAATAGAAGCGTATCGCATTCTGCATGTTTTTACGTCATAAAAGACCTGTTTTCAACCTAATTGTTTCGTATTAAAAACAACAACATCTTACGTATCCTAGTCATGGGAACATAGATTATATCGTCTAGTTACAGAATAACAACACAATGAGAAAAATACAACAAGTTTTCAGTCATCATTTTTGGTATTACGGAACACGGTCAAAATCTAATCGAATTTAGAATCGTTCATTTGCTATCACTGTCGCTCTGCGTGGCTAAACTTCGTCACTAAACAGGGATAGCGATATTCACGCGGCCGAATTGAAGTTGCGCTCGGGGTTCGCCGGCTTCTCCATATATTTTGAAAACAATAATATGCCGGTAACTAATTAAATTTAAATAAATGGTCACGCAAATAAGCTTTCTCTCTCAGCATTTCGTTAACAAATCAAATTGAAATAATTTTAATGAATTCAACGAATAAATTGCAACGTAATTGCGAATATGCCAATTATTTTAATTGTAGTGACAGACAGATAACATTGGATTGTTAATCATGTTTATTAATAAGCTGAAATAAAATCATAATTACAATTCTTATTATTTCTGCTGACGGCAAGTAAGCTAGCTGTGTTCCGGTTTGAAGGGTATAGGCACGGTAACGTTATCTGTACAGTATTCTGTCTTTATACAAACGGCCGGAAATTGAATCATACCTGCGCTCCTCGTGTTCGGTACCCACTCGGTACACAACCAGTCGCCAATGCGCCGCAGCACGGTAACGTCGTTGCTGCAGTGACAAACAATGGGATTTTTTTTGTACGCAGTAAGCGTGCGATTTGAGAATATTTTATGAAATAAATTCAAGTACTAACATAATATGGCGAAGAGCACGAATAGCTGAATACTGAACTTTAAGAAAATTCACAGAGTACACCAGTGACCCCACAGTGCTGTAATTTGGTATGCGTGTAGCGTAAGTGATACAAATATAGGCAAAAGTCTGAAATCCAGAATAACTGCAATTTGTACACCAAAAAAGAACCATAATAATAAAACCATTTTATATGAATTCTCGTTACCTGTAATTTTAAGGAAACTGTAGGTCAAGTAATTCGGTAAACTGTTTTAGTCCCTCTCACTTCTGGATCTCCCAAAAAATACGTTTGCCTTATTGCAGAAGGCAGTAATTTTGAATACTTGCAGGATTGTAAGAAAGTTCTTGCAGACTGGCCTATCCACCGAATTGTCACCTACACTACCATGTACAATGGTTCAAAATGATACCACCCGAACCACTGAGGGGTACTTAGCTTAGACCCGTGCACCTATTTTATTCCCCGGTTTTTCTGAGCCAAGTTGATAAAAATCATTAATAAAAATAATAACTATTAATATGTCATCATCTCGTCTTAATCTTTGATCCATATCGATCCATATTTAGAGAGGACATTCCAATGTATCATTTGGTTTTGCTGTTCGTTGGTAGTATTGTGACAGCTGTCAAATCGGAACTATAAGATTTCCACGAGTTTACCAATCCCATTGCTAACAACATCCCATACGCAATGCCGTCTGTTTGATCAGCTTCCACCTAAGCCGTACAAATATTGACCTAAAACCTATTTAACTGAACTCAAATACTCTACTTTCATAATGTCGTGGCTATAGAAATAACAGTAGTTGCTTGCATTTAGGGAACAAAGATATTGTATCCTAAACCAAAAAGTAGACTCTTGATTAAGAATTATTTAATGTCATGTTTTATCCTATGACAGCCTTTGTCAAAATTTATCGAAGCTTTAGTAGAAAAATAGTTTGTATTATCATTGTGTGATATCAATTTACAAAAAAGTTGTACTAAATTTGGAGCTAGATGGCGATGTGTGACATTAATTAAAAAATAAATAATTGACTAAATGTTTTGTACAGAAAGCATTGAATTCTCAAAAGTAAAGTTGGTTTACGGACGATAATTTTATGTAGTAACGAGAGAGATAGATGTGTCACAAGCCGAACGCTTAGGCAGATCGTACCTTTCCATCGCTTGTTCAGCGCTCTCGCTTGCACGCTCGGCTTAGGCGGAACTAGACAATGAGTCATGCTTTTTTGTGCAGCTGGCGTTCATCGATTTATAAGACGTTTATCACGTCAAAAATTGGTCGTCTGTAAAGTCGGTTTACGGACGATAATTTTACGTGATAACGAGTGGAAGAGAGGTAGATGCGTCACAAGCCGAACGCTTAGGCCGATCGTGCCTCTCTATTGCTTTTTCCGCGCTCTCGCTTGCACGCTCGGCTCAGGCAGAACGTGACACTTTTTCGTGCGTGCAGCCGGCGTTCATCGATTTTTAAGACGTTTATAACGTCAAAAGTTGATTCTGCTCATGAAGCTAACCAATTTGTATTAATAGATAGGAAGGGAGAGTACTGAACTGTGGATCTTAGATGTTTCTTAGATCGTGTGCTTAGAAATATTAGGAACAAAAACTCACAAATAAACCATTTTTAGCGAAAATATAGTTATATATATAAGTTGGTATAAGGACAATGACTCATTTTCGGGTTCACATACATATTTCAATGTAGCAATAAACCACTTACGTGTAACTCACAACTAATATATTGCTATTGGACCATGCAGTAAAACTAGAACCTTAAACAATAAAAAACCCGGCCAAGTGCGAGTCGGATTCGCGCACTAAGGGTTGCGTACCATTATCTATAAAAACGAGCAAAAAAATCACGAGCCCCCCTTAAATATTTGTTTTATTTTAACTTAATTGTTTATTTTTAAAGTGAATATGTAACTTAATATTCTGTGAATATTTCAAGTGTCTACCTGTTGCCGTTATCAATATCGAGCAAAAACGAGCAAAAAAATCACGTTAGTTTTATGGGAGCCCCCATTAAATATTTATTTTATACTGTTTTTAGTATTTATTGTTATAGCAGCAACAGAAATACATTATCTGTGAAAATTTAAACTGCCTAACTATCACGGTTCATGAGATACAGCCTGGTGACAGACGGACAGACATACAGACAGCGGAGTCTTAGTAATAGGGTCCCGTTTTACCCTTTGGGTACGGAGCCTTAAAAAGAATGTATCTTACAGAAACTATTTCGAGAAAAAACGACCGGCAGGCCAAGGTAAGCAATATATTACACCACGAAGAATCCCACTGAGGAGAAAATGGATCGAAAAGTGATAGTAATGTCAGATAAAACTGTCAATGCTAACCCTTCGGTGTTCAATCACATGGTAAGGGTGAGATGCATTAAAACTTACTACTCGGGTCGAGATAAAAGTCGCTTCTGAATAAAACAATTTTAATATTAAAAATTCTTTAATAGATATTAATAACTTAACTAGTTCAATTCCAGTGAAAATTTAATCTTAGAATTACCAATCTTAGATTTATAAAAACTTGAGAATTGCTTCGTAGGTCACTCAACTTAGAAATGTGCCCTACGATGTCCTGCGCGTTGATTTGAGGCACACTCGTTTAAAGCCTCATGTGCCTGTTATTTCACTGGCAACCATACCCTTCAAACGGAACACAGCAGTACTGCTAAGTGGTAGAAATAAGTACAGTGTTAGTAGTTTTCCGGGCGAGCCTTTTCATAAGAAACTCTAATACTCTAACTATCAGTTTAGCTTAGTTGAGCACAGCCTAAGAAACGCTTAGAAAATGTCGTGCGAAGGATGTGAAATTACGTAGACCATGTCGTTCCTGCGGATTAAGGCTGACTAAGTTGAGTGGACGGTATAGGATGCAAGCCTACTTCTTATCAAAATCCAGCGGTTGCGTTATTAATCAGTTATTGGTGGAACTTCTCACAAGGCGCTAGGGTTTTTCATTTCAAACTAATTATATTGAAGCTTCGCTTTCGACAAAATAATATTTCAAAAAAATATAGATAGATAGATAGATAGATAACTCTTTATTGAATTACCACACAAACAGAAATAATAAAAAAATAAGTACTGGGTTAAAATAAATAAGGCAATACAATGGGCGGCCTTATCGCTAAAAGCGATCTCTTCCAGGCAACCTTTGGATGGAGCGAAATTTTTTAAAATTGCGGAGTGCGGTGTACTTTAGCGGATACATTACATTTACACATAATATATTCTAAGATATAATAATAATATGAAGTTTTAATCCTAATACTTAATATACTTATAAAATAGACTAATATATAGGTATATACATATAGCAAACTATACTAACAGATAAAATAAGTACATAAATAGTAAATAAATAACGCTAGGAAGATGACATCGTCAGGTAATGATGTTTCACCTTCAATTTGAAGACGTGTAAGGACGATGACCGTCTTACTTCTTCGGGCAGAGCATTCCACAGCTGAACAGCCTGGACAGTAAAAGAAGCGCTGTAAAAGGAAGTGCTGTGCGAAGGAGTTCTGAGTATCAAGTTTTCTGATGACCTAAGAGTATAGTTATTTGAAGAATGGAGAAATTCAAATCAATAATGAAAGTATGAAAAATATGTTCATACTTTCATTATTAAAATCTCAGAAATCTACAAAATGCTGCTTGAAGCTTTATTTAAGCTATGTTAAATGACCTCATTTTAACTAGTAACCCCATTTTGAATTATTGACTCCACAATTTAGACCCCTGTGCATTCAAAATAACTATTGGTTCGCCTCGAACTGAGATCTTGCGAGTCTCCCATAAAAACAAAAGCATATTAGTTGTAATCTTTGACTATCAAAATAGTGCAACGAATGACTAAACCAATTTACTTGAATGTTTCATTCATAGTATAGGAAACGGGGATTCTTTTATGGGGTAGAAATTGCAGTTACTCTGGATTTCAGACTCAGATTTGTGTCACTAAAGCTACACGCATATACCAGATTTCAGCACTGTGAGGTCACTGGTGTACCCTGTTAATTTAGTCAAAGTTCAGTTTGTATTAAGGTTTGTACTTAAAAACTACATAGTTTAAACAACATATAAAATAGTAGTCGAAATGTACTTATAAAGATATTTTATTAGACGTCACTTGTTGACCGGATAGTCTCATTTTGTTTTTTTACCCCTCTTAATATGTCAACAACCCCCCACAATTTAAGCTCATTTAGTCACACCAAAATTGTGTCATCACTACCTACCTATATACCAAATTTCAAGATGATGAACGCTTCGAAAGTTATCCTCGGACAAACAAACATACATACATACCACACCGATTTGCCCAAGTTGATTTGGAGATCTCGCTTCGCGCTATCAAAAATATTTTTGTGGGTTTTTACTTTCAATAGAGATGGTCTTCAGAAGAACTAAAGTTGCCGACATAGTTCTCAAAATTAGCAAGTCGAAGTGACTCGAAGCAAGAAAGGTTCTCGAGTGGAGACCACGGACTGGAAGACGCAGCGTAGGCCGGCCCCCCACAAGGTGGACCGACGATCTAGTAAGAATCGCGGGGAGCCGCTGACGGCTACCAACCGCTCGTTGTGGCGATCTAATGGGGAGGCCTATGTTCAGCAGTGGACGTCTGCTGGCTGATGATGATGATGAGAAGTGGTCCTAGATTTTTTATAACTTTTCCGAAGTCAATATCTTTAGTAGTACGTATATTCATTATCCGTCGCTGTACTGAGATAATCGGCTGTGTGTGTCAGTCGGACGCGGACAGCCGGACGATGCGTCGTCTGACCGTCCGTCCATCTGTCCTTGCGTCAAGAGTTCCGTTTGTATCACGTTTTACCTCTAAAAATACGAAAACTAAACAAGCCCAATTAATAAGTTTGACAGCAAGCATTCACGTGATATTTGGTACATATGTACCAAATATCACGGGAAGGCTTGCTGCCGTACAAAAATGTATATTTTAGTGACGTCAAATATATATTTTAGTGACGTCAGAGTAAACTTCCTATTTTAATAATGATAGGGCAAAATGCCTTTAAACAAAAAATACTTACATGACTAAAATACAGAAGAAACAGTTGAATCATCTAAAGACCGTTGCAAACGAACTATAGATAGCTCAACTGCTCCAGATAGTGATAGATAGCTCCAAAGAGTGGAACGCCTTGCCAGAGTCTGCGTTTCCTAATAGCTACAGCCTGTTAAGTCGCGAGTGAATAGGTTTCTTCTAGGCAAGCGTGTACCATCGTAGACTGCATCATCGCTTACCATCAGGCGAGATCGTGGTCAAACGCAAGCCTACAATGTATAAGAAAAAAGATCACTATCAGGCGGAAGTGTCATCAAGACAATGCCTTCATTGCCCCGTTGAATTGCAATGCTTATGCGTTGACCCAGATAAGCGCCAGCTCTCGGTTCATACGTCGCTTCGACCATTATTATTTCCTTGCTCATAAAATTATCCTAAAAGCTTCCATTGAGTAGATATTTCTTGGGTATTTTCTTATTTTATCTGTTTCCGTGATAGCCTTTTGTTTATACGTCAATGTGTTAGAGCTTTGCCTTTCTGTTATCTGATAAACTGTAATTGATAACCTGATAAAGTGTAGGTACTTGATTACTGTATGAAAAATAATAATATTTGATTCCCGGCTCGGTTATACGATTTTCTAAAATATTTGAATGCATGAATGCATAAGTGTTCATCCATTTGTAAGGTTATATAGATGCTATGTCGATTTAATATTTTGTTTACTCGATATTATTTTAAAGCTGGCAACTATTTTCATAATATTGTCAGCAATGCTTTCGAGTTGGAACTCAGTGATTGGTCAACGCAAAATGACGTGGGCCAATCGGTGAGCTCTTCGCATCGGGCGATTTTATACTTAAAACCTTTGGACAGTTGCGCATTCTCTTGGTGGCTTTCGAACAAGAAACATTGTAAGCTTAAACATGAGTTTAAAATAAAAAGTTATTACGTATTTGGCGTTCTACTTTCCTACGGATCCTGATAATGAGCTAAGCTAACAATATAATAATAATGGATGAATTATTTACAATATTTATTTTATGTTGTTTGTACTATATGTATGGATTAGTTTAACTATTAATGTAGTGTCTTTTTTAGGTCAAATGCCTTTAATAACAGAAAGAATATAAAATTATTTACATGACTAAAATATAAAAGAAACAGTTGAATCATCTAAAGACCGTTGCAAACGATCTATAGATAGCTCAACTGCTCCAGATCACTACCAGGCGGAAGTGACCCCAAGTCACTAGTTAAGAAATTAACTTTAATTGGAGTAAAATATTAGGAAAATAAGTTATAGATTAAGTTACGTACACCATTTACCTATAAAAATAGATGTAAGTAGAAATACATTAAAACTAAATACTTGTTAATTTATAAATTAATAGGTTTTATAAATTACAAGTTGGCCCGGCAAACTTCGTACCGCCTTGACATGCATATCACGCGGGCTGCCAATGCCCGTCACCTGTAAAATGGTCAATCGGCCATCATTAGCTGCACCTACGTATGAGAAAATAAATTTTTCATATTTTTCTTTCGTGAATTTTCCGATATTTTGATAGTTATTCTGCTATTCGAGGTGGAGATAAATCCAACAAATCAAAAATCATCAAAATCGGTTCCGCTGTTCTTGAGTTAAAAATAGTGTAACCAACCCAACTTTGTTTTATATATATTGACTAGCTGACCAAACCGCAGCTTTGCACGTGTAGTTTTTCAATAAAACACTACCCTCCTTAGCGCAGTTGGGTAAAAAGTAGCCTATGTTACTCAGGGTGAATGTAGCTTTCCAATGGTGAAAGAATTTTTGAAATCGAAGACGTAGTTTTTGAGTTTATTCATTACAAACATACACACAAAAATACAAATCTTTCCTCTTTATAATATTAGTATAGATAGATTAAGAACGCATTTGACTGCAATCTCATCTGAAGATGATGATCTCTACTCGGTTCACTCACTCTTCTGTCACTTGCATCATGAAGACATGGCTACAGGCTGGCAGCAGAACCCATCCTCTATATTTGTTAAAGTTCGGCACACGACTTATTTTTATCGCCTCTCGGATCTTGCGAGGAACGAAGAACTTCTCTCTCGCTAAAACCCGGGCCTTGTCGAAACGTATGTAGTGCGTCGAATCAGAATCTAGGGAATATTCCACCACTGCAGAACTGTTTGAGTCGACATTCTTCATTGCACGTATGTGTTCAGTCAACCTAGTAGATACGTTTTGTTGCAACTTGACTTGACATCCCATTTTTATCCCATGTGAACTGATT
Source organism: Philereme vetulata (assembly GCA_918857605.2). Taxonomy (NCBI): domain Eukaryota; kingdom Metazoa; phylum Arthropoda; class Insecta; order Lepidoptera; family Geometridae; genus Philereme; species Philereme vetulata. The sequence goes on along the minus strand of OU975470.1, from coordinate 5,822,755 downwards.
TATGGGATAAATGGTAGCCAATGATCCAGGTTATAATCTACGTATACGTTATGGCGTGATTGAGTATCAAACAAACAAACATCCAAACTTTCGCATTTATAATATTAGTGTAATATCCCAAGATTGGAAGCTGAAGAGAAAAAGCGTAGCTTGTTCGTGCGTAGCAGTGGATTTACGGCTTTAACTGGAAACTGGCAGAATGCGCGATCGATTACAACTGTCACCCGTTCGGACCGTAGCAAATTGTCAACGCGAAATGAGATTTTTTCTTGTGCCATGCCCTGCTAGGCCCTGCTCAGCTTGGTGACGTTTTGACGTATGATCTTTTTTTGTCGAGTTCCGATTTGATACGATAAAAGCTTTTGTCAGGTTCTTTTTACTTTCATTGTATTTTTATGTATATTGTTTATTGAAACAAGCTATATAGGGTGTTTGATAATATTCGCGCAAAAATTAAAGGGCTTATTTGGATAAGCATAATAAATAAATTAGTTAATTGTTTACCTTAAAAATATAAAATTTATTTTTGGCATGTAAAACAAACACTTTATTAAACTTATGTTGTGCTATTGCATAATGCTTGCCATCTAACCTAACCAGAGATACTGTATTGGTGACGTCTCAAGATATCTTTTGTTATCCCTTTCTAACACAAAACCCGCAGCCATTTCCGAAAGAGATATCAAATCGGCCTTTCTTTTTGGATGTCGATTGCATGAGTAGGCAGTAAGCTTTATATCGAATTAATCACCTAAACTTAGTCCATTTTCTTTAATATTTGATAACCAGTCGTATTATTTTCTAGAAGTCTTTTTTTATGTTTTGAGAAACCGTCACATGAATATCGTCAGTATATTACCAAACAACCTGTATAAGTTTATAACTGAAACCCAACTACGTAATACCTATGTAAATGATAGCTTATGTCACCGGCCATAATAACGAATCTATTGATATCCATTCATTGAAATGGAATGATGGGATGAGTAGTTTAGACGCTACAGTGGAATATACATCATAGACTGCTAACAACATAATCGTTCCTTTTAGTTTTTCCGTAGCCGTAGCCGTAGTCATGTAAAATAGTAGCCTATGTCACCGGCGCTATAACAGCGAATCGATTGACACCTCATTCACCAAAATCGGATGAGTAGTTTAGGCGCTACGGTGGAATATACATCATAGACTGCTAACAACATAATCGTTCCTTTTAGTTTTTCCGTAGCCGTAGCCGTAGTCATGTAAAATAGTAGCCTATGTCACCCGCGCTATAACAGCGAATCGATTGACACCTCATTCACCAAAATCGGATGAGTAGTTTAGGCGCTACGGTGGAATATACATCATAGACTGCTAACAACATAATCGTTCCTTTTAGTTTTTCCGTAGCCGTAGCCGTAGTCATGTAAAATAGTAGCCTATGTCACCCGCGCTATAACAGCGAATCGATTGACACCTCATTCACCAAAATCGGATGAGTAGTTTAGGCGCTACGGTGGAATATACATCATAGACTGCTAACAACATAATCGTTCCTTTTAGTTTTTCCGTAGCCGTAGCCGTAGTCATGTAAAATAGTAGCCTATGTCACCGGCGCCATAACAGCGAATCGATTGACACCTCATTCACCAAAATCGGATGAGTAGTTTAGGCGCTACGGTGGAATATACATCATAGACTGCTAACAACATAATCGTTCCTTTTAGTTTTTCCGTAGCCGTAGCCGTAGTCATGTAAAATAGTAGCCTATGTCACCCGCGCTATAACAGCGAATCGATTGACACCTCATTCACCAAAATCGGATGAGTAGTTTAGGCGCTACGGTGGAATATACATCATAGACTGCTAACAACATAATCGTTCCTTTTAGTTTTTCCGTAGCCGTAGCCGTAGTCATGTAAAATAGTAGCCTATGTCACCGGCGCTATAACAGCGAATCGATTGACACCTCATTCACCAAAATCGGATGAGTAGTTTAGGCGCTACGGTGGAATATACATCATAGACTGCTAACAACATAATCGTTCCTTTTAGTTTTTCCGTAGCCGTAGCCGTAGTCATGTAAAATAGTAGCCTATGTCACCGGCGCCATAACAGCGAATCGATTGACACCTCATTCACCAAAATCGGATGAGTAGTTTAGGCGCTACGGTGGAATATACATCATAGACTGCTAACAACATAATCGTTCCTTTTAGTTTTTCCGTAGCCGTAGCCGTAGTCATGTAAAATAGTAGCCTATGTCACCGGCGCCATAACAGCGAATCGATTGACACCTCATTCACCAAAATCGGATGAGTAGTTTAGGCGCTACGGTGGAATATACATCATAGACTGCTAACAACATAATCGTTCCTTTTAGTTTTTCCGTAGCCGTAGCCGTAGTCATGTAAAATAGTAGCCTATGTCACCGGCGCCATAACAGCGAATCGATTGACACCTCATTCACCAAAATCGGATGAGTAGTTTAGGCGCTACGGTGGAATATACATCATAGACTGCTAACAACATAATCGTTCCTTTTAGTTTTTCCGTAGCCGTAGCCGTAGTCATGTAAAATAGTAGCCTATGTCACCCGCGCTATAACAGCGAATCGATTGACACCTCATTCACCAAAATCGGATGAGTAGTTTAGGCGCTACGGTGGAAAATACATCATAGACTGCTAACAACATAATCGTTCCTTTTAGTTTTTCCGTAGCCGTAGCCGTAGTCATGTAAAATAGTAGCCTATGTCACCGGCGCCATAACAGCGAATCGATTGACACCTCATTCACCAAAATCGGATGAGTAGTTTAGGCGCTACGGTGGAATATACATCATAGACTGCTAACAACATAATCGTTCCTTTTAGTTTTTCCGTAGCCGTAGCCGTAGTCATGTAAAATAGTAGCCTATGTCACCGGCGCCATAACAGCGAATCGATTGACACCTCATTCACCAAAATCGGATGAGTAGTTTAGGCGCTACGGTGGAACATAGGTAAAAACATACGAGTACTTAGACTTCTAAAAACATAACCGTTCCTTTTGGTTTTGCCGTAGCCGTAGTCATGTGAAAATGTAGCCTATGTCACCCGCGCCCTAACAGCGAACCGATTGACACCTCATTTACCAAAATCGGATGAGTAGTTTAGGCGCTACGGTGGATCGTAGCCGTAGTCATGTGAAAATGTAGCCTATGTCACCCGCGCCATAACAGCGAATCGATTGACACCTCATTCACCAAAATCGGATGAGTAGTTTAGGCGCTACGGTAGATCATAGGTAAAAACATACTTAGACTTCTAAAAACATAACCGTTCCTTTTGGATTTGGCATAGTAGGGCAAAACTGGAAAAGCAATTTTCATGAACGACTGATTTGATTGACTTAGTAAGTGACAGACAAGGCTGGAACCGCTGAGTCAACGCCGTGACATCGGATCACTCAGTGTATACTACCGCCTGTATAATGGGGAATGTTCTGAGGAGCTATTTGATCTCATCCCGTCGTCGAGATTTTACCTCCGCACTTCTCGACAACGTAATAAAGCTCATCCACATATCATCGACAGTTGGGTATCGCGCACCACACGCTTCACGCGATCTTTTCTACCCCCATACTTGCAAGATGTGGAATGAGCTACCATCTGAGTTTTTCCCGTTAGGCTACGACATGGCACGCTTCAAGAGAAATGTAAAGAGGTTTCTACAGTGTAGGGAACGCATCGACAATACTTTGGGTGTTGCCGGTGTCAATAGGCGACGGTGACCGCTTACCATAAGGTGGGCCGTAAGCCTGTTTCCCACAAATCTTACATATATAAAAAAAAGTCGTGTTAGTTACACTATTTATAACTCGAGAACGGCTGAACCGATTTGGCTGGAAATTGGTGGGGAGGTAGCTTAGAACCAGGAGACGGACATAACATTCTTTTTATCCCGTTATTAGACATCAAGAGATGGACATAGGATACTTTTTATCCCGTTCGACCGCGTTCCCGTGTGACGTTACATAAAACGTCAAAGAGAATACAAAGTCGCTATAAAACGTGATATAACATAAACGCATCTGACATGGAATAACAAAACGCAAATGACAGCTAAACGTAATTTTGTCTATGGTTTAGTATGGTTGTAAATACATATATATATATAAAAATCGGGTTAGTAATGATGGCCGGGGACAACAATTGAAAATTCTACCAGGGTGAAGTATATTGACAGCCCGCGTTATATACATGTCAAGGCGGTACGAAGTTCGGCGGGTCAACAAGTAGCATATAAAAAAAATTGATTTGTTTTTTTTACCGAACTCTTGGAATCATTGTCATATAGGCCTCCTCCATAGATCTCCAGAGTGACCGCTCATGTGCGGCTTTGGAACGCTTTTGAACACCATCTGTCACTATACATTTTCCCACTTAAACTCAAACGGTAACAATTAATTTTACTGATCAAAGAGTTACAGAAATGGACAACATACGTAACAGATGAAATTAATACGTTTTTTATCCATTTTTTTTTTAAACTCACTCAATCTTTTTTTTTTTTTTGTATTATCTGGTGATAGAACAAGCTTAAACCCCACCTAATATTAAGTGGGCATCGCATATAACAAAGTATTACCTCATAAGTCACGCACATTAAAAACGTGTACTGCTCTGTTGTTATATACGACATTGATTAAAACGGGTATTTATCGCGTATGTACCTTTTTTATTTGTTATCCCGACGTTTCGGCTGTGTTGCAACAGTCATGGTCTCGGGCTGACTGGAGTACTTGGAGCTACCGTCGGGAAGTGCGGGTAGCTGCAGCATCTACCCTCACTTGGTCTTCAGAATTAGAAATGTCCTCGTTCATATTACGACACACTACACTAACCGTATCTACGCACTGAGTCGACCGATTACGATGCGCACACCTAGCAATCACTGGGTCACAAGAAATTTCCAAATTTCAATCGGGAAGATGGCTATAGACTTCTGATCTATAGATACCTCAGACGTATGGGTTTGATGAAAAAAGATTTTTTGAGTTTCAGTTCTAAGTATGGGGAATCCCCAAAATGTATTGTATTTTTGTCTATTTTTGTGTGAAAATCTTAATGCGGTTCACAGAATACATCTACTTCCCAAGTTTCAACATTATAGTTCTTATGGTTTCGGAAAAAAGTGGCTGTGACATACGGACGGACAGACATACGGACATGACGAATCCATAAGGGTTCCGTTTTTTGCCATTTGGCTACGGAACCCTAAAAACGGATATGTTTGAAATATTCCCACTCGAAATTCAAACAGTTTCAAAGTATATATATCAAGCACTACCCGATAGGATACCTCATACAAAATACGAACGCAAACTTCGTACCCGCCAAAATTCTACTTAATAATGAGCTACAGTTTACCTCAACTTAAAACAACATATTTCACCGATAATAGCATAAGAGCCTGTACTAACAAGACCGCAAACCATTAAAAGCATCTGTTAGAAGGCACTTGAAGTCAAAAAACTGAACATAAATCTGAGCTTAAATAGTACAAGTGCCACTTTAGGCAGGTGGTCCGATCTTTTAAGATACAGTTGCTACTAGTTTTTGAAGAGATACGTTTCTTTTCAGACCTACTATAGTTTTTCCATTTATTTATTTTCTCGATGACAGTTCTAATTCGATAGTTGTAGTGTTGTGACCAAATAAGTAATGATATCGATCGAGCTCATCGAGTGACAGTGACATTTCATCAGATTTTGATTAAAATAAATAAATAAAGATTACCTGTCGTTATAATTATTTCGCTTCCTTGTCGAGTATCTACCTATACCTACTTATTTTACAACAGCTTTGAAAGTTTTAAAGAAGTTAGCATGATCAATCAAGAATTATTACGTGTAACATCTTGTAATGAAATATACGATTAGTTAATTAAGTTGTACAAAAGTATCCGGCAGTAGTTTAGTTTCTTATATTTTGTAAAAAAATATCGGGTCTGTTATCGTGTTACGTTTATAGATAGCTCCATCCCTATCAGTTTCTCCGACTCTGGTATAACCTTGTACGTGCGTAGGCGTCATATTTTTATAAAATAATGCATACATAATGTAAAAAAGACGCTCGTTCAAGTTTTCACAGGAGCTGTCATCGAGAAAATAAAGAAATGGAAAGACTATAACCAATAATAATCAGTAATCAGTAGTTTGCAATGCTCATGAAGCGCAAACAAGTATAAAATGCTATTACCTAGTTGTTAAGACCTTATTGTTCTCTTGTTTATGAAAATACAATATCATTTATTTTTGATCGAACGAAGCGAGATCTCTAAATCAACTTGGGCAAATCGGCGTTGTATGTATGTATGATTGTCCGAGGATAACTTACGAAGTGTTGATCCGATCATCATGAAATTTAGTACATAGGTAGGTAGTGATAGCACAATTTTGGTGTGGCTAAATGAGTCAGAAATGTGGGGGGGTTGTTGAGATATTGGTGTTCAAGAGGGGTAAAAAATGAAAATGAGACTAACAGGTCAAGTGGGACGTCAATTGAAAGGTAGTCATTAGTACATTTAGACTCCGTTTTTATTTTTAGTAAAGCCCTTATGGCTTTTGAGTTATTAGCTATAATAAAACCTGAATTTTGACAAAATTCACAGGGTACACCAGTGACCCCACAGTGCTGTAATTTGGTATGAGTGTAGCTTTAGTGGCACAAATATAGGCAAAAGTCTGAAATCCAGAATAACTGCAATTCGTACCCCAAAAATTATATTAAATCAAATGAACTACCATTACCTGTAATTTGAATGAAACTTTAGGTCAAGTAATTTGGTTATTTATTTTGTGGCACTATTTTGGTAGTCATAGATTACAAATTTTATTTTTTTGTTTTAATCGGAGACTCGCGAGATCTCAGTTCGGGGCGAACCACTAATGTATCTTAATGTTGTATGGACCTCTGAACTTTACGTGTACCCGTTTGAACCCCAAAGCAAGTTTGGACCTAGATAGCGCGGTGTGAAATGTCCAGCAATATTTAATTATTACAGAAAGAAGATTACGGTTTAATTAGATACATTAAAACCATGAAATAAGGCCATTATAGATTTTGTTGGACCACACTAATATTTTAAATGCGAATGTTTGGATGTTGTTTGAAAGTTGTTTGTTACTCAATCCGATTTTGATAAAATTTGCTAGAATATGACCATAGATACTTTTTATTCACAGACCACGCGTGTGTGGTTTATTTTCGTATGAAGTAAAGTATCTACATGCTTTACCATCGGGTTGCGAGCAAAAGGCATTGCGGCGCCCGAATAGAAGACACTAAGGTAATGAAAAACATTATCATGAGTTTAAGCGAGCGTTGGGGTGAAAAAGGGGGTTAAGAAGGCCTATAATGATGGTCGTTAGATTACTGCTGCCAGACGTCCAATTCTCTTGATAGACAAAATATTGCATAAGATTGTACCGCACTATTAACTATTTCTCTCTCTCTCTCTTCCCAGCTAAGTATCCCACATGGTGGTAGGGTCAGCTTTCCTGGTCGTTCTTCTCCATTTCGCTCTATCCTTGACGTCGTCATCAGAAACTTGGCATTCTCTCATGTCTTTTGACACTACATCTCTCCACCTTGCCTTGGGTCAACCTCTAGATCTTCGACCGGGGATGGAAAGTTGTAGTGCCAAATTCCCTACGTAGTCATGTGGCCTCCTCTTCACGTGATCGTACCATCGCAGCCGACTCCCCTGCATCTTGTCAGCGATGTCGCGCACCCTCAGGCTTCCTCGAACGTACTCGTTACGGATTTTATTGAGCCTGGTGACGCCGCACATCCACCTCAGCATCTTCATTTCGGCGACTTGGATGGTATGTATGTTCTTCTGCGTTACGGCCCAAGTTTTGCTTCCATACGATAAGGCTGGTCTTATGATAGTCTTATAAATAAGACCTTTAAGTTTTACTAGCATTTTTTTGTCGCAGGTGACACCGGTTACTTCTCGCCATTTTAGCCATACTGCGGCTATTCGGTGCTCAATATTACATTCCACGTTCCCAGAGCTATGCATCATACTACCCAGATATTTATATTGGTCACACAAGGATCTTATTTGATCACTATAAACTATTTTTATATAACTATTTCGATAGCGAGTCGTAAAATTTACAAGTTTATTCAGGGCACAGATAAACCCGTATAAACATGAAATACGTCGAATCGAAAAGATATTCTTTTGTTCAAATCTTTCCAAAAAAAGCATAAACCTATTGATACAAATCTATCAAAGAAAAAACTGAAAGGGAAGGAAGCACAGCTATTTGTAAAAATATATTTGTAAACGGCTAAGTCGTCTATTCGTTTTGCTGTATTGTACTCTTGTCAATAAATGTGGGACAATTGATATTTGTTGTCATTCTGAAATCTTCGGGATGCTTGGACTTCTGGTATATTATGTCAAAAATGACATTAGCTTGCGTTTGTTAACCAACCACAAAATCGGAAGACTTTTGCCACAAACACTGTTCTGTCAGGAGCGAATGAAATCGGTAAAGATTTATTGTTAATACAATTAAAATTGCGAAAGGTGCGAAGCAAAATGCAATGATAATGTGCCTTTGAATACTTCCTAGTAATAAGACACATAATCATTCGAAGTTGGTAACGTTATAAGATTAGTCGTAATTCTGAATCATCTCACTAATTTCGACCTAGAAGTGAATTAGCCTGGTAGCACAGTTGGATAGTGCATCCTCGTATCAAGAGGAAGGTTGCGGGTTCAAATCCCGTCTAGGCTTGAAATTTTTGAGATAATTTTAAAAATATTGTTATAAGATTAGGCTCTAGCGTTCATGACATATTTTTTTATAAATTATAGGCCAGCGTTTAACCACGACCTCGCTTGATGGTAAGCGATGATGCAATCTACGGTGGTACACGCTTGCAAAAGAAACTATTCACTCACAATTTGAAGACCCCTAGGTTGTAGTTATCAGGAAACACAGACTCAAGCAAGGCGTTCCACTTCTTGGCGTTGCGCATAATAAAGGTGGAAGAGTACCGCTTTGTACTGAATGGTACTGAATGTAGGAGCCGGCGGAAGATCAGCGAGCTGCGTACTCGTATTTACTAGTGCGTGGCTCATAATGCTGAGCCGGATCCTAGTTTGCGGACCCTCATAACCTGGACGTACTAACTGCCTATGTCTCTATAACTAAACTAACTCCTACTGTCGTGTTATTTTTGTTACTGTGTATGTCTTTGTTTTGTTATGTGTGCAAATAAATGTATTTTCTTTATTTCTTTTTTGCGAGTATGGGAGGTATGTCTACCATGTAGCGGTGGCGCATCGCGGAGCGTCTGGTTGTCCGATGATAGAATGGGGATGGTGGGATCAGGTGGGTCACCAGTTTCTTCTTCTTCCTGCCGTTAACCCACATTACGCGGGTTCGGCACAACATGTATTCCTCCTCGACATCTCTTTATCAGCAGTCATCTCCGTTGTCACTTCCTTCCCACTCATATCATTCTTCACAGAGTCCATCTATTTCTTCTTCGGCCTTCCACTACTTCTGTATCAATGCACACTCATATATAACACTATTTAAGAACGTGAAAACTCGCACTAATTCTTTTTAAGCCAACACATCTCACAACCTCACATAAACACAAGAGTTTAATAAATTGCAAGCAAAAGTACTAGGAACACAGAATTTATAATGCGGTTTAAAAGTGCCGTTTGGTTATTCACGGCGTCAACAAAAAGTTGTAGCTTGATTCCGGGGTTTCTTGAGGAAACTAGGACAAGGTAAATTAGTTAAAACAACCGGACAAGTGCGAGTCGGACTCGGCCACCGAGATTTCCCAACAAATTTGTAGGTACTTTAAACTAGTGGTTCGCCCGAACTGAGATCTGGCGAGTTTCCGATTAAAACAAAAAAATATTATTTGTAATCTTTGACTATCAAAATAGTGTCACGAAATAATTAATTAACCAATTTACTTAACCTACAGTTTCATTCAAATTACAGGTAACGGGAGTTCCTTTAATGTGTTTTTTTTTGTACCCTGTGAATTTTGTCAAAGTTTACTTTTTATTATGGCTAATAACTAAAAAACTATAAAGAGTTTACGAAAAATAAAACGGAATCTAAATTTAGTAATGAATATCTTTCATTTGACGTCCAATTTGAACAGTTACCCTCATTTTTAATTTTTTTACCCCTCTTGAACCCCAATATCTCAACAACCCCCCAATATTTTTAGCTCATTTAGTCACACCAAAATTGTGCTATCAGTACCTACTTATGTATCAAATTTCACGATGATCGGATCAACGCTTTGAAAGTTATCCTCGGACAAACATAAACTACTCAAAACAAAATAGGGCCCACTTGAAATGTTTCGATATTTTGCCCAACACATTTTTTTTGCGAGTTGTTGGCATACTGATGTATGGAAATGTTAAGTAAGCATATTTATTGATCATAAATTAACACTTAAATGCCAAGTTTAGGGTAGTTCTTAAGTAAGTAGACAAGAAACAAAATCTTACGCTATACCGCAGAATCTGTGAGTGCCATTACATTGTTGCTCAGTGGGGTTTGTTGTGTCTAACGAAGAAGTTATCGTAACCTTACCTTTAATTACCGATTACATCACTGTTTGCATAAACAATGCCTGATTCTCGACATCACATGGACACGGAATCCGCGACTAGAGCCATTGTTTTGCTTCAGCAGGGAAATTCGCAAAGATCGGTAGCTTCAAGCTTAGGTGTGTCAAGACGAGCTATTCGAAATATGTGGGAACGCTTTCAAGAGACAAGTAATGTGAGTAGGAGGCGCGGTTCAGGTAGTACCCGAGCGACAACCTCCCAAGAAGACCGATACATCCGACTCTCTGCACGTCGCGAGTGAACTGTAACTGCACGCATATTGAGAAACCGCTTACGTGACGCCACTGGAACGCGAGTGAGTGACCAAACTGTTCGCAACAGACTTCATGAAGACCAACAACGCTCCAGAATGCCAGTTGTTCGGCTCAAATTGACCAGAGCCCACCCTGCAGCGCGATTAAGATTTGCACGTGATCACCTCGAATGGACCATGAATAATTGGAGGACAGTGCTTTTTACAGATGAATCTAAAGTAAAGTTTTTTAATGATGACAGACGCGTACGAGTTTGGCGACGACCTGGAGAACGTTTTACAGAACCATGTATTCGTGAAACTGACCGCTTTGGTGGACCCAGTATTATGGTATGGGGTGGGATTAGCATAATGGGCAAAACCGAGCTAGTGATTTTGGATGAGGGCAATGTAACGGCCGCCAGCTATGTTCAGCATGTCATCCAACCTCATGTGATCCCATATTCACAGCGAGTAGGCCCTAACTTTATTCTGATGCAAGACAACGTTCGCCCTCATACTGCCAGAGTGACCCAAAGTGCAATCTCCAAAGCTGGTATCGCAGTTCTACCCTGGCCTGCCATGAGTCCGGACCTGAATCCGATCGAGCATATCTGGGACCAGTTGAAAAGAAGCCTTAAAGACAACCACACTGAAATTCATAGCCGACAGGAGTTGATAACTGCTTTAAAAGTGTGTTGGGAGCAAATTTCAGATGAAAACGTCATCCACCTTATAGAGAGTGTTCCAAACCGACTCAGAGAGTGTGTGCGCAATAGGGGAGGACCTACGCGTTACTAAACATAAGTCATTGAGCCACCCTAAGAACATGTTTAAAAAAAAATGTGCTCGTTTCTACAACGTGTTGTTTTGGAAAACCGTGTAATTTTAAGTTAATGTGTAAAACGCGCATTACTTGAAGATTTTTTGGCAAAAATAAGGCATTGTAATGTTTTTTTTAGTGATTCTGAATGTGTTAACCTATTTCTAAAATTAAACTTGAAATAAATTGTACATATTTTTTGTTATTTTAATTTAAATCATATTTTTTTGGGTGGGCCCTATTTTGTTTTGAGTAGTTTACATACCTACATACATACAACGCCGATTTGCGCAAGTTGATTTAGAGATCTCGCTTCGCTCGATCAATAAAGACTATATTTTTTATGGTTTAATTACAGATGTATAGTTTTCAGACTTTTCCCTGTAGGTACTTGTAGTTTAAGACGATATTATTGTACTTGCCAAATTTCATAATCAACGGAAAGTACCCTATAAATTTTGATTCCCTTGAGAACATAACTTGGAAGTTTCATTTTTTCACAGCTTCAAGGGACTGTAGACCTTAATATATGGTTTTAATTTCAACTCGATACTCGTTCGAGATAAAGTCTTGAACTCTTGACAGACAGACAGAAAGACGAACAACAAAGTGATTGTATATGGGTTCCGTTTTTTCCTTTTTAGGTACGGTTTCCTTAAAACTAGACATGGAGGCGTTAACTCAAAGTATACCTATATATACGTCTAAAACCTTATAAAGAACAGGAGACTGTAGCAAACAGATTTATCTAAATCTGATACCGCACTTGGGTCGGTTTTAGTCAAAATAAAATCAAAACAGGGTATTGTTGGCGATCCATTTTACCGGTATCATATTTAGGACGGGGGTTGTGCGTGCTGAATTTTGATATGTTTGTTTGTGAATAAAGGCTAAGAAATAAAAATCAAACACAAGTGCGAGTCTGACTCGCGCACCGAGAGCTAAGTTTTTTTTAATGTCATTTAACTACAAGTTTATGATTATCGGATTGTTTTTTTTTACCTTTAGCATCCCTTGTGCTTAGCATCTATATATTTTTAGCCATTTTAATAAAAATTAATGATATCTACAGGTCTTTGCTCTATGTTTTCCCCTCCTGTCTTTGATCCCCCTAAACCTTTGATGTTATGGATATTTGAGAACCTTTTACTCGTAAATATAGTTTTATCCTATAATCTGATTACGAGTTTATCCATTTTTTAAACAAATAAAAAATTGGTTGTCTGTATAATTTTACGTGATAACGAGTGGAAGAGAGATAGATGCGTCACAAGCCGAACGCTTAGGCAGATCGTGCCTCTCTATCGCTTGTTCCGCGCTCTCGCTTACACGGTTGGCTCAGGCGGAACGTGACACTTTTTCGTGCGTGCAGTCGGTGTTCATAGATTTATAAGACGTTATCACGTTAAAAAAATTAATGAATAAAATGGTCGACTATGTTGATTTTTTAAATACGAAAATCTATTTTTATATGGCCGGGATTTGAACCCGTGACCTCCGGAAAGTGGGAAGTGCAGGAAATTGGTAGTTATCACGTATTGACCTGCAGATTTAGGCTGACTAATCTGAGAGAACGGTTCAGGCTAGCCTTTTTTTAATATTATTTTTTATGCTACATGGAGATGGAACTAGCTTATGGCCCACCTGATGTGCACCTTAGAAATGTGCCCTGCGTTGCACTGCTCTGCGTCCATCAACTTGAGGCATACAAGTGTAAAGCCTCATGAGCCTGTTATTTCACCGGCAACCATAAGTACCCTTCAAATACCCTTAAAACCCAGCAATGCTGCTTATGAAATATGTAGGTGTGGTGGTAGTACTCTCACGGGCAAGCCCTTTCACAAGGAACTCTACTAGAAAGATTGCCTGGAAGAGATCGCAATCAGAGATATGCTTGCCTGGAAGGATAAGGATAAGGTCACCCATTATATTGACTTTTAGGGTTCCGTACCCAAAGGGTAAAACGGCACCCTATTACTGAGACTCCGCTGTCTGTCTGTCCGTCTGTCACCAGGCTGTATCTCATGAATCGAGATAGTAAGACAGTTAAAATTGTCACAGATTATGTATTTTAGTTACCGCTATAACAACAAATATTATAAACCGAATAAAATAAATATTTAAGGGGCTCCAATACAACAAACGTGATTTTTTTGCTTGATATTGATAACGGCAACAGGTTGATGCTTGAAATGTTCACAGATTATTTAGTTATATATTCACTTTAAAAATAAATAATTAAATTAAAATTAAACAAATATTTAAGTGGCGCCCATAAAATAAACGTGATTTTTTTGCCGTTTTACAGATAATGGTACGGAACCCTTCGCGCGCGAGTCCGACTCGCACTTGGCCGATTTTATTAGTTTTATTTTAGTGTTATATTGTTTCTGTGTGGTAATCTCAATGAAGAGTTATCTTATCTTATTTCATCTCTTCAGCTTCCTGTTCACGCCAGCCGTCGGTTGCTGGAGGCAAGGTGGCTTCTTACAGTCTGTGGTATTGCAGACGGATTCAGATAAGCTCGCACCGACGCACGCTGGCTTATTGCGCAAATTTTTTATAACTACGACGAGCTTATAGCTCTTAGATGAAGGATTATTTATTTTGTATAAATTTATTGTTATTATTGATGTTTTTATTAAAACTGTATACAATGTACTTACGTACAAAACAAGAGGTTGACCTATAATGTATATTATCAATAAAATACTATTATGACTATTAATTTGAAATGAAATGAAAATTAAACTTCGCAGTGGTCTCGCAGACATGTATGTAGCGGTTTCTCGAATTCGAAGTCAGTAACTTCATAGGTGCAGCGTTCTTTCTCTTTCGCACTTGCCATTTAAGTTTGAAATGATAAAATGGCGTCGAATCTCAATTTCGCACATACAGGCACGCACCGTTGGAAGAGCCTCGGCGCGGTGCGTGCATGTATGTGGCCGTCGGCAATGCGTGGTATCATCCGTAAAATAACTGACCGTGGGAAACCACTATAAGACCCACTACCAGGTTTGGCCACTCGTAATTGTTCCTCAGTTAGTGAAATTAATAGCAGTGGACTATTTGAAGTACTTAAAATCTCTTTACGCACGCTTGACTTGGGGAGTAAGCTGGTGAATGTGTTACGAAAAGTGCGAATGGAAGTTGAGAGGGAGATATAAGTTAGTGAAGATAGAAAGAGATAGAGTTACGTTTCGTATATTTTTAAACGTTAATGTGCGAGTGCGAGTTGCGTCTGTCCCAAGGAACTTAGTCTGTCCAGAATGAACATAGACTGATCGACCTACAGACGTGTGGACAATTTTGTAATTGAACAATTTTGTAAATTAATATTTAGAAAAAAAAGTTTTACTTCAGTCGTGTGGTCTAAAGTATATATTCACACTCGTTTTTTTACCTGTATATATTTTTTTATACTACTTATATGGCAAACGAGCATGCAGTCCACCAGATGTTAAGTGGCTACTGCAGCCCATGGATATCCACATAGAATTCAAAACAAGCTATTATGTTGTCTTGATCTCTATGTGGATACGTTGCCATACTATAGGACTTAGCTGTTATGCCTATGTGCCAGCAATTACAGGAACATACCATTACCATCTAACCGGAACACAGCAGCACAAGTATTGTTATATGGCGCCAGACACAGGTAAGGCGGTGGTGCTCACTTCCTCGAGCCCGTTCACAAAAGCTCTACCACCAGTAGAATCTTATATCTATCAGTATATCTTCGTTTGCCCACAATCGCACTTGATGGTAAGCGATGATGTGGTCTAAGATGAAGCACGAAGATCTAGAAGAAACCTAGTCCCTCTTACCTTAAAGAGGCCCGGATTGTATTCTTTAGGAAAAACAGACGACAGCAAAGTGTTCGATACCTTAGCTGTACGCATCAAGAAGGTAGAACCAAAACGGAGTGTGCGAATGAGTGATTATTAACTAGGTACAGATAGTACTAAGTCGTACGCTTGCTTGTATAAAGCTGGTATTATAATATAATAAATTAGCTGACCCAGTGAACTTCGTATCACCTTGACATGCATATGACGCGGGCTGCAAATTTACGTCCCCCCGGTAGAACTGTCAGTTGGCCATCATTAACTGCATATATGTATGAGAAAATGAATTTCCTGTTTTTTTTTCTGCGTGCATTTTTTCGATTTTTTAATAGTTATTCTGCTATTCGGGGCGGAGGCAAATCAAACAAATCAAAATTGGTCATGCCATATACAGTGTAAACTCTATATAACGACACTCAAGGGACTGAGCATATTTTGACGTTATAGAGAGTTGTCGTTAAATGGAGAGAACTTTTTCGTCAATACACAGTGATTTTCTTTTACTAGCCATGTTTACAATTTGAAAATATGTGAGCTACTAAAAATCTGACAACGTATAGATAAAATCCATCACTTCTACTAACAACAGTCTGCAGCTACACGTGCAAGCAATCCCATTTTGTAAACAAAAGAACGGATTTCTTAGAAAGTTTGGTGTGTATTATGCCGACAGTCGAGTTTATTATGGTCTAGGATAATAAAACGACAAAAGGATATACACAGCTGCGCAGTTTTTACTAATTTGGCAACTTAAAAAGAACTTTTTATTACAAATTGCTGTCGTTATTGAGAGTGGGTGTAATGCTATACAGAGTGTACCATTGTATGCAAGACAAGCTAAACCAACCAAAGCCAAGTGATTTCGACGCTTTAGAGAGTTTGTCGTTAAAACGAGTGACGTTACATGGAGTTTACACTGTATATAGATAACTAGCTGACCAATCCGCGGCTTCGCACGCGTGGTTTGCCAGTAAAAAGTAGCCTATGTGTTAATCCATGTTATGATCTACGTACAAACCAAATTTCATCGCAATCGATCGAGCCGTTCCGGCGTGAAAGAGTAACAAACATCCATACATACAAACTTTCACGTTTATAATATTATACCTATATATTAGTAGGATTAGGACGTAAAAAACGCGCGCCTAGTTTGTCCGTCGATTTGGAAAGAGTTGTGAGTCGGCGCTGATGCGTGTTGGCGGTCGGTGGCTTCGGTCCCACCTCCAGTTGTCCCCCTCCTTGCAACCTATGCGATGCGGTGATTTGTCTCCGACCGGTGATCACATAGGCTTCCCTATAGATTTCTAGAGCGACCGATCTTTTACGGCCTGCACCCAACGGCTTTAAACAACCTTTATGAGGTCGTATTTCCATCTAGTGACCGTCCTAGGCTGCGGTTTCTAGTGCGTGGTCTCCACGAGAACCTTTCTGCCGCAACGGCCGCCAGTACTCATGCAATTAGACCACTAACTCGTGCGAATTTACTTGGTTTCTCCTATACTGATAGGGATACTCCAATATTATTTGTCTTTTTTTATCCACTTGTCTGGATTTAACAAAAGCATCATGAGACAAATAGTGATCACAAAGATCATGTTACGAGATGTATTCATGGCTGCGAATAGTGTCGTGGCCTATTGTGCCGGTGTCAAAGCAACCTAAAAAAGGTGTATAGTAAGCTATTGAGCGTAAAATATTCTATGTTGACGCTTAGGGCTACCTAAATAGTGTTGGATGCAGTGGGAACAAAATTTTTTATGTATAATATTTTTTAGTCTCCTTATTTTTTTTTATACATCTAATATGCCAAACGAGCATGCAGTCCACCAGATGTTAAGTGGTTACTGCAGCCCATGGATATCCAAATAGAATTCAAAACATGGTAATATGTTGTCTTGATCTCTATGTGGATACGTTGTCATACTATAGGACTTAGCTGTTATGCCTATGTGCCAGTAATTACAGGAACATACCATTACCATCTAACCGGAACACAGCAGCACAAGTACTGCTATTTGGCAGCAGATAAAGGTACTCGTAAGGCGGTGGGGCCCATTTCCTCAAACTCGTTCACAAAAGCACTACCACCAGTGAAAAGTCCTTATTTTCTTGCAATTGGCCCATCAGGGCATTGAGCTAGAGTTTGGTGCATAGTTCGCGCTGGGCATGTATGGAATAAGCCCAGTGGCATTTCAATCTTCCATTTATGTGCTATATGAGGTCTTGAGGGGCTGTCCTCTTTAATCCACTAAAGGTTGTGGTTCCATTAGCTCATTGAAAAACTCATTTGGGAACTAAAATAAATTGCGAATCTCTTGAAGTAAATACATTTAGCCCGGCTTACACAACGATTTCTAAACGTATTTAGCGACTAAATCCTTGTTACGCCAAAAAAGTAAAAAAAAAATGGCGTACCGTATCCAATTCCAGTACAGGATTTTTTTTAAAACACGCTAACCACCTTACCTATTTCTGCCGCCAAGCAGCATTGCTGTGTTTTCGGTTTATAGGGTATGGTTGCCGATGAAATTACAAGCGCATGAGGCCTTACATCTGTATGCCTCAAGTTTAAGGCTGCTTTTCCACCAGAGATGTGCTATGCAGCTATGCTGCGAGGATTTAAAAGCTAAGCTATGAAACTGTATGACCGTTTCCACTGATACTAAGCTATGTAGCGGAGAGAGTAAGATGTGCAAACGCTGACCTACTGAGTATACGCATCCATAGCACGCATCCTTCCATATAAAAACATAGCTTAGTTGAATCAGTTTCCACCAGTGCTATGCTATGTGGAGCAATGAATATGATTGGTGGATATCAAACGCAGCCATAGCAACTTAGCATAGCACATCTCTGGTGGAAAAGCAGCCTTATAGATGCGGGACAGTACATCGTAGGGCACATTTCTAAGTTGTGTTACCTACGAGGCAATTATCTGTTACAGGCACTGGTTACCACTTAACATCAGGTCATCTCCACATAGCATAAAAAAATAAACAGTGTTTAATTTTGTATGTGGTTGACGTATTTGTAGGTATGATTTGGCAACTCCCTAAATTATGTTTAGCCATTAAATACATTTAGGCATCGATGCGCAAGTCACGCTTAATATTTTAATAAATTGCAGTAAGTACATTGTAAATAACATTAATATTTTTGTACAAGGTGAGTAGAGGGGGACGAAGTTTGTCATGGTATTTCGTGGCGCAGTGGGCGAATAGCCGTCTGAGACCGCGAGAGAGTGCGGGTTCGATTCTCATCATGGACTAAATATTTACATGATCTACAGAATATCTACAGATATTTGTTTCTGGTCTTGGTGTTTTTCTACACCTATATTAAAAGTAATTTATTAAAAAAATTAAGTATTCCGTTATCTGTTTCTCTTAGTAGGTACGAGTTTGGAACTAAACAGCGCTGTGTGAAATTTCCGCATTATTTACTTATTTCCCTATCAATGAACAGAACGAAGGTTCACAACCCCTCGGATCTCTATTATTTGGGACTTTTTAACAAAAATATAACAACTTCAGATAACAGTAAAAACCAAACAACTCTACCAATTTTGATGAAATTTCCATGGGATCAATCTAAAAGCATATACTTTCAAATAAAAACCTATTTTTCAAATCGGTTGATATGTAACGGAGTTCTGAGCTAACAAACATAACATAACATGGAAATTTAACAAATTTAAGACTTATATGATTTTCTCATAGATGCCCATGTCAGAACTGGACAAAATAGAAATGGGACTACACGGGAAGCACCAGCTTTCAAAAAAAAAGAATCATCAAAATCGGTTTACCCAAACGAAAGTTCTGAGGTAACAAACATAAAAAAATACAGTCGAATTGAGAACCTCCTCCTGTTCTGAAGTCGGTTATCTGATAGCATAATTAGATTTGATCACCTTTCATAATAATACCTTCATAAATTCAATTAGTTAAATGTGCAGCCAGTTGAGCTATCTATAGATCGTTTGGAACGGTCTTTAGATGATCTAACTGTTCCTTCTGTATTTTAGTGATGTAAATAATTGTATTTTGCCCATTAAAATATGATACATCAAATCCGCTAATAACAAATGTATTCTATTAGTGTAT